>PVHY01000889.1:89567-187920 GCA_004024945.1 Uropsilus gracilis | reverse complement strand
GGAGTTCAAATCTGCAAACTCCTTAACTGCTTTCAGCACACATGCTGCCAGCCTGGGCCAGCCGAGGGTTGTTGCAGGCCCTCGGTGGCCACATGGCCAAGCTCACATGGCTCACATCTTTACAAGATGGCCGATTCCCATCTCTCCTCCACTGAACCTCTCTCTATCCAGTCTCCATATTCGAATCTGCATCCCCTCCTTCTTCTCTTTGTTTGCACACCCTTTATACATCCTGATTTCCCGCCTTCCAGGAAATCTGTTTCACCTAGACTATTTCACTTCTTTCTTCCCCCTGCATCCCCCTGAAGGGAAATTCCAGCTAAGGTCATTCCCCCATTTTAACATTACCTGTCCTTGAAATCTGCAATCTTAAACAGGAGACAATGGGGGGGGGGCACACCCTATCATTTCCACGATCCTTTTTTAATGGCTTTCCATTTGAATAGTTTGGAAGTAGTACTACCTACTTGAGAATTCGATAACTAATAGCTATTCTTCTAGGCAAATACACCTGAATCCTGAGGTAAGAAGACACAAATTATAAACTTTCCTAATTCCTTAAAAATCTGTGATGGTGATGGCTGCTTTGATGTTGGATGTAGTATGGTAACATACATGTGAAGAGATAGGCTTTTATGCCTCTAAAGTACATACTATTTTGTAAAATAATATTACTTCAATTTAAGAAAAAAAAAGAAAAGAAAAAATGTCAATAGATAAAAATATCAATAACATTCTATATACTTTATATTTTTAGATAGGTTGGTTTCCTTCAGGAACTTAAATATTTTGAAATTGTTGTTCATTGTAATTTTGTTTCATTCATCAAACTATACAGGAGATTGACTATTCTATCCATTTATTACTTGTTTTCATATTAATTTTGTATGTACTTTATGCATTTTCAAATGGAGTTTAAATAGTCTATTTACAGTAGCTTTTTATATTTTAAAAATTGTTGAGGGAAAAAAAACCTCCAGCTATTGGTTTTACAGGAAAAGCCACATCCGGCCAAATTCCCACCTCACCAAGTCCAGAATGCGTCTACCAGAAGCATAAGTGATCCGCTTTGAGATCAAGACTTTCCACTTGTTCTCCTGTAACTGGTGAATGGCAACCATGGAGCTGCTAAGTCTCAAGGGTCCTGACCTCCACCCACCCGAGTTTTTAGAAAGGTTCCCCAGTGAAGGATGACAGCTCTGGCCAGAAAAAAAGGAATTAGTGCAGGGTAACTGACAGCAGGTTGCAAAGGAAAATGGCTCCGTGACATTTTAAACATTTGAATTGACTCAAAATCAAATGTGTGTACATAATCATGTCTCCAGTCTATACACACATTTATACATGTGGGTGACAATCATTTGAATTCAGCCACACTGGCTCTGCTGCTTAACAGAGATTACACATATTAATATAGATGGTGCATAAATGAATCTCAGCAGGTTATGATTAGTTTGGCCTTCAGCCAACATAACAGACTCCATCAAATGACCAAGTTAACAGGTTATAAATCACTGACCTATGGTTCGTGTTTGGTCTATAGATTCATTTAGCCCATACTTGTTTTTAGAAAAGTTGCATGTTTTTAATATTTTGAAATCAGATGACATAAGGAAAAACACAGATTTTTGTACTTTTAATAATATGGCGATCAGGCAGTGATGGCCACAATTGAACATATTTTTACATAGTAATGATCAGTTTCAAATTAATTACAATTGCCCTCAATAGCTATATCATGGACTCACTGGTTTGCCATTGCCTTACTAGCCCAAATTGTATCATATCCACTCTGCTTCATAGTTGTGTATTACCACCCTGACCCAGGAACACATTGGAGTTTGTGATCCCTAATTTAGAAGATCAGGGTAGTATAATGTACTATAATGTAGTGCTAAGAAATGTGAACTATGGAATTAGGCCTACCTGGGTTGAAATATTTTACTATTTACTGAATAAAAGGAATGACTTAATTCTCTAAATTCTTTAGTTTTCTCACCAGTAAATTGCTGACAATGCCTATCTTACATAGTCTCTGAGTAAAGATAAAACTAGGTTGTATTTAGCAAAATCCTCGGTATGTCATCATTTGGTTACTAGTTGAGGCAAATTGGGTCACTTTTCATTAAAAATCATTTTACCTCCCTGGAACAGGACTGGAATTTTATATCCCACTAAAATCAGGCCTCATTGTGTAACTAGTTTTGTGCATGTAACTGGCCAATGAATGTGAGTAGAAATGAGTCGGTTCTCTTCTTTACCACTCTGACTTCTCCATAACAACTGACATCCCTCCAGATAGTAGCCCATCAAAGTTTTGGACACTTAACTGAACTCAAAGCTAATGTGGAGATAAGCCCTTAGCTGATACTTCACAGACATAGACAGTGTATGAGATCTAAGTCACTTTTTGTTTTTTGGCATTGAAACAACAGAATCATTTGTTATTATTATAAACTAACCTAGCCTAACTGATTCTGAAGTAGTAGTTATTATTCTCATTACTATAGCTACTGTAATTATGATTGACGCTCAAAGTCATTAGCATTGCCAGGTCTCCCTTTACTTCCAGGGAACCTAAAAAGAGAGTAGGTATGCAGAATTTCTGTTCTGTTCTCTTATTCTCTCTAGTGTCATACACTCTGAGCTATCTAGCTGACTTCTCACAGTCCCCAGCACTCCCAGTGATGACAAGGCTTTGGAGAAGGACAAAAACAAGCTGTTCCTCTTAGTTTTTCCTCTCATTTCAACATATAAGAAGTCATCATTTTATTCACATTTTACAATAAAATTTTATTCACATTTTACAATAATATCATTTCTTTCCACTTTTAATTTTGTCTTTATTTGATGTTCCTGCTTTTTTTCCATAGGAGAAAATTACTGGAATCCAAGAAACAACCTGATTTAATGATATAAGCAAAAACTTGCAAAAATATGACCTGCAAGTTCATTGCCATTTTGTCAATAAAGTTTTATTAAAGCACAGTAAAAAAACATTCATTTATATTATTATTTTATAACTACTTGAATGGAAAAGGAACAAACTGAGTAGTTGCAACAAAAACCACAGAGCTCACAAAGTCTAAAACATTTGCTGTGTATTTTTTTGTAGGAAGAGTTCAGTGGTCTCTGATAAAAACTTTCTCTTTAAATTTTGGTATCTTTAAGATAAGATTCATTTTATTTCAGATATTTTTCTTCCATTCAACTCCTTTCCAAAAGGAGTAAGTCTTTTTCTTAAAGACCATGTGGTCTCTGTAACTTCGTGGTGAAGGGAGAGGGAGAATGATCAGATCCCCAAATGTTTTGATGTCCTCTGTCTTCTTGCTTTTATCACTGTACAGTGCTTAGTTTGGATTGTTCCTTGGACTAGTGACCACTGATATGACACTCACCTTATTCCTGAGTGACCTGTTTACATTCACTGCTAAAGTATAGTTTCAGCTCATGGAGTTCAATCTGTTCAACTGTGTAGCTATTCAAATCCACAAACTGATCAGTTCTTCCTTCATCTGGTCTGGTTATGGCATCTTCTAGTTGGAATTGACCGTAGATAATGCCGCAAACTCCACTGAGGGCCAGCTGCAACTTTCATGCAGTCATCAAATAAAGAAATAAATTTATAACAGACATCCCTTCTGGAAAACTCATACATTTCAAGTAACCTCTACATCCCATCTTGGCATCATGTAGGAAACTCTTGGTCTGACCCAAGCTTTATGGGAAATATGGATATTTTGAAAGGGCTACATTCAAACTTTCTCTCTGCTCAACAGTGATGCCTGTTGGGGTAGATGGCCTATGAGAAATCACCTTATAGCATCCTAAGTTAAAAGGGAAACAGAAATCTATCAGCCTTCAGCAATCCCTTCTAATTAGTTAAAAGTTTTCACTGCCCTGACGACTTCACACTAAAGAAGGGAGAGGCGGGTATGTGCATGCTCATCTTCTGTTTCTACATCTAATTCCCCTCTTTTTCCCAAATCCCCATACATTATGTGAGCATTCCTACCTTCTTCCTACATATTCAGGGTATCTATTACTAAAAATTTATAGTTTAGTCCATGAGCTCAGATTGTTATACATTAAAAGACAAAATGGAGAGGAGTGTTATGAGAATAAACAATTTAATATATTAATCCCTCTCAATAAACTCAGGCATAAAGACTATACTTGTTGAATCCAAAGCTCAATAGTACCTTTTTTTACTTTTTTTCATTCCTGCTGAACTATGTAATAGATGTAGTCTTTAAGGAGAAAACCATAGTCACTGAAGATTAAATAAAAAGAGCACATTAAAAGTGTTCCAAGAGTATAGCTCATATGTTGCATATATAGGACCAAGTCCAGTCAAAGATAAGACAACCAGGAAAACCACATAAGAAAGTAATATTGAAACTGGTTATATGGAGAGAACACTTTCAAGCCTCCTCTTAATCAAAATTGTGGGATCCACCCCACCAGCTGTGGAGCAGGCATTTCACAAGGTGAGATGTTTGTTCAGGTAATTGGGCCTTTCTAAGTTCACATCTTCCTCTCTATAAAATGAAGAAAAATTGATTGAGGTCACTCTCAGCTCTGGAGTCAACTTGAGAATGAGGCAGTCTAAAAAAATAGCACAATAGTAAAAGGACAATTTCTGGGGTCTTACAACCCTGAACTTGAACCCTGGTTCTGTCATTTA
Source organism: Uropsilus gracilis (assembly GCA_004024945.1). Classification (NCBI taxonomy): domain Eukaryota; kingdom Metazoa; phylum Chordata; class Mammalia; order Eulipotyphla; family Talpidae; genus Uropsilus; species Uropsilus gracilis. The sequence goes on along the minus strand of PVHY01000889.1, from coordinate 183,233 downwards.
GTAGCAAAATTGACAGCCACTACCAGTTTCTATACATGGGTCTCTGTTCCCAAGGGATTAGGACTTCTTCATGGCATTTGATTATTTACTCCTATCCAGACCACATTGGTTTACATTATGGGTTTGCCACAGGCAGAAAATAGCAATCCTAGCCACCTGCCCTTTAAACAAAAATGTATTTATTACTTTTAACTAAAAGGACAATTGCTTTACCCGGAATACCACATGCATCAGCAAAGTTAGATTCCAGCTTGGCAGACTGTCAGAACTGCATCGAACGCCCCTTTCTTCTTACCTTTCCCATGTGATTGTTGAAGGTCTGGCCCCAGTTCCCGGACTTGAGTCATGCAAGGAATTAGGAGACTAAAGCTTTTAGGGTGCCCTATGTTTATCCATCTTGAAACTCTCCAAAAGTCTTTCTTTGTAATTTATCCATATTATATAGTCACAGCCCCAAATAGGTTGGAGTTCCCTATACAGTGGCCACTCTAAGAATTACTTTGTCAAGTGCTCGAGAGTTTGGAAGCGGAGGTAATATTAATTATTCCCACACTCCAGGCTATGAGAAAAATCTGGAATTGGTCATGATTTGGATTGACATCAAATCAATCAGTCAACAGCAGAGTCAAGATTCAAAACCAAGCAGATAAACTGCAGATCCTGCCCTCTCCACTAAGTATTCCCTCCACTGAATATGGACGAAAGAAATCATATGAACAGAAAGAAATAGGTAAGATCAGAAAAACTTGAGAAATGGCCTAAGAACACTGTTAAGGCAAGACACTGTTGAGGGTAGGCTACACACAATAATTGGGCACCTGTGAGTGTTCTTTGCCTGTAGGTCCCTTGCTGTATCATGAAACATCTGAAATGCATCCATAATTAAGTGTTAGGCATTTCACAGATCATTAGTCCAAGAGCCATTTCTTTAATGAAGGGGCACTGGAAGGAGGTAGTGATTACATCAACAGATGAATCTTTAAGAGACAGCAAGCCCAAAGAGTGGTTTTAGTGATTAGTTGCAAAAACAATGGGCAAATAGAATTAGGAGAGAGTTTTAAGGGATTATTATTCTTTGATAATCATTAAAATAGTTTATTTATATAGATGACTGACCAATATTATTGCTGGAGTCTTAAGTCTAAGACTTTAGACAAAAAAGAACAAGAAGTGGTTATTCCTGCATTCACATTCAAGAGCTTAAATCTACTGAGATTGTATAGCTGTAAACAAAGCATCTGAATTAAATTTTTTCTTTAAAAAGAACTGTGAAAAGAATGTTTATGTACTGTCATACTCTCAATCTCCTTTTCTGTTTGACAGGGGGCATTGATTGAAATTTAGCCTTTTTTATCCCAATAAACATCCTTATATTAGAGTTTTCACAGGGAGTGGTACTATAAGTTGCATGCCAAAACATCACTTGATTTAAGAATCTGAGTGTATGAAGCAAACACTAACATTTATGTCCATTTGGAGCCACCAGGAGAAGCTTTCTGAGAGATAGAAAGCAATTTATTCTTGTCCAAACTCTAAAATACAATGTAACCTCTTTATCTTGTCCCTGTTCACTGATCCCTAGTTGTTAACTTGGCCTCATTTATCCCCAGACAGGATTACAAGATCCTGAAGAGCAGAAACAGAATCTTCAGCTTCCCTGGCACTAGCTTCAATGCCCAGGTCAATATCAAGTACAGAGTCAGCGCCTTGTGCTGGTTCCCTTGAACTGCTTTAAGTGGGAAAGATCTCAGTCAAGAGCAAGAAGAGCAAGGTTGAGAAGTATCTGGAAAGGGAAGGTTAGGACAGATCTTACTGTTTTAGTGATACAATATTTTGGAGAGATGTGAATTTTCAGGAAGAGCTCCATGGGTTGCACACATCAAACATCACTGACAAAGTTCAAGGCAGCCTGGGAAGCCAGAACACTAGCTGAGCCTCAATTTCATGCTTACATCATCATTTACAGGCACACAGAGTATATTGCTTTCCCTTAGTTCTGTTTCTCTGTAGAAACTATTAACCCAAGGAGAACACAAACCAAATAATTGAAGCATCGCTAAATATTTCCTGTACCCCACAGATTTCCAGCAGGGTATTTTTCATGTTCCCCAAAAGTTTTCTGGTGATCACAAAGAACAGTAAAAGTCACAACCCCTTGTGCATAGGAAACCTATAGATTTAGTGGTGGCTCAAATAGGCCTTGGGGACTTTCATTTGTGTTTCCCTCTGTCTTTTACTCATTTGCTCATTTACTTTTACAGCATATTATTGAAAGCACATTTTGTGCCAGGATCAATAAATATGCCACCTGACTAGATAACATTAAAACAACAATCAGTGCCTCCCATACATTCAGAATCCAGTTGTCTGAAAATCTGGGGGATCCATGATGAAAGAAGGGGAGAGTTCAAAGGAAAGAAAGTAATTTCTATCTTCGGACTCATTTTTCAACAAGGATATTCTCATATCTAAATTAATTGTTTATTCATGCTGAGTTTTCCAGCATCGTCTTCCTTTGGCATGGATTGTGCCTCTATTTTCCAACTAAAGACAGCAAGATTCTTCTGAGGGTTTCATTTGGTTTGAGAGAAATAAGAAAGATGGAGTGTTTGGAGTTTAAATGTTCTTAGAAAAGATGGGGGATCTTTTAGCTTTTTTCTCAGCCTCTATTTCTTTCAAAGAATTTGCTTGAAAATTATCAGAAATCCTTGCATTTCCAATGAATAACTGACATATAAAAGCAAACATAAACAATCAGGTTCAGAGGATGTCCCTAGTCAACCTCATGGTTTGAATGGAACAAGTCAAGAATTTTCTCTCCTATTTCTCTCCTGGGGAGGCAGAAATAAGGGTGACTGCACACATGACTAACATTCTCAGAGTTGACGTTAGAGGAGCATCCACAAACTAGGCTAGCTAAACTTCAGTTTCTGAAGATCCAAATCCAGCCTGTCCTTCCATAGCCCAAGATACAATTCTGTGAAACTACTCAGAGATTCTCGGAGATCTTTCATGAGTTGTCTTTGTTCATCAGTTCCTTCTTCTGTCTGTATCGGTACTGTCCTTAGAATCTTATCACAAGTCATCACACTGTTTTCAAACATGTTTTACCTGATAGTTCTGATGGTTTCTCTCCTGCTAGCCCAGATGTTCACAAATTTAGCCTCACTAGTCAATACATAACAGTTGCACAATCATATGTGATACATAGATAACATAATACAAAACTGAAATTTGTTCAGCACATATAATGTGCTTGTTACTGTGGGGTTTTACACCTGCTAATTAATTTAATCTTCATAAAATCCTATAAGACAGGAACTGTTATCTTCCACATCTCAAATCCTTTCTACACCTTAGTTTCTCTTTGTAAAGGAAGATGAAAATAGAACCTACAGAGGTACTGTAGGAATGGAAGTAAAGTGAATTGATCAAGGTTTACAGAAAAGACCTAAAGTAAAATTTGAACTTAAGTCATTTGCTCCCAGAGCCTAAACTATTACACTGAAAAAGGAAAGGATTTAAGCCTTCCTGATAGCCAAGTATCTTTTTGTAAATAAGCTTAGAATGATGGAATTAAAAATTGTCAGTGAATTTTTATGAATTTTCAATGCAATTTGACATCTTAGAATAATGGAACTTTTCAACCCCAAAAAGAATAGTGCCCAGTGCTCTAACTTTCTCAGCAGTGGGACTTTTCATTCCCAGGTAAAATCATTAGCTGAATTTTAAGTGGCAAAACAAATGGCATGGAGTAGTTGAGTGGGTGGGGGTGGAGAGATGAGTTACTTATTTGGAAACATTCTCTGCCTCTCCCATGGGCAACCCTGAAGAATTTTGGTGACTATGTGGGACTTGGTTTGAATATTACTGGTTTATCCCAGATTCCTTCAATGAAAAGATGAAAAATCTAAATATTTGAGACTATGTCATTTGTTCAAGGACATGCAGGTAAAAAGTGGCAGAAACTAGGTCTTTTCACTCCAAGAACAGCATTCTTTCCATTGCATCACGCTACTCATTGGAATCAATTCCCAACCCTAGTTTCATGCTACCAGAGACTGTCCTAGTTATTTCATATTGAAAAGGACATAGCAAGATTCTCAAAGCAAATAATTTATTTAAAAATATGTAACAGCTAATTTTTTTGGTGTTATCAGAAAATGAGACAAACTGCATAGACCCAAATGATAATAAAATAATATCAGTGTTAAGATACTGAAAAGTTAAAAAGGTTGAGGGTCCATAGAAATATTCAACCACCCAAACTGCACACACACTCTCACACCTTTGACCTTGAACAACTAATCTTTAGCTAGTCCACAATCCATTAGTTTTATGCAGTTGATTTGGTGACAGCAGTAAGTGAGCTGATGTTTTTTTCAAAACAAGGTAATGAAAGCCCAGTGTTTACCTTACTAACATGAGCTTCTCTCTGCCCAGAATTTTCAGAATTTTAATAATAACCCATGTCAATGTTTAATTTAAAGTTAGAGCACACTGGTTAAGAAACTGCTAAAAATAATCTGCTTCATATTGATGGCTTTGGCTTTGTTGACTCATAAAATGTCAGGGTTGAAGAAAAATAACTAACAGAAGCTTCAGCTGTGATTGTACCTTTAATTATTGATGCTCCATTCTTAGTCTTCAGGCCCAAGAGCTAAGATGCAATGTGACGGAAAAGAAGCCACATGATGAACTAAGCATGGGGAAACTCACTCTTGATTTTATTGACAACAGTCTTCAACTTAATCATTTACATTAAAAAAACATGGAGTTTCCAAATACTGACTGATTTCATTGCATTCTTTCATATTTCATGGCAATGGAAGAAAAGGGAGACTATGAGTTGTAGACTTGGGAAGTTATGAAGAACTAGGAGATGTCTATGTCATTAGCACAGCTACACTTAAAGGGTGGATACTCATGAGTTTACAGGAATGGTTTCCAAACAGATTCTTCTTATTTACATAATGACTTCACAATTACCTAGGAGATTTAGCATCCCTTGTTTTGGAGATAGTTAGGGGATTAAGAATCATCAGGACTGCCAGGCGCAGTGGAGCAAGCCTGTAATCCCAGCTATGTGGGAGGCTGAGGCGAGGGATCACTTGAGTCCATGGGTTCAAGACTACCCTGGGAAACACAGCAAGACCTAGTCTCAAAAAAAAAAAAAATCATCAGGACTGGGTTGTAATTCTGGCTTTCCTTTATACCAACTATATGTACTTAAGGTACACAATCCCACAGGTATGCTAACCTTCCTGTGTCCCTGAAAACATTTTTCTGATGTTCAACTATCATTGACTGAGGCCATACATTGTGCTTGGTGCTTAACATACCTTAAGTTGCTTCACTCAATACTCACATAAGGAACTAACATTTTTATCTTTGTCCCCAGAAAATACCAGTCAACTCCACGAACCCTGACTTGTACTCATAAAATGAAAAGCCAGAATTGATTTCTGAAAATCACAAATGAAGACATGACATAGGCTTTCCAGGAGGTATCAACATGTAGGTGAATCATGAATTGCTCACAACAATGGAAATAAGTCAGATTCAAGGTGTTCTTTGTCCCCAGTTTCCTTTTCTAAAATTTATCCATTTCTGACATTTTCACACAGCAAGAAGTTAAAGTCAAGGAAACCTATGCACTCACCACCCCCCACAGGATCTGATTCAATGACTTTCAGCTTTGAGGTACAGCAGGCAGACAAGAGTCTTTGGATATTTCAAGAAGAGCTAGAGAAGACCTGCCACACAATGAGTCTCTCAACATTGCTGGCCCAGCGGCTGATGCCAAACCCACCATGGGCTTGAGAGGCATCCCAGCTCCTTCACCGAGCTTATAGAGGTAGAGAGGTAGGTTCTTGAATAACAAAACTTAGACCAAGCCCCAGTTATTTTCATGTAACAGTGTCAGCTGCACATGAAATTGTCCAAATCAGGAGTTTGCCCTGAACCAGCCACACCCTTGGACTATAACAAATAAATTCCATTCAGCCTCCCACCTGATCAACTTTTTCTGAGAGCCTATTAATATCAGGCTCTTAAAAGCCTATTAATATCAGGCTCTTAAAAGTTCCATATTGTAAAATGGAGGGGTGGTGGAGGGGACATACTTACAGCTAATAGTGTTATCAGGTGCTAAACCCTAAGTGCACAGAAGAAAGAAAACTAAACTAGATTATGGGGTAAAGATGGTTCAGAGAAGTTTTCCAGAGAGAATTGCAAGGTCCAGAAAATGAAAACAGAAGGCACCCACCCAGTCATATTGAAGTTCAGATATATAACAAATACTTTAAAAAAATATAAGTACTTAGGGTCATTATAAAACAAAAACAACTAAGTCTATGTATCTAATTTTTATATTTAACTTGGATCTTGCTATCATTGGCAATCTCCCTTTTACTAAAGGTTGGCTGATTGAGTTTTACTTTGGGAATGCTTCATCCATGGGCTGGATTTATTAAGGACCAGGTAGAGTGACTCCCTATATAGCAGACTCTGTTCCTTCATTCTTGTAATCATTGGTTCCATTTAACCCTGACCTTCAGGATGCAGCCCACCTGGGTTCTGATATCATCCCTCTTAATCAGAAAAGTCAAAAGACCAGGTGACTTAATTCACTGACTTTACTCTTAGTCTTGATCAGTCCATGCATTTTGCAAGTTAAAAATAAGATTTGTAAAATATATGCATGCATTATTCTTACTTTCCTCTAATTTTTGTTTCCAAGCGCCTACCCTGTTTTCCAGTTTCAGCAAACGAGCTCCTTTTGGAGCCAAACACATAATAAATAACCAATAAACATTAATTGCTTAATTTAGCAACATAAAATTGAGGATTAAAACTGGGCCCCAGCTTTGTGTTCTTACACAATTTCTCTCACTTTTGATCCTTGATTTATTCAGTTGCAAAATCAAAGAGACAGAATGGATGATTTGTCTTCAACCATCCCATTTCTATCAAGTCAGAGCTCTTTGCATTGTGTATAGGTAGAGCCAGAACTATGTATTAAAAATATATATAAAGTCCAATTCCCCTCTTAGAAAGGACAAGATTTAATATGTAAAGATAATATTGAGCAATAACTCCTTAGAAAATTGCTTTTGCTATACTTAGACCATGTTTTAATTTTATAATTCAACACAAATCCCTCCAGCTTTCTAATCCTGGGACCAGTTTCACTCCTTGGATTTTCTCTGTCATTACACAATGCCCTAAATAATAAGCCAAGCCTTTTGACAAAAATTATCTATTTGGGCATAGTTTTGGTCACAGATGCTGCCTTTTTAGTGTAGCTTTTTAAAAGGAAAACATTTTTCTCTAACAAATAAGGACTATTTTTCTCCTTTAGCTTTCTTCAGTGTTTCTTTTTTATATGTTAGAATTAATAACCAAATTATAGCTGAGGTTTTCCTCTTCTATGTATTCTATTAAATTAGTTGTATTTGACCCTAACTGCATATTAAGAATCACCTGGGGAGCTTTTAAAATGACCAACGCCAAGGTTTCACCTTAGATAAATTAAATCAGAATTCCAGGGAGAAGAGACCCAGATTTGTCAGTGATTTTAGTGTATAGCCAGGATTGAGATTTCCTAAATTAAGTCAGAAAAATTGTTTCCATGGTATTATATCTTTCTTAAATAGTTTTTTTTTAATTTATTTATATGTAAATTTTACATCTTTGTAACCCCAGGGATTCACCCCCCCACCCTCCCCACCATTTCCCCCCTTTCTCCCCCTGCCCCAAGTTATGTGCTTCAGTTTGGTGGTTAGCGTGTTTTGACTTTTCCTCATGGCTTTTGTTTATTTTTTTCCTATATCCCATATATTAGTGAAACTATTTGGTTTCTGCCCTTTTTCCTTTTGACTTGTTTCTGCTAATATGATTTCTTCTAAGTACATCCATGTTATCATAAAATCACCAAGTTTGTCATTTTTAATTGATGAGTAATAGTCCATTATGCATATATACCACATTTTTTCCATCCAATCATCTGTTTTAGGGCATTTAGGTTGCTTCCAAGTCCTTGCAATTATAAATAGTGCTGCAGTAAACATCCAAACACAGGTGTCCCTTTGTACCCACATTGAGGTCTCTTTTGGTTAGATTCCCAAAAGAGCAATTGCTGATTCAAACGGTACCCCGGGCAATGTGAGCCCATGGTTCCATGAGCAAAAAATAGCAAGACTAGTCTCAAAAAAAAAAGGTAGTTCCATTTTCATTTTTTTGTGGGTCCTCCACAAAGCTTTCCATAGTGGCTGGACCAGTTTACATTCCCACTAGCAGAGTCAGAGTGTTCCTTTCCCTCCACATCCACACCAGCACTTGTTGTTGCCCATTCTTTAAATGTGGTCCATTCTTACTGGTGTAAGGTAGTATCTCATTGTGGTTTTGATTTGCATTTCCCTTATTGCTAGTGACATTGAGAAATTTTTCATTTTCATGTGCCTGTTGACCATTTGTATTTTCTCTTTGAAGAAGTGACTTTTTAGTTCTTCTCCTCATCTTTTGATTGGGCTTCTTGTTTTGATTTTGTTTAGTTGTGTGATCTCCTTGTGGATCTTCATTATTAAACCCTTATCACTCTTGTGGAGGTACAAAAATCAAGTCAAAATGGATAAAACACTTAGATGTCAAAGCTGAAACCACAACATACATAGAGGAAAACTTGGGCAAAGCCCTCCATGAATTACAATTCAGAAATCCCTTTCTGGATACATCTACAGATGGCAAAAAAAAATGAAGGAAAACATCAACACATGGAAGTACATCAAACTAAAAAGCTTCTGTACAGCAAAAGAGACAACAGAAAAAAAATGAAAAGAAGCCCTATCTAATGGGAAAAAATATTTGGCATTATATCTTTATATTTTCCTTGAGAGATAGGTGAGGCCAGCAATAGGTCATGCTGCCTGGATTCATCATGAAGAGATGGTTTGAGGGGAAAAATTAATGTCAAGGTGGTTCTAAGGATCAAAGGCCACAGAGGACATTTAGCCATGAGGTTGACTCTGGGAAGATGAATGAGTGCCCTCTTGGATTTAGGGAGAGTGTGATTCTAAAATCCCACACCTGCAGTGCCATGTGAGCATGTAAGAAAAGTTAACATGTCCTCTCATGGACCAGATGGCATAACCTCTTTCCAAAATTTCTCTTTGAGTCATTATAATTCAACTACTGTAAAGACAGGTTTGGCTCATTAGGAAAATTGATCTTCTCTCCTTATCCATTGTAGGTTTTCTTTGGCTTCCTCCCCTCATTTCTTTCTTTCTTCCTCTTCTGCTTGTACCACTAACACCCCTGATAATATTTCTGAAGGAGAAATACAATGAAGGAGGAAATGAAGGATCAAGATCCATTTCAGAGATGACCAGTAACTAATTCATGTCTCCTGGTCTAATTCTGGGGGCATTCATAAAGTTAACATTTTTATCAAGCACTTAGTGTTCTTGTGTTTACCTTCAATTCATCTTACATTCATGCTGCCAACCCTGCAGAATAACCAATATTATCTAACTTTCAAGTTAAAAAATCTGAAGTTTACCAGGGCTACCCACCTGGTAGTTAGCAGAGCCAATATATGCTTCCTCCATGATCAGCCTCACCTGGGTGGAAAGTGGTCTTTCCTCTGGGCTTTCATGACACTTACTTTTCTGTTCTGTCACATGTCATTCTTCGCTTCATATTGTGGTAATATATGGAGGCCCCCCTTATAGATCTTTTTACCCTAAACCCTAAAGGCACTGACTATGTCCTGTTTAATGTGTGTGCCCCATTATGACAGCATAATATTTGGTATGGGCTGTGTGCAATCAATAACAAGTGAGAGCTAAGTGGATTTGTGAGTGATGGAGTATATGCTTCAACAACTATTTCATTTAGCAATACATGCTCTGAAGTGCCCATGAAACTTTCAACTAATGTATTTGAGATCTGAAAGATCTTGTTTTAGAATCATAAGTTCAATTCATCAGTTATCTATTGACTTCATATTAAGGGGCTAGGGCATTAACCAAGTGCCTATGATGGAACTGGATTTTAAAGGCTCTAAGAAATAAATAAGAAGGAAAAAGAAAAATACTGAGTGGTTTCACTTATAGTTGGAATATAGGGAAACCAACAAAGGGTGAGGAAAAAGACAAAACTTGTAGGCAAACTATAGATCAAAAGCATCCAGTAGGGGAGAAGGAGGGAGAGTGTTCAAAATAGGGAAGGGAAGAACACAGGACTTATAGGTGTCACGGTGGTAGGAGAATTATGGAAACTACACCTGATGGGATAAATCAAATATTGTACAAAAATGAACAATGATGTAAGAAAATAAAAAATTAATTAAAAAAATTAAGACTCTAAATTTAGAGATAAGATTATATTAGCAGCTGTCCAAAGCAAAAGCAGTAAACAGAATCAGTCTACAAATGGAAGTTAAGTTTGTCTCACAGATCTCATTCATTGTATTGTCCATGATTGCTTGAGGAACTGTGTTGGCAATGACTTAAGATTGCCTGGGACTTAGCAGGACAAGAGTACCACATGTGATTAGCAGTGTTTACAATGGGTCAAGAGAAGGGAGGAAAGATTGCAGCTCTGTCACATAACTGTTATCCCTAAGCTTATTCACATTAACCTCTGTTTGGAAGGACTTCTTGGCATTTGATTCATTGTGAATCACCAGTGATGAACCCTAAGATCCAGTACACTATAGAACTGTGCTAGAGAAGCAAGAAGGAGTAGGGACAATGAGTCAAGGAATATCTACAAATGTCAAAGGTAGGCAGACTTAGTGAAGGTAGCTAGGTGCATTTGACTGACTTAAAGAACCAGAATCAGGGAGGATGGGAATCACACAATTAGCATTACAGTTCCAGCAGAGTATCAAGTCATGCTGAGCTGTACTTCAAATTTACACATCCTGAAGACCATTTCAGAACTGAGAATTCAGCTCCCACACAGAGGAAGAAGCAATATAGTGTCAATGACGACATAATGAAATTAGTTCAGTTAACTTAGGTGGATGGTAAATAGATTAGACCCCATGGAGAGCTGATATTCATTTAAATTAATAGCAAATGAGAAAGCAGAAGTGACAGAAAACAACACAGCCCTTTTACTGTGACCATGAGTTTGTGTTTATACTTTGATGAAACAGATGTTTCTAAATAAGCATAAGAAAAAAAGTCAGTGACAGAATTCAAATAATTTGTTATCATTTGGTTGGGGATTATGTAGTTAATATTTTGAGTAAACACAAGTTAGTTCATGAAGTGTGCTTCCTTCTCAACTTCTAGTCTCAAAACTAAACATTTATAAAATGGTGATTTTGCATTAATTGGAATTACTACCTTAAGATATTTTAAAACATTCTCCTCACTTCAAACATATCGTGAAAAATGTATAGCGAATTTTATTGCTAAGTTGGAAACACTTGCATAAATAAGTCATACATGCCAGGCTACAAGTCAGGGTAGAAATATAATTTATGAAAGTGTTTGTCACTCTCTCCTCAGTGTGGACACTAGCAAGACTGCAGATGTGAGCTAGATTCTCCATTGTACTGAATGGAGCAGAAAATTCTAACTTTTTGTGATTTGATTAAATATTTCCTCCCTTGTGGTTTTATTTTTTTTAAGTATGTTCAAATCTCCCACAAACAGTAGACAATTTATCAAAAAGTTTCTACAATTTCATAAATCTAAATGCACAGTATACAGATGACCAAGGAAAGAGCTCGAAGGTGAGCAAAGGGGTGGCAGATAAAACAGAAAGGAGAGAAGTGGGTGAGTGGTAATAGTCATTAAATAGCATTCGATTCAATACTTAAATCCACAGTTTTGCCTTCAAAGCAATTTTTTCCTTTAATAAAACTTAAAATAATATTTTTTACTGTGATAAAAATGAGACCTGTTTATTGTATTAGTGATTTGGAGGGGGAAATAAAAGAAAAGCAAAGTAAAATGTCAATTATATTTCTGTATTTCAATACTGAACAAGCTAAACTATAACTTTCTGGTTTTTAAATATATATATAATGCAAAGTGTATGTATAATTATGATGCTGAATATGCTGATGTGAAAAAAAGTTGGTATGGGACAATTTTTTTTTAATATAAGTGTCTCCCTTTGTCAAAAATATTTAATGTGTCAGGTTCTTTATGCCTAGATATTATTCCATTGTATTACTATACCATATATTACTTAACTATGTAATCACATTTCATTTTTCAGATTTTCACTACTATAAATTTTACAATTAATGCTATAGCAAAATTTTTGTAAAGATGTATGACTACTTTCTTAGAATACACCTTAAAAGTGTATTCATTTGTACAAAAAGTAGGTGCTTTTTGAAAATTTATGAAGCATGAATTATGTTACCATCCAGAAAAGTTCTGCAAATAAATGTATTGTACATTTCCCTGCAGTCTCGGGAAAACTGACTATTTTGCTGTCTTTCTAAAAAATATCTGCCAATCTGATAAGGGAAAGGCGAATATAGAGATTACTTAAAAGCTATCTTCAGATTTATTCTTAGATTTCCATGTCTGCCTGTCTACACCTAGCCTACAATAATGTGACCACAACTGATGTAGCTTGGTGCCTTCTCCTCTTCCTACTCTCTTAGAAGAGCTGATTCTTCCTACAAGGTGAATGATGGTCACATGCATACTTCAAGTTGCATGGATAAAAAAAAAAAGTAAGCTATTCTCTACACTATTCCTGGTATGGCAGAAAAATAAAGAGTTCAAAATACATTATAGGAAAAACTAATGAGATGGTAAAGTGCTTTCTGTCAGAGAGGCTCCTAGTCTGGGTTTATTGTTGCAGATGAGAGGCTATTTACGGTCAACATAATAAATGACCTGAAGGATAGCTGGGAAAGGATCGAAGGGAAAACCACACTTCCAAGTTCCTCACCTGAAAAGTTGTGCACATTTGGGGAAGATGAACCCAGAAGGAAGTCCAGACGCTTACTTCAGTCCCAACACCACTGAGGTAACTAGAGGCTGGCTGCATTATCTCCCAACTGGTTTAGGATGGAAGAAAGCTGGAGTCTAAACTTCTCCGTTTGAACCTTGCTTTGTCACATCCTCTAGCTGAGGCCATGGACAAGTTATCAGTTCCTCTAAGTTTCCATTTTCTCACCTATAATTAAAATTAACATTTTTCTTATAGTAAAATTTGCTGTGGAATGAGTTGTATCCCCAATTCATAGGGATACATTAGGGAGCTCCAATCCCTAATGTGACTATTTTTGAACATAAGAATTTTAGAAAATAATTAGGATAACTTATTATGACAGTGGAATTCTAATTTAATAGGTTTGTGGTTCTCTCTCTTTCTCTCTCTCTCTCTCTCTCTCTCTCTCTCTCTCTCTCTCTCTCTCTCTCTCTCCTCCCCCACTATCACCCTCCCTCCCTCTCCATGCATTGAAAACAGGCCACAGGAGAATACAGGGACCAGACAACTAACTACAAGCCAAGAAGACAAAGCTTACCCCTGAGTTCCAGCCTCCAAAACTATGAGAAATAAATTTCTGTTATTTAAGTCACCCAGTCTATTATCCTTTTTGTCTTTTGCTGTGACAGTCCAAACTGAGTAAAGTATTGTTATTAGGGGAGAAGTCAATGAAAAATTAATTATAAGGAAGTACATACCACATATTGGATAAAATTCAGTTTACCTTTCCTATTTTCTGCCATTTCTTTTCCCCATACCCTCTCCCCTGATATATGCTGTATCAGAGCTTTCAATAACATAATTTTCTGAACTTATATTTTCTCACTATTTCCCTGACATTAATATTACCATCCTCATGCTAATCACTAATCTAAATTTCTTAATGTTCCTTCTTTTTGGCCATTTGGTTTTATGTTCTCAATGCTGAATTGTGTTTGATATTGACCAATGAACTTGTCATGGTTTAAAAAAAAAAAAAAAAGACAGAGTGCAATTTGAAAGTTCCCAGGACATCATAACTCCTATAAATGTAGTTACTATGATGATTATTATTATCCCATATCTTGACAATATATTAAATTACTTTTCATTTGTGTAAGTACAGCTTTCCTCCAATGAAGAGTTGAAACAATTGAAACAAGAATGCCCAAGCCCACTGTAGTCCTTTGGTATGTATGTGAGAAAGACAGAGAATAGAAGGGTGAGGGGAGGGAGGTAAAGAGAGAAAATTCCTTGTTGGAGGGTAAAATCAAAAACCAGGGGAAAACTTGATACCAGTGATCCAGCAACAGAACAAGGAAGAACTGGGAAAGAATGCAAAGGACAGTCCTTCTGCTGGTTCTAGCATAGCTTTTCATTTGCCTGGAAAAGATAAACCCCAGAGTTACCAAGGCTCATAAATAGATGGAGTACTAACCGGTGTCCACGACCAACAGCAGCAGAAGTCATAAGTACATTATCAGACTGAACAGACAGTTTGGAAACTCCTTGCCAAGCAGTATAAGGAAGACCTAGTTGTTAACTTGGATTGGATCTCAGCTTTTATGTCTTCTCATATCTCCACTCAGACCTATCAACAAATGAGCAGGGGGTTCTGATGAAAAATAAGTGAGTGATTTGGTGGGAGGTGGCAGAGGTGTTGTCAGTGTCATTTATGAGAGTGTTTGTGATGTTTTGATGCTAAGAGAGACAGAGGCAGGATATAGAGCCAAGAGTAGATTACTAAAAAGAGCATACTGAATGGCCTAGCTGGAAACTAGGTGGAAAATGACAGTGGGGAGGTAGCAAAGGAGATTAAAAACTCTGCAAAGAGCAAAACTCAGGAATTTCGGGGCTGAAAGTCATGTAGGCTAAGCATCCACTGGGGCCTTCTCTGTAGAACTCAGTGTGTTTCCTCAGGGCAGGTGGAATGTGACTAAAACTCAGAAATTAGAGGTTTCTTAGGGAGTGTAGTGTAAATGGATTATCAGGGGTTTTGCCCTTCCACCATTGGCCTCTGTGACCAGCACCTGTGGTATTGCACATTCATCATGATTGTACCCTGGGCCCAGTGGGTATGCACATGTGTGAATAGGCACACCTAGGCCTAGGTAGAGAGGATAAAAAAGCAACCTCACCCTGGGGGAGGAAAACAGTGAGGGGAAGGAGCACAGAAGGTGAGGAAAGCACAAGAATAGTGCAATAGAGAATGCCAGAGAGAGAACTCAAAGAAAAAGTGTGAAGATTCCAGAGGAAGGTGGGGAGCTGGCTGCATTTCCTCTGCCTCTGCTGCCTAACCTGCCTATTTATTTGTCATATAACTGGCCCAGCCCCTCTACATGGTGTGCCTGTGTACCTGGTTCCCTGGGAGAGCATTAAAGTCGATAAAATCCACCAAAGACTCTCACATTCTTCTTTAATAGATAGAACTGAAGATGAACCTATCCAAATTAAGATGGCAGCAGCAAGAAGCTCTACTCTACCATAGTACAGTATAGGGCTGCCTAAGAGCTATCTAGCCTTCAACTCAGAGAGCCTAAGTTCATATCTAGTGCTGCCACTTACTGTGTTATTCTGAGCAAATTACTCAACATCTGTGAATTGATTTCTTTGTATATGAAAGGGGTCAAAAATAGATAGTAAATGTATTTATATTATGTACACACATACATGTGTGTGTGTTCCTTGTAGGTCCTGGCAGGGAAGAATAGTTAATTTAAAAATAGTATTTACAATGTTGTCCTTATTTAGGAAACCAGTATTGCCATCTGGCTCTCTGTAGATATGTACCAATGTACCATCTTGATATAGCTTACAAAATAAGAAATAACAAATGTTGAATACCTGTTTTCTACTAGGTACTAAGTTTGTACATTAACACATTTACTCTTAAGAAATTCTCAAAAAAGCACCACTATTATCCCTTCTAGAGTAGAGGTCAGGAAACTGCAAATCACAGCAAAACCAGTCTACCACCTACTTTATAAAGTCATAAAGTTTTATTAGAATATAACCACAATCATATATAGATTACCTATGGTATCTATGTTCACATTCTAACAGCACAGAGATTATATGACCCCCCACACACAAACATACACATGAAAAATACTATATGGCACTTTATAGAAAAAGTTTACTAACTTTTCTGATAAAGAGGAGGCAGCATTTAGATTCAGGAAAAAAGAACAAGTCTGAGATCATGTAGCTTAGCTTCAGAGAAAAAAATTCAAACCCAAGTTAGTCTGCTTCAAGCTCAGGATCTCAATCACTAATATACCATCTCAAAAGTTATTGGTCTTAATAAAAAGGCCATGAGGAAGTCTCCAGAGGCTGGGTGAAATAAGCAGATGGAGCTATCAACATCAATTAGTTGTCTGAATACCCAACATCAGGTCCATGAGTCAACAGCATTTCCCACCATTGCCACCCACCGGGTAGGCTGGCTGCCCTCAATCATCTCGTTAAATGCCAGGCAACATGGAGTGAGCACAAAGCTCACATACTTCCAATTATACCCAAAATATTACCTAGCAGTCTCTCTTTTTGCTGTTATATCAAATATGAAAATTCCTGTCAGTGCTCCTTTCTCTACCACTAGCAAAGTTCCTAGGGTAGGGTTGGTTAGCAGCATATCTCACTCTCAGATGTACATGCCTATGTGTGGAGAAGAACAATGGAGGGATAAGGATGGAGATCAATAGGGCCAAAATGGTTAATTCCATCTGATTTGTTATAGATTAGGTCCCCCAGGTTCATGGCTCAGTCTGAAGCTGAAACTAAAAGGGTAGCTATATTGGGAAGACTTGAGTCATGGGTTCAAACTCTGCCTCTTGAAATCAGGGTGACTAAGAGTCACCTAGTGAATATGCTAAAGCATAGATTCCTAGGTTTCATCCCAAGAGATTCTGGCTTTACAGAGAAGGCCCAAGAATTTCACACTTCTTTCAAGCTCCCAGGTGAGGCTGAGCCACACTTTCCATAACACTGAGCCAGAGAAACTGGCTCCAGTCAGGCACTATTTACTCCCTGCACAAGCCACTATAACTTCGTGGGCTCCACCTTCCTTCCCTGAAAAATGAAGTTAGCAATCTAACAATCAGTGGAAGAGGGAACTGTAATACAGAATGAGTTTCAGTATTTACTAATTAAAAAAAAAATAGGATTTCCTGAGCAACAATTTAGTTCTCTGCCAAGTCCTGCATGGGGCATTTTATACCAGATATTATCTCGGACATTCCTAAGGATCTTCCAAGGAAAATATGAGCACCATTTAGCAGATAAGGACCCTATGGTTACAGAGAGGCTCCTTGTGCAAGAGTCAGAACTGGGAAGTAAAATAATTGCAATTCTAACCCAGATTTACATATCACCAGAGCAAGCTTTTATCTCCCCTCAATAGGCATAATGAGCCTTCTTATTCTACTAGAAATTACTTCGTGGTAACTTATCCAGGATGCAGAAGGCTGGGGCGTTTGTCTACAGGGAGCAGCCATGCCTCCAGCCTTGAGAGCCTCCCCTCTTGGCCTCTGTTGATGATGCTATTTGACTGAGTGCTTGAGACCAGTGATTACCCACTCTCAAAAGCAATCATTCCATCCTTCATCCTTCAATGACCTGCAGCAGGGGTGCCTGGAGCTGAGAGAGCTAGCAGCCAAGGGTGAAGAAAAAAAAAAAAACCAACCTTCAAAACCCAGGAAGCTCAAATGAACACCTCTTGAGAAAATATATTTCAAAATTAAATGTTTAATGCTGGGTTTTCATTTCGTAACAGCAATGGGCTGTGGAAACAAGAGCCAAAGAGCAGGAGGAGACTAGCATCGACCCTCGCCAATAACAGAAAATTATTTGTTGCTTCCCAAAGTGGTATTTGAGCCCAGCGGGCAGCACTTAAGATGTGACTGGATAATGGCTGTGTGGCACACCCCTCTAATGGAGCTGTCACACAGGCACCGCACAACAGTCTGAGCTGCAGTTTCAAAGGAACTTCTCCACAGCCAGGCTTTTGCATGTGTTCTTCTAGGCCAGGATGGAAAGTGAGCCTCCTGACTGGGTCAGAGACATAGGGGATGTCAGGCTTGGATCCCAGGAAGAACTACCCCTCTCATTTGATGTGAGAGAGATGAGAGTAAAATTCAACTAGAAGCACCAAAGAAATATAAATGGATCCCCTTGAGTTGGCACTGGGTATGCTCCCAATAATTGGAACAATTGGGAAACAGCCCCATCAGCCATCCCCATGTCCCCATGCTGCCTTTTGTGTTCATGGGCAAACCTCTCCATGACGTCCCCACCATGGAGGCAGATATTTCACAGAAGGTTTAAAAAAAAAAAGGTATATTTGTATCCTATTGAGTGACAGCAAATTATCACAAATCCAATGGCTGAAAACAATGTACACACATTATTTTACAGTGTCCTGGAAGTCAGAAGTCTAAAACAAGTTTCTGTTGTGACTCATGGGCTGCTCAATAAGACAAGAGAACTCCAATTGAAGTTCAAAGCAGCAAGTTTATTACTGGTACACTAGGGTCTCCAAGCTAGATTGGCAAGAGAGCCCCCGGACAGTCTCTGTTACAACCTTTTATAGGGCCTCCCTCCACTTTGTGTAGTGAGCAAGCAGATGGGGCAAGTGAACATGTTCCTGGAACTTCCAGGAAACTAAGAAAGCAGAGTTGGCGTATATGGTTAGTAAACTGGCATAACAGTGGGTACAAAAACTGGATAGTGGAAAACCAGGCTGTATGACCAGTCAACCGTGGCAGATACCCTTCCTCTGCCAAAATGGGCAAAGGACACAATCCCCAAAATGGAATTCTAAATTAAGATGGAGTGACTCTTGTTCACCTGTCCTAAACAGCTTCCAAAATCAAGGTGCCAGAAGTTCTTTTGGAGCAATTTCCCACAATGATATGCATTAGGGAAACTCACTCAATTGTCTGAACTCAAAAGGGTGCTAACCTTAGCTAGCATTTGGTTTACAATGATATCAATAATGCAGCATTCTCTCCCCAGAATTTGTTTTTCAATAAAGTATCTCTTAATCACTCATTCTCAAGAATATTGAGATGATGGAAACATTCTAACACTAGTGAAAAAAAGTTCTTATCTGTCCCTTCTCTCTTCTTCCAGTGTATACTTTGCTTTCTTAAGCAGGTAAGTCATTCCTTCTCCATATGTTACCATCCGAGTAGAGGCCTTAATTCTTACCAAAGTGACAAGGTCTAAATATCTCTTAGGGAAAAATCTGTGACACAGGAAATAAGGGTGCAAATTGAACCCAGCGTCGCTTCCTTCTTTCTGAAACTTTCTGAAAAGAGAAAAGCTGACCCAGGAAGTCCGTCCAAAGTCTCTGCATAACCATCAAATAAAGATTATTCAGTTGAGAATCTAGAAGTCTAAATTTTTAAAAGAAGGATAAAGAGGTGAGGCAATGATAGATGATTGCAAAGTAGTGCCACTGACTGCCATCCTCTGATTCACCTGGTCTTCAGGAATTAAGACCCAGGCTCACATTGCATATAGCCATTATTAAAAGTTTTATAATATAGATTAAAATTAACTAAGTAAAATTAATTTCAATAAATTCCTCAAAATTCACCCTTTTAATGATTTTACAGTTTTAAGATTATATATACTTTTAAACTCATTTGCAGCTCAATATTGTAGCTGTGGGTGGAAATACTTGGTAGTGGCAGTACTACTATACATTCCTTCTCAACTCTGCATCCAGTGACACAAGCTGATAACTCAAAATCAGACACTGAGAATATTTACAACATGGAAATTGGCAAACACTACAAGGCAGGGCTTCATATATTGTATTGCTGATTCTCAGCAATTAAGAATAAAATGGAGAACATGTTAGTAAGGCAAGCTACACTTTAAAAATATGTCAGGTCTATAACTGTTCGAGGAAATAATCTTGCAGTATGATAAAACTTTTATCCAATTTAGCCAAAAAGCCATACTCATCAATGACAAAAGAATAAAGCTCCAAAATACATCTTCATTTTTCACTTTCATCTCATTAGTTAGTGTAAATGAAAATACCAACCAACATTCATGTCGGAACTGCACTCATTCATCAACTGCAACAATAGACTAAGGTAAAAGAGTTCAGCAAAAAAGAGCAAAACATTCTGTGAGAATCAGTGGACTACATAGAACGTATGATGAAGAATAAAGTATGTCCTGTTACTTTATTCTTCATCATACGTTCTATGTAGTCCACTGATTCTCACAGAATGTTTTGCTATATCACTAGCTCCAATTTTTGGGACGAAAATGCCCACTAAAACTAGTTAAAAGGAAAAAGGGAATAATCTAACACCATATCTTTTGTCACTAATAGAGGATTACACAGGAGGATGCAGAGATAGGAGAAGCGATTAGAAACAAACTGGATGGAAAGTATATTAGAATTACTATAAAACCCCCATTGTGCAAAACAGGCAGAGTCTAAGACCATTAAAGAACCATTTCGAATAAAATATTGGTGTCCAACTAAGATGACTGTTGAGGTCACCTTTTATAGAAAGAAAGTCAATAGGAACCATACAAAGATTCCTAGGAATGTAGACTCTAAGATATCACTAACCTTGATATGTAGATTCTAAGATATCAATAACCTCAGTTATTTTTATGTCTTGTTCCTTTAAGTTGTCTAATTCTCCCTCCTCTCCTGCTCCACAGAATATTTATGGACTATAAATCTCTTGGGTCCCAGGATTGAATCTGTCTTATTTATCTTGTAAATCCTAGCATCTGACATAATTAAGTTATACAGTATCTTAATAAATATTAATTTAAATAATCAGTAGATAACACAAAATGGAGACACGATTCTTTCTTTTGTCATGACTGGAATTTTGTAAAGACATTGCAAAAAGCAAATATACATGAACTCACACATGCATGCAAAGAGAAACAAGCAAAATTCAAAAAATATAGAGCTTACAAAGCCCAGGTTTATGTTCTTGTACTAGACATAAGAGTGCTTGCCAGACAAGGTATCTCTGTTCTATTTCATAATTATCTGAGCTTTAGCCATGTTTTGGGAGAGGCCATCTTGTTTTCTACCTACTTCCTATAAACTAATCTGATCTTAAGTCATTTATAAATCAAAGATAAATTAAAATTCAAATATTTCTTGTTCTAAGCATCCATGGCCCCTTGTGGCTTCCCCCATACTTGCAGTTCATTTGTGATGCAGTGGTGATAAAATATTGATCTTTTTCTTCAAGTTACCAGCATCACATCACTTAACTCTGCATTTTTGTCACTGTTCCTGGAGAAAGGGGAGGACCATGAGCATTCAGGACAAGCCAGATAATGCATGAGATATTCTCAGGTATTCCAAGCTTCAAAATAAGGGAATTCAAATATTGCAAATATGGGATATGAAAATGTTGTCTCCAAAGTTAGACAGAACTCAAAAGGTACAGAAATTGAAACAGAAACAAATCAAGAAATTCAAAATAACTCCCATAACTGAGGCCATGACCTCTCCTAGTCTCCTTCTTTGTTCATTCCTGATTATGTGATGTGTGAAAGGTGGTCGGAGTCATAGGTTATAGTAGACACTGATTCGATCGTTACTATCTTTGTAAGTAATCTTTAGATGTACAGGGTTATGATATAAACAGAACATAAGCTAAAATATATATAGTTAAAATTTTCACCGAGGCAAAAGGAAGATAAATTGTTCATAAGCTATCTTTTACGTTCTACAGTTAACTCAATGACTAGAGGTTCTATTTTCTTACAGAAATTCTATTCTTAGCCTAACTAAAGATTAAGGCCGGAGATCTAGGTTTAAAGTAATGAAAGTTGGAACATGGAGAATTAAGTCATTGCAATGATGGGTAAAAGAGAAAATATCTTTAAAAAATAATTTTAAATCAAGAGATATATACAGCCATTATAAAACATGAACAGTGAAAACCAGGTCTTAGTGGCATCAATTACCACGGGGTACACTCCATAATGGAAAATAGAATTGAACAGTGACAGCAGCTTGAGATTGATGCTCTACAAATTCCATTTAAAAAGTTGAAAATTTTAAAAAAATAATTATGATAAACATTGGAGTTCAAGGAAAATGGGTGTGTTGAGGTGAACATGGAAAACTATGAAAAGGCTGGACTGGTGGAAATAGTTTCAAGACTGACTCTTCCAAGTGATTAAAAAGGGAGAGTTACTTTTCTAATGTTGAATGCTCTATCTTATATTATAGGATTTTTTGCAGAAGATACACAAATGCTTGCCAGGGATGTTCTAGAAGATATTCCTATATTGGAACATCTGGGAATGGAAGGGCGATGTTATCTTTATGGTAAAATACAGACCTCCATTCCAGTTAGCTCATGTGGCAATAAGGCAAAGAAGAATAATGTCAGGTATTCAATAATAGAAATTTCAATGTAGTCCTACCTAAAATAACTGGCATGACAGTTCATTCAGTATTTATGAAACTCTAGGGACCTCAACAGCACAAGTCTGGGGGATTGGGTTTCAGGTGCACTTTTCAGCACTTAACTGCCTTCTTTGCCTGTTTCTCTTTCTGTCTCTTGCTTCTCTCCTTAGTCCTCCTGTTTTCCTTTCTAGACCCATTCTCATTTTTTTTTTTTTCATAACTTCTTCTTCTTCATAGCTTTAACTTACTCACAATTTTGGTTACTAATGTCTAGTGTCGTCCTCCTCTGAGCTCTCTCATTGTGATTTATTCTATCATACTTTTAAAAAGTACCAGAGAGAAAGGAACTCAATTATCAAATAAAAATGATTTGCTAAAGTTTTTAAAACTAAGCTATAACACAGACTGACAGTTAGTTTAAGCTGTACCTCCCTCTGCGACATATCCATACATCTGACCCCAGCAAGAGTAGAATGGGATCACATTGTGAAGAACACCATAGCCCAGAGTTAACTGCTCACCATGTTCTATAAGCAATCTAATCCCTCATAGCAAAGAATGTTGGGCATACTGGTTAAACCACTTACAACAGTGGGCAAGAATAAAGTGAAGTAAATAAGTCTCTTAGGTTCATCTCAATTTTCATCTTTAAAATTTTGCCACCTGGGAGTTGGTATGCAAAGAAGACAGACACAAATACCCCAGGGCCAAACTGAAGGAAACGCAGACAATATCAGGTAGGAAGTCGGGTGGTCCTACAGAGGCATTGCTACTGCCTCACTGATGACCTCGGTCATTCTGACAGCAACTAAATGTTAAGAAAGTGAGTGTTTTAATGAATGCTAGAAAACATGCTTTTATTCCAGGGATGAAAATAAAAAGCAATGATCAGACCTAGCAGCCTGGTGTTTCTGTCTGGGTAACATCTCAGACAGTGTGAAAAGGGGGACAATGGGTTGGGCCTGGCACATTCTCTCATGCTGAGATAGCAAACCAGGAATATTTTTCCTAGAAAGCAACCCAGTGGGGAGTCTCTGTGAGAGAGTGAACTATAAATTATTCATTTTCTGTTCTTTGTCTACTACCCCAAGTAAGCCTGGTTCCACAGAGGCAATCAGAGCACAGAAGGTATTGGGATAGGACTCCTGCTTTAAGCTCAATTAAAGATCATTGCTTCCCAATGAACATGCAAGCCATAGAGAGAGCAGATACCTGAATGAGAACCATTGGAAAGGACTAGTCTGACAGACATGCAGACCTACAAATCCATCATGGTGTGGTAATTTAGTGAATGAGCAAGTCACATCAATTTCCAGGAATTATAAAGAAAGGGTAATCTGAGGATGCCCTGGAAGGGTTTGTTCTGGAAAAGTTTATGGCCAAGACTGGATTTCCCTCCTGACCTGTTAGCTTTCCGAGTTTGGGGAAAAGTGTTAAGGACCAGAAAATATCAGCTCAAGAACGTCAACATTTCGGACCACAGAAAAAGCACTTTGCAGAACACAATACTACTGGCCGGGCACGGTGACTCGTGCCTGTAAGCTTCAGCCTATGAAGTGGCCGGGGCTAGGAATCGCGGTTCGAGTCCCACCTGGAGCTCGTAGCAAGACCTAGTTCCAAAAAAATAGCTGAGTGTGGTGGTGCGCGCCTGTAATCCCAGCTACCTGGGAAGCTGAGGCTGGGGATCACTTGAGTCTGTGGTACCCCAGGCAACGAGAGTCTGCGGTTCCACGGGCAAAAATAGCAAGACCTAGTCTCAACAACAACAACAAAAAAAAAAAAAAAAACAGAACACAATACTAGAGGGAATGAAGAAATTTACTCTTGAAGAGGGTCAGCTATCAGCAGGAAGATCCAACCCAGCAAGAGGATCAAAGTGGCAGGATGCGACAAGGCTGCTAGTCCTGAAGACCATTGTTGGCGAGCAACACCGGGGAACTGGAATAGAAGCATGCTATGTAGGACCTGGATTCTCCGTCATACTGTTCGTTATTCCAATTTTCTCTTTTCCTGCAGCTTAGAAAAGAGCTGGACTTCCCGGATGGAGTAAATAAGATTCTTGGCCAACTTACGGAGGAGAATCTCATATCAATGCAGCAATTACACTGAATATTCAAAAGGAAAAAGAAGTGACCTTATTCACACTCCTAGATTGATGCAGAGGCACATGTAAGTTTCACGTCACAATTTAGAGTTTTAGTCAAGGCAGTTCCAAGGCTTCCGTCTGCTCTGAGAGCCTTGAGACATTGCTATGAGCCCTGAAGGAGTCTCAAGTCTTTCTGGCAATTTTATTCTTCATCTACACCTTCCAAGGTCCTGGTGACTGGATGAAAAAGATGGGGTGTATATATACACAATGGAATATTACTCATCAATTAAAAATGACAAATTGGACGATTTTATGATAACATGGATGGACTTAGAATTCATATTAGCAGAAATAAGTCAAAAAGAAAAAAAACAGACACCAAATGGTTTCACTACTATTTGGGACATGGCAAGATAAACAAAAATCCTTGAAAAAAAGACAAAACAAGCCAACAACCAAATTGAAGCACACAACCTGGGGGGGGGGGGCGGGGGTAACAGGAAAGGGTGGGAATGGTCAGGAAGTGGGGGGGTAACCCCAGAGATCACAGAGATGTGAAATTCATATATAAATAAATTATATATATATAAATAAATAAAAAACAAGAAAGCAGGCACTCAGGGAAACAATTGCCGAGATTCAAATGCTAACTGACCTTTAGAACTTCTGCTGACCCAGCTGCAATTCAAACAATCACCTTTTGGCTACCAAAACAATCTGAAAAATAAGTCAGAGAGAGGGGATGAAAGACCTATGCTTCATCATCTGTATATCCAGCTAGTCTTGTTGATATGCTGGGGCCATGAAGTATACACGGGGCACTCATTCTCAGACCCAGGAAGGGCAAAGATAAAATACTGCTAATGTTGCATAGGGTTTGAAAACTGAATTGAAAAAACAAACCATCTACCTTCACTTGACATGTTCATGTAGAATTCATCTTTAATACCTGACTCAAATCCCAGAGACAGAGAGTTTTGTGTCAATAGTATTTTCAAACCAAGTATGGATTTTTATCACACACAGAAAATGTGGTGCTTGGCCTAACTTTTTCATTATCTTGCGCTTCTCTGTGCAGGGTACTTTGATCAGGTTGCATTGTCTTTGAGGACACACAGAAGATGCTAGGTGTCTTGTATACTTTCACCTCTTAGAAACCTGCCATCTACTTTAAGACTGTCAGGCTATGAATATTATCCCAGAAAAGATAGATTTTGCTCCTTAGGTCACCTTCAGCTATCTTTAGGAGCTTACTTTTTATATATACATGCATGTACCCAGATTCATGAATATTTATTTCTATATATTTTGAAAGGTCTTGCTCATATTTTTCAGTTGTAGGCTTACTGATTTCTTTTAAGGAGTTCTTAGCAGCAATATCTAGTTCTTTTGTTGTTTTCCCTGTCAGTTTTTTTGACTGGTCATTTAAGGGAAAGGGAAACATTAAACTTCTTCTAACAAATTTTTAAAAATTAACAAATTTATTTAAGAAAATAATAATAATCTCTGCTTTCTCAAATAAATACTATGAATATGAGTTGTAAACTGAGAAATAAGATAAAATTTATTCTTTCATTATTTCTTTAATTAAAGAAAGGAGAATTATGATTAGAAACCTTAAAGTAATGCATACTCACCACAAGGAGAGAGGAAAGAATGAGAAAAATGAAAATAAGCATTGACAAATTTTCCCTTACTAGAAAAGCATGCAATTATGTTAGTATATTCATTAAAAAACTAGGCATATAGATTCATGTGTGCAGACACATATATATGGATGCATCTGCATAGTTATGTGACAGTAACCGTCCTGGATCTCCTTGCCACTGAAGAGGACAGATAACAAAACCAGTGACATGTTAGAAGATTCCAAGTGTCTCCCAGAGAAACAGAGGAGAGGAACTGAGAGCAAGTGTTAATTCTGCCTGCAGTGTGGAAAGGAGAAAGGCCTGGATGTGGTATTAACACCTCAGAGGAGATGGTGCAGTGAAGCTGAATCTGGAGCCAAAAAATTCATTCCCACTAAGCATAAATGGAAGGCAAACATTCTCTTTCCTTCCTAGTTTAAATCTCCACATCTATGTCAGCTTCCTGTCATCTTTATTGATTTACTCCCCTACAGATACTCAAAACTTCTAACTTGCCCTGTCTGCTCTGTGATTTACCAAGT
Source organism: Uropsilus gracilis (assembly GCA_004024945.1). Lineage (NCBI taxonomy): Eukaryota > Metazoa > Chordata > Mammalia > Eulipotyphla > Talpidae > Uropsilus > Uropsilus gracilis. Next base: position 156,605 of record PVHY01000889.1, on the reverse strand, counting down.
AAACAAATCAACAACTGGTCTTCTTAAAACTCAAACTTTAGAGGGGAAAACAGACATTCACATTAAAAAATTGCATTTTCCACTCAATTCTCAGCCTCCTCTAAGGTCTATGTTAACTACAATTTCACAAGGTTTACGTGTTTATTTTTCCTCTTTAGCTTTGAGGAGGAGTTATTTTACTTTGTTGACACATACCATGATCTTTTTGTTTTCTCTCCACTTTTTCTGCAATATTTTATTTACTTTGAAACCCTCAGAGCAGATGCAAAATCTTCTTGCAATTTGTCCCCCTAAATAATCCCCTAAGGGCTTTTAACTAGATAATGATTATGATTATTATTGCTATCATTAGCTGCAACAGCAGCATAATTGAAGGCCTGAGGTAGACAGATGTCAAGAACTTGAGGTAGTGACCTGGGGAGCTCAGAGTATAGGAACGGGTTGATTTGGGATTAGTACAATACACTTTATATTTAGTTCAACCTACAATATTGTAATTCCAGGTGCCACTTGAGATGTGAGACATTAAACTCTCTCAAGAGGAGAAAGCAATGGTGTAATGATCAGTCTTCTAATTTCTATAGATGATGTGTGTTTCTGGAATTTTGCTGACCCTGGAGAAACTGCCTCTCTCAGGGTTAGCCAATTTCCAGAGATAATAACATACAAATCTTCAAGCACCACTTTCATATGCAAACTAACAAATCCAGAGCCCAACCCCCACCACCTCCTTTATTAGGTTTGAACACCTTAAACAACTACTTTCCTGCCTTAACTCCAGGCCAGAAAATAGACAAGTAGGCACAGACCCTGTTCCTCAGAGCCCACTGAAATTACTCAAATTAGTCAACTCCACACCTGTTTACTTTCCCTTACCCACTCTTTCCTATAGAAAGCATAATCAAGGTGCTTGATGACATTTCCCTCCTTGTTCTCGTGTTCTCTCTGCCTCTTACCCTAGTAGTACCCTGCAGGAAACCCACAGGATGGTGCATGTCTTCCTCTTGGAAACTGCATGTATGAAGCTTCTCTTTGATGGCAATACCTGATTTATAATAAATTCTATATTTTGAAAAATGGTGTTTGAACTGAGCGGATTTCATTAGACCTTTTCCACTAGGGATGATCCAGATAATGGCGCAGTCTTTAGGGTCCTAAAGGAACATACCAACATTGCCCTATAAGGATGAATTGTGTTGTGGTCATGGAAATGTTCCTCTTTGATATGCAGTTGTTGGAAGTATGTGGTCCCAGATGCCGTCCTCTGATCCCATCATTCTATTTGCATTGAGACTGTACTTATCATGAGTTATCCAGTCAAAGATTAAGATCTGAGCAAAGCAGAAACATTAAGTCAGGTTCAGGGGTTCCTTGTATGGGAAATGTTGATCTGAGGACCCCTTGATTGTTTTATGTACCTTTTGTTAGGACTATTCCACAATCTAAGATTCTTTCGCCATGTTACAACCATCTCTCTCTTTCACCCATGGTCAGAATTGCATCATGCTTTGACATCATAACAAACCCTTTCCAGCTCCTTACTTTTAGTTGTTTCTCCAAATAAAATACTTGCTCATTATGTCTGATTCTCAGAGGATCTGAAATGACACAAGTATAGAACCAGTAGGAACTGAAAGGATCCCAGAATGGTTACAAGCCATATTTGTTTGCTCGTTGTAAAGAGAAGAACTATTATTTCTTCCATGCTGGAAATTGAAGATTTACTTCCCATTAGACAGTTGATGAATTATTGGGCTGAGGTGATTATGGTCTAGTGCATAAGCAATTCAGAATATTCCATACAATCTCTCTTTCTTGGAAGATTAGAAAGACTCCTGTATCAAAGTTTATTCTTAATTCTAACATATTTAGGGGGAGGGGCTTGGGGAGGAAGGCAAGAGAAATGAAGTAAAAGAGAAACCAGGCAGAAAGACATAATGCTGTCCAGGTGGTCCAAAGATTTAGTTTCCACTGTTAACATTGAGTGAATCCAGTGACCCAATGATTAGTACCTGACCATACAGTTTTAATAACAGCAAGTGTCCCAGACATAACTTTCATTTTCCCAGGCTAAATTCCTGTTGCCACAATTAGAATAGAGACTTGACTTCCTGTTTGAGATTATAACAATATGGAATTATTCCCTTAGCAGTAAGGATAAACACCAGCTAAATCTAGCCACATCACACCAGTCAAGATTTCAACACCATTCTAGTTTTCCCACCCTATATGACTCCTGAAGTCACCATTTTACTTTATAGTGTTTGTATTATAACTTTTTAAAAAACTAAGTGGCAACATGTATTACTATGCCATTTCACTTTGGTTACAATTGATAGGAGGGAAAGACAACTTTTCCACCTTCAACCAATATATAGGCCAGCTGGGAGGGAGTAGGGGAGGCTTATTCATGAGTTCTGTCCATGAGGATGTGAGTGACAAACCATACTAATCAGATTTTCTCACTTAGTCCTTGGATTTAAGAGAAAGAGAGAAGTCTGCAGGGAAAGTAAAAGAGAAGCAACTCACACAAGATTGAGAGAAGGAAGAGATAATACCACTATTAGAACTGCACTAATACCCAAAGACAACTTATGTATCAAACTACTTTTTCATGCAGCCTGATTATATGACAATTCCAATTCCCATATTGCCTTGAGGCCTTGGCATAGTCAATAACTTATTCTTAGATGGTACACTTATACTTATGGATTCTGAGTAAAGCTCTGCTCCTTGAGGGAAAAATAATGTTAAACAGACTGCAATTATCTAGGGACGAAAAACTATTAAAAATACAGATTGCTATACTCTATCCTGAAGACTAATATTCAGAAGGATGTTTGGGCCAAGGAACCTAGAAGATGTACTTTTTATAGACTTACAGATAATATAACAATAGACTAGATCTGAAAACTGTTGATTCAATACAATGTTAAGTCAACTTGGGTTCCGGGAATAAAAAAATAAATCATCAGGAAAACAATACATTATTAACACACATAGGTTGTATCCCCCTTATGTGTTGGAGAGATGGCATTATCATGCAAATCAAAAGTAAGGACTAATTTTCCAGCAAATATAAGGGAACTTATGCAGGTGATTGTATAAAATATTAAAGGGTGAATTCTCTGGAAAATGAAGATCTATCTTTATCACTCAAGTACATGCATTTGAAAATCTGAGCCCCAGAATCAAAACATGTAATTAAGAATCTGCACTATGAGATCAGAAAGATGTAGATTCAAATTCCAGTTCTGTTCTCTATATCAGATGCATGGCTCTGAGCAATTTTCTTAAACCTCTTGGTTTCAGTTACCTCGTCTATAAGATAAGAATAGTTCTGGTGAATTAAATACCAAGGAGGTAAAAGCTTTATATAACAAAAAGTATAAGACATTAACAAAAGATACAGAAAAGTATATAAAGAGAAGGAAAGACAGTTTATTTCATGGATAAAGAAAATTAAACAGCCAAAATGATTATTTTCCAAAAGTGAGATATAGATAATAAAAGAATCCTCATTAAAATCTCAATGATATTTTAGAATAAAACAAAACATAAAAAAAATCCAAATAGCTAGAGCAATTTTGAAGGAAAAAAATAAATGGCGATATCATGCTGTCTGACTTTACAAAGCAATAGCAATTAAAACATATAATCCTGGAAAAGTAAAGAAAAAAGTAAAAGAAAGAATAAAAGGAAGGAAAGGAGGAGGAAGGGACCAAGATGCAAGTCTGGAACAATATCATCTTACTACTACTCACAAGAGCAAGTACATTACAAAGCTTCAGAGTATTTTCAAATCTCTGCCATCATGGCTCTTATGCCTTAGTTTTTTCCTCACCAGAGAAAGTGACGTCAAAGAGCTAGTGCTTACTGAACTTTTATATCTGTCTGATCCTATTAGTAGGCAGTCTTATGGTCCTGATTCTAAAAATAAGTAAAAGAATAGTAATGGTATCTTCCTCTATAGTTGTTTTGAAAATTAAATGGAATAATCCATTTAAAATATTTAAAACAATACCTAGCACATAGTAATTGCTCATTAAGTATTGTTTTGTTGTTGTTTTTCTGATCTTGTTATTTCTCAGATACCTGCAAGCATTTCTTAAATTCATGATCACTGTGCAATTAAGGTCTTTTCTCCTTTCTGTCCTAGTCCTCCTTCAGTTAAGTTTACGTATGTTTTCTTCCTGTCCTTATCCTTATTGGACATGATGTTTGCTTCTGATAACTCCAGGACTCTTTTTTAAGTTTCCTCCTGAAACTAGTTCCCCAACTATTTTCCTGAGCCTCAGAACACCTCAGATAGAATTCCTGACCAGTGTGGCCCTGGAAATCCAACACCAGCATGATGTATTTGAGTCCTTGCAGGATAAAGATTCTTAAGTCTGCTAAAACACAGCTTTATTAGCAGATTGATGATCATTTTCTTAAATACTTGAAAAGCAATTAAGCCCTCTAATAGTATTTATCAATAGTAGTGGGCTTCCAAGCATGCCCAGCCTATAGGTTCAACAGTATATAAATAAGGGAGCAAAGGCATACAAAATTCCATCATCCAGTTAGATCCAGCAACTCCCTGTGTTAACTATGAGGATTGTTACTTTTATTCACTGTCTCAATTTAAATTACTTTACTTTCCCTGGAGAATTTGTGTTTCATAAAGGATATATTTTCTCAAAGTTTCTATCACATGCCTTTAACCAGCAGGAGTCTCAGCTGGACATTTAGTCTTTTTCAACATCTTAGTCTCTTTCACTGGATTTGATGTGCCTCTCCTGAGCTCAACTTTGCGTCATTCAGAAAAATCATTCAAATAGCTTTCACCTCAAAGTGGTTCATTGAGAGTTTTTTTTTCCCTCACAGAGAATGAGGTCTGTTCTGATTAGCATAGAATTCAGCAAGTTCTTTTCCTAAGATCAAGGACAATTATTTTTTCTACCTGTACATGGAAGTTTATAATCTACCAGTTGGAAACATTTTCTCTAAAAACAACAATGTTAAAGTCTACAGGGGTAGGGGTTATAAAGAAATATCTAACACTTCCTCAGAGAAGTTTATATTGTATCCAGACCTTGATTCAGAATGTGTTCTGTTCTATTCCAGGGATAACAAAAGCTTTAGCAGAAAAGCAACTTTGCATGATGGGGGAGTTGGAAGCATAAACCCTTAGGTGAAGAGAAGGCTACAAAGTATGCAAGTCATAGAAGTTTTTTCAATCACTTGCTTTCAAACCTTGTCTTGAACCTTAAAGTAATTATTATTTAATCTAATGATTCAGACCACACACACACAAAAAAAAAAAACTGAACATGAGCATGAAAAGGATAAACAAAAATTTTAGTGGCAGCTGGTTTTTAAAGGCATTCCATCATGAACCACACATGGTATATATGTCCTTGTGAAAAGTCTGCTCTTATATCTGAGCATTTTGATTTTCTTGAAACTGTGAGACATAGACAATGCTGTTTCTTCTGAGGTTGGATTAAAAAGTGCAGTTTTTGATTAGGCCTCTGGAATGCTCACTCTGGGGAAACAAATCTGACTTGTAAGTGAAGAAGGCCCCATGTCTATTTGGATTCTCTGATGTCTCTAGTCGCAGGTGTTGCCTGACTGTATCTTGCTAGAGGAACCAAGCAGGAACCACCTGTGAGTTTATTCAACTCACAGAAACATGAGCATTAATATTAATTTGATTTAAGCCACTAAGAGTGAAGCAACAAAAGGGAAATGTTATTATACAGTTGACCCAATATCCCCAAAATTTAGGGGTACTGATTCCAAAGTTACATGGCATCAGCCCTGTTTATACAGGCATTTCTGGCTAAAAAGTGTTAGTGACAAGCAAACACCGACTTAAACTACAAAGGGGGAATTTATTTCTTCAGGTAAATAAAGCATCTTAGCTGCAGAGAATTCCAACCATAACTAGATCTCAAAAGATGTAGTCAAGAATCTATTTTATTTCATTTATGCTCTTCATCTGGCTCTACTCACAAGCAGATTCTTGCCTTGTGTTAACATAGTGGCCACCAACAGTGTTAACTTTGGAGTTTATCTTTTGGAAGGCACTGTGGAAAGAAACGTTTTCTTTCTCAAAAAATTCAATATACATATACATTGGTGTATATTGGCCTGGCTTGGGTCACAAGCCCACTCTTGAAGCCAAAGAAGAAATCAATACTTTTCATATACATGTGTGCTAAGAATAAAAGAGTGATTCCCTCGGGAAAGCTGGGATGCTTATATTGGCCAGAATATCATATCAAAATCAATAATAGAAACCCCAAGTTTAAAATAGCTTAAAAAAAAGTTCATTTCACACACACATAAGTTTATGCATTATATTATCTCTCTTCCTTAGAATTATCGTGGACTCAGAATTACTTTATTTTGTATTGTTCTGCCATTATTAATATATAGTCTTCATTTTCTGACTTAAAATGGCTATTCTAACTCCATTTGTTATGACTACATTTCCTCAAGTAGGAAAATTGAAGAAGGGGAGGGAAAACTATGTACCTTCTATTTAAGGGAAAGACAAAAAAGTGATACAATTAAACTTTTGCTTACATCCAACTTACTAGTCCTAAGTCACTTGGCCATGCTTAGCTGCAAGAGAGTCAGGAAATAAAGTCTTGATTGATATGGACTTGTACCCAAATAAAACATCTATCACCATGTCAGAAGATGATTTCTGGAAGAAAACTAATTCTGTCCAATTTTTTTTCAGTTGCCATCAGAAAAAGGAATGGGAGCTGAGTAGAAAAAAATTTGCACAAATTATATGCCTTCATGGAATTTTTATGATTCTGACACAGGGGTAATGATGCAGTTAAAAATTGTATTGGTGCCAAAATACCCACGTGGGCAGTCTGAGAGAAAGACCTTGCCCTTGCGAGAGAAAATGGGAAGTGGGAAAGGGCAGGTAAAAAGAACAAATGAGGAGAGAGGAGGATGAGGAAGAGATGAGAATGGTGGACTGAGAGAATAAGCCCACGTGGCCTGCTGGGGGAAGCCCCTTGGAAGAGTGAGCTGAAGGTAGAAAGGAGTCATGGTAATAGAACAGCTGGCAGAGAAGTATCTGGTGTAGAGTCAGATGCCAGAATGGCAGGCTGGGAGTGACCAGCGGCTGCTCAGGGCAGGCCTGGAGGATTTGGTCAGATGCTGCCAAAGGCAGGCCTGGTAAAGGAAGCACATGGAATCACAGCAAGATGGCAGATTTTGAAGGCTAATTTGTACATCAGCATCTGTTGGAAAAGTTTGAAGAGCCTTAGAGAAGCAGAGCCACTCAGAATGCTGGAGAGAGAAGAAGCAAAAAGGAGATGCTGGAGAAGGACTGAACTTTGCAGAAGTGTCTACCTTTCAGTTTTGGAGTGGCAAAAGGGCACCATCATGGACATGTGTTTGAGACTTTTGGACTAAATGGTGATTAGGGTAAGACAACTGGCCACTTGTGGCTTTGAGGACTTTTCATTTTCCCTGTTGGATTTCTTTGTAAATAAATCCGTGTTGTTAAATTGCATTTGTCTAGCAACTGCTACACATGGGTGGTATGAACTTGAGGGAAACTGACTGGCAGAAGCTGCATTTTTATTGTATTCTATTTATTTATTTTTTAATTTAATTTTTAATTTTTAAAATTTATTTATATATAAATTTCATACCATTGTAATCCCAGGGATTTACACCCTCCCACCCTCCCCACCATTCTCCCCCCCTTCCCCCCTGCCCGAAGTTGTGTGCTTCAGTTTGGTGCTTAGCTTGTTTTGACTTTCCTCATGGTTTTTGTTTATTTTTTCCCTATATTAGTGAAACCATATAGTTTCTGTCTTTTTCTTTTTGGCTTTTTTCTGCTAATATGATTTTTTTCTAAGTACATCCATGTTATCATAAAATCACCAAATTTGTCATTTTTAATTGATGAGTAATATTCCATAGTGTAAAAACTCTTACACTGCTGGTGGGAATGTAAATCAGTCCAATCACTATGGAAAGCTGTGTGGAGGACCCTCAAATTAATGAAAATGGAACTACCATTTGACCCAGAAATTGCTCTCTTGGGAATTTATCCAAAAGAGACCTCAATGTGGATACAAAGGGACACCTGTGCTTGGATGTTTATTGCAGCACTATTTATAATTGCAAGGACTTGGAAGCAAACTAAATGCCCCAAAACAGAGGACTGAATGAGAAACCACATTTTAAAAGTGGCCTGTTGATCAGAAGCTTCTGCCCATTTTTTGACCTGATTTCAATTATAAGCTTTTTTGAAAACACAGAATTTTTTACTTTGAAAATTATTACCAGTGGTTTTGCTAGTACTAATGACTATTTATTTAAGAGAGTGTACATGATGATTTGAAGGGTTTGTTTTACTTTATTGCCTTTTGAAGTCTGTGCATGAATTTTATAATTATAAAGATATATTTCATCTAAGTTTAAAATATGTCCATGCTCCTGACCCTCAAACCTAGCAAGTGCTCATATGTTTTAATGGATATTGTCTATCTCCGTTGTTGAGTCTAATATAGCATTTGATTCAGAAAAGACTCTAGTAACTGAATGAGTGAAGTCAAATCCAGACAGCAAATGAGATACAAGGGAACAAGATAGCTACAGATCCATCATGATTCCTGTAGGTAAGAGATGCAAGAAGAGCACCAAGTAGGACTTCTTCATGAAAGGGCAAAGACTTCATGGAAAGTTAACCAGAGAGAAAAAGTTAGACATAAATTCTGCACATGAGGAAGAATATGCATGCACAGTGCAGGAGGACTGTTAGGAGTTTCTTATTGAAGGCCTATGTGCTCAGTTCTTTATATGAGTTGGGTCAGAGCTGCCTACAGTGATGTTATGAAGATTGATCTTTGCACAGGCTGAGAATAAGTGTTTCTGAAATCCCCAAATCTTTTTCTCAAATTTCATGTTACCTCTACTTGTGCTTCCCACCCTTCACTCTCTTATTGTCAAATGAGTCTGCCATGATCTGTAGCAAATGGATATTTAACACGAATCAAGTCATACCCCCCAAGGTGGTTTCCTCATCTGATGCCCCTGAAGTTGCTAGAATAACCAATTGGTGCTCATGAATACTAAGGAAAATTATCTAGCAAGATCCTTAAAGGCAGCATGCAAGAATCTGGGAAAGGGAAATTTCAGGCCAGACCACCAGAAAGCTCATGTACTCTTTCTCCAAAAAGGATTAAAGTTTTTAAAAATCTCCTTAGGGCAGAAAACATGCCTGATGTGGCAATTTTTTGCGAATTCCTGCCCCCAGAGGACTGAGAGCTCCAAATATCTTACCCAGACATACGCCTCAGCTTGTCAGTATCCAAACCACTGAGCCCAGATATTTCTGTGTTCCACACACCAACTCCTAAAAAAGTAAACAAAACCTGTGGCAGAATAGAGAGGTAATACTTTGCAAATAGCTGAGGGCAAAATTAGGCTCTGGAGTTGCTGCAAATATGTAGACAATTGGGTGCCATTTGAATGTATGGAGAGAGCCACAGTACCTTAGTCAGATGAAAAGAGTGAATATGATAAGTGTAACATTGTTATAAACCTAAAATATTAGGCTAGGTTAGAACATAGGAATGATGCTGCAAAGTTCACTAGTGTTCAGCCAGATCTGATTTTACCCTCCTTCACCCAAGGGAAGTTTGCATTTGTGGTGTGTTTAGTTCTATCCTGTGGTAAATATGTGAATGCCATTTGTGGACAAACAGCACCTACCTACTTGCCAGGAGGAGGACTGTTCAATGATAATTTTCCCCATGCATGGCATTCAGTGATAAACATGTTGTGCATCAGGTGCCCAGTATACAGTAGCCTAAATTTATGAGCCTCCCCATGGAGGTCAGTAGTTTCAATGAGCTAATTTCATGTCATCTTGGTGTGAGAAATCATCTTTTCAGCCAGTCTCTGAGATTCTGGTCATGTTTTGTCATTGCAGCATAACTTACCCTATCTGGAAAAATTTATAGATTATTTTTCTACCTATGGATGCTTTCCTCCATGGGTATAGTTTCCAACTCCTATACTTAAAAGCTCTTCAACAGTTAAAACTTTGTTTCTTATTTCTTCAATCAAACCACTATCTTAGGCAGTTATCAGTATGCCCTGTATACATATTTACATATTACTGTTCAAATCTTCTATAGACTAAGAAAGCAGATACACAGGATCATGACAATCATTTAAAGTTAAATCACCTCTGAGAGAACACTTTGAGGAAGTTGTGAATAAAATGTCTCAGTAGTATGGGTCATATAACATTCATTTTGACCATTCAATGGTCTTTTTTTTTTTTTTAGATGCATACTTGTTTTGTTTGGATGGTGTTCTATCAATTTGTGTTTTTTTTATTAATATATAAATGAATTACCCTGCATTTAGTAAATCTGCAAAGAATTGTTCTGGAAATGTTCACATTATAAGAAGGTCTGACATCTAATTTTATAAAATCATTTTTCAACATCTTTCTTCACCCTACATATTTGTCAGGTCTCAAAGTAGACATCATCATTATATATCACCTGGCTTAGTAAGAGATTTCCATGACCCCTTATTCATCAACACTAAAACTCTGATGTCTTTTTTGACTCTGCCCGAATCTTTCTCTCAACAGACAAAAAAAACCACGAAGTCTCATGATGTCTACCTCCAACAATTTGCTTCTCAAGTCTCAATTGATAAATAATACCCTTTACAATTTGACCTCTTCTTAAAATAAACATGTGTTATTTTCTGATCAATATTCATTTCCATCTATCAGATACATGGAACAAAATTTGATTGGGAAAATATAACTTTTCCCATTTGATACAGCTTAATATCACTGTCTCTCAAGAGATCTTGTCCTTCCCAAGCCACAAGGTGTCTAAGTTATACCAATCAAATGCTCTCTCACTGAATTTTGATGTTTAAGGAAATTCCTTGAATTTGAATTTGATTCACCCTGTAAGGCCGCCTGAAGAGATCACCATTGGTTTCTGATTCCCTTGTTCCTGTTTATCTTGAATCCTGGCTCTTCACAATTTTCTATGATTCTGAGGGGCACTGTATGTTTCCAATAAAGTGTTTGTGTCTGTGTGTATATGTGTGTTAGAGATATGCAAACGTGTATGTATATATTTGACTTTAGCTATTCCTATCAATATTTGTTGTTTGTAACCAAAGAATCTAATACCGAATCTTTCAACCTTCTCCCATGCCCTCTTCCTTACACATCCCAGGTTCCAAGACCATAAGGAATAGTACAGTTTCCACAGAATGCTATATACTTACATTCTTGAAACTGTTGGCCATAGTATGCCTTCTTCCCGTAACAGTCTTTATTCATTTCTGAAAATTCCAGTTCATTCAAAGTTAGCCTAACTATGAAAGGAAGTATCTCTACTTCAAATCCTTTCCTAGGCTTAATAGGAAAAAATGAAGTGTCCTTGTCCTTATGGATCCAATGCACTTTATACATCTTTTTTACTTATAATACAGTACCATGCCCAATGATTCATATGTCCCACTCTTCCAGGAGATGCTGAAATCCTCAAGGACACACAGGCAAAGTTCAGCAAATATTTGTTGAATTGAACGAATTGAATCACATCTAGACAGAATAAAGAGATTTTTCTTTCAAAAGAGGACTATTTATTCAATTTGGTTTATAAAATTTCCAATTCTGTTCTCTTCTGAAGAGTGTATCCCATTAACACTTTGGGAGTTTAGAATTAATAACTGATGAGATGTAGAAAGCAAAAATATTTGTCCCACTTCACTTTCTTGTACGGTTCTCTGCCGCTCTCTTTTCCACTGACACATCACATTTTGATGCCATTTTTTTATTTCCTTTCAAGTTCCCTTGGCCTCTGTCTTTGCAGAAATATGCAGTGACCCATTATGCAATGAGCAACATTGTATAACAAACAGGATTTCCCCCCTCTCCGGAGACAATGTGGAAGAAAGAAAAAAAAATCAACATGAAATCCTTAAAATTATGACTGCTAATGTGAATGAAAGCCAAGGAATCAACCCCTTAAGAAATTCTGGACATGGATGTGGTTGGGCTCCTCCTGGTAAATCACTAGTGATTTAGTCAATAAAAACAAAACATAAAGAAGAAAATGCCAGGAGTTCTTATCTATCTTCCTGAAAATATATAGCCAAAGTCCCACTATGCAAATGTTCAAATGAACTAACTTCAGAAAATTAAGATGCTAATCAAAACTAAGGGAAAATAAATGGAGTTGGTTTTCTCTTTGGATTATTTAAGGACACCTGTTTTATATCACCAGCTGTCCTTCCTGATTGACCAGAAAGTTAAAAAATATTTCTTTTATAGTATACGTCCACTTTTTGAAGGAAAGGGGAAAATGATCTTTCCATTTGACATGTTGGTAGTTTTTAATCTCTGTGCCTTTGCCTATAAAATAAATTTCAAATCTATGACTTCCATTGGCAAGAATGATTTCACTCACCCCAGCCTACCTCCACTCTCACTATCTCTACCACACCCCTCCATAAATCACTTAACTTTATCAGCTTATCAAAATTCTTTTTTAAAATACTTTTGTACATTTAAGCCTGCAGCACTCTTTAGCTTGGATGTCTATATATATATCCCTTTGTCTAGAAGAAGAAACCTCTGCATCCTTACTTACTCATTTCAAAGACTTAACTCATTTCTCTGAGCCCCCACACTACTATAAACACATCTCCATGATCTGTGTAATTTCCATTTCTCACAACTGGAATCTGAGCATCTTGAGTTCTGGGAGCATATGCCAATCATTGTTTCTAATACACTGTAATAGATACCACAATATATATTTGGGTGAATTAGTGACTACTCCCAAAATAAAGCCATGAAGGAGGGTGAATGTTGCTGAGGGAGCGCAAACATCGAGCTAATTGTACACATAAAAGTCTTTCCTTTCTCCTCAGAATGTTAAGTCAACACAAAGAATTGTAACACTCATCATCTGCTTGTGCTAGGCAACACAATACAAATATACTCTAAGCTTTGAAAGATTACAGTCTTATGAAACCTCAAACTGGCGTATATTATGAAGTAGGGCTAAAATGTGCATATTTAAATTTTTCTCACTGTGGAAAAACAAAAGTGCCATCTCTGAGGTCCAATGAAAAACATTTCAATGAGATATAAATATGAGTTTCACTGTGCCAGAGAGAATTTCATTGGTCTTTGATATGCCAGTTACAATAATCATTGTACGTGGAAATTAGCACCAACAGAAACCACAAGAAAAACCTCTACACACATAAAGGCATAAAATGTCTAATCTATAAAACTGATCTAGACACCAACAATAAATGACAAGGGATAAACATATACTTATCTCCAACTGGTTCTTTTAGGGGAAGAAGAAAAATGAGGTCAATGACTTCACTCAGAAAGCTATTCTAGGTTAAGCCTTTCTAACACAAGCATAGAGAGAAATTGGTTATTTCAGCCTAGATTCCAACAGCTTTAAAAAGCTTTTCTCTTTAGAGGACAACATTCATTTAAGGGATCTTTGAACCTATACAATTTCCCAAATGCTAAGATTGATGATAGGAGCAAGTTGATCACAAAAGAAGATAGGACTTCTATAATGATGGTGGGATAAAAAATAAGGAATGACGAAAAGGTATTTGAAAGTAAAAAGTAACATGATGCTATAGAAAAAATTTGTGCTCTAGAGAGACATGGGTTCTAATTCTCTCTCGCTCTTCTTGGTTGTCACTTTCTGCCTTCAGGAACCTAGCTAAGATTTTTTAACCCCAGTGGACATCAGATTCCTCCGTTGTGGAACTGAGAAAAGAAAAAAATCCCACTTAGTAAAGTTTCATGAATATTGAAAATATCATAAGGGACCTAGCCTACTATTTAATACAAAGTTACATATTGAAGAAGAAATTACACATGAAGATTACATATGAAGTTACAATATGAAGAAATACATATTCCTCAATTAAGACAAATTTAATTATTTCATTACTATTTTAGATAGAAACACCAAAATGCATTCCCATAGGTAGGAGCACTTCAATAATATGGATCAAAGGAAGAAGGTTTATAAATATGTCAGTTTGACTAGAAAATCTAGGAGGAACATAAACAGAGACTACACAGCACAGGGAAATTCTGATGTTCCATTTGACTTTTCACCCCACTAATGGACATCTCTCTTTCCTTCAGTAATGATCCTTGAAAATGCCCTTTGGGTATAGTGATATAAAGAAAACAGCAATGCATGTTTTTTCCACCTCAAATGGTTATACAGATAGATGGAAAACTCCTGTGGACAGATGTAGGATATATGAATAGTACCAAATAAAGATCAGAGGCAATCAAATTTGGACCCAAGTGAGATCATTTCTAGAACTTCCATGTGGAAATTAATTCTTCCTATTATAGGCCTGGGCAGTGGAGGAATAATAATTCCCAGAAGAGAACACATCGCCATGAATTCTTCTACTATCATGACGTTAGAGAGTTAGAATCCTCTCTGAAGAGTGTTGTAAAGAGTGCCAATTTAGAGGGGGAAAGAACTGGGTTCAAATCCTCCTAGGCTAATTGGGAGCTATAAGTTATTTGATAATTTTTTCAACAACTAGAGGGTAATAATTCCCTCGCAGAGTTGTGGTAACAATTAAATGGTAAAATTGTATAAATTGTTTATCACAGGCCCCTGTACAAGCACATATGTTCCATAAATTAGCTGTGGTTGTGTGGAAACAAGATCATTTGTCCATTTCTGCATTTGGTGCTAAAGGAATTCTCCAGAAGACTGAAAATAAACCTTTGTAAAAGTGTATTATCAAATACTAAAGTCACAATGAATATTAATGAGGCCAAAGGATTCATTTTTCCACAAAGGTGAACAAAATATATTAGACTGGAGGTGTATAAATTGGAACAACTTCAAAACTTCCCATTTCTTCCTGGAAGATACACTCAGATGCGGTGATGTTCTTTTGTTCACTCAGGGGGCATTTTGACCAGTAGTGGGAAGCCTTGTGTGAGGGTTTTTCAAGGCTTCTATATTCTCTTCAGATCTCTCTGGAACTCCAGCATAATTGACAGACATATTTGCAAAGCTGTCATGTGAAACTTGTATCTGGGTCTGGGCACAAATTAATATTGTGCTTCCACCTATCTCACTTAATTTTCTTCCAATTATCTTTTAATGACCAAGCATCACACTTGCAATCTCTCAGCTACTGAACAACAATATCCAGCCTGTAGGTGGGTATGATCAACAATCTTCTCCTTATATCACCTAACAAGCTAGAGTATGGTGAGCCTGATAAGGGCCTAATTATTCACCTTGAGGTATCTGAATTCTATAGGGCATGGCACAGGAAAGAGTCACAGATGTGGGAGATTAGAGCATTTAGTTTCTAGGATAAAGTCAAGAAGAATTGACAAACATCATGTACTTCACCATCACCTCTCTTAGGTGGATCAAATTATAAAAAATATATACATAAAACTTGTGCAAGTTCAGCATTAATTATAAAGTGCTTAGCGTTATAATAGTATCAGTAGTATTACCCTTATTTTGACAGGTATTTTAAAATATGCTTTTTAAGCATCTTTAAATATATAATGTGATCTTAGGAGGATCAGGAAAAGGTGAATCTCTTTATCTGGGTTTTCTCTCAATACCTGTGAAACCCATTGGTATTTTGGTCTTATACATTTGTTTCAAAAGGGGAAATACTTTGTCCCTAGAAGGTCCCTATCAAAATGATAAGAATGATTTTGGCTCTTCATTCTTCACTGAAAATGTGTGTGCCAATATAGTCTTATTATATTTCTTTCTTACCTAAAAACAATAGTTATACTAGTTCGCAACTCGAGAACCCTGCCTGTTATGTAAGGTACTATGGAACAACCTTCAGGTCCAGCCAGAGCCCGGTTGGAGTGCCAGGCCAGTCATTTCATATATTGGATAAGTCACTTAAACTCCTTGAACCTCAGTTTCTACTGTGTTAAAGGGGGATGAAACTTCATTCCTCAGCAGGATTGTGTAGATTAAATTGCCATGTCTAAAAAATAGGGTGACTTAGAAAAGTTGAGTATGTTACAGTTGCTTTTATTCTCTGTTTCAGTGGTCCTTTACCTTCCAGGATAAATAACACCTTTGTAAATCTTATGACAGCGTTGGAGTACTGCTAAAAACAAACAAACAAACAAACAAACAAAAAACTGTGCATATGCATAACCACACAATCTTGCATAGAATTTCAGAAGCTCTTTGGAACCACCAAAGTCTAGTAAGGAGCCCTCCAGAAACAGAGATCACTCCTGCTCTCTGTGATCACATATGGGAGTTGTATACTTTTGCTTTGAGCACTAAATACATGCTTTGTCAGGGAGTTCTTCTGTTGTTATTACTAACATCAAGACTCCATAAATGTTTTTACATATATATATATGATATAGTTATATATATATGATATAGTTATATATATATATATTCCTAATCTTTATATATATAATCTATATATATATTCCTAATCTTTATATATATATATATTTATATATATATATATTCCTAATCTATATATATATATATTCCTAATCTTTAGGAAAATCCTGTGAGGTCTATATTTTATTTATAGAATGGAAGAATCTCTTTGATTTTGTATTTCTCCACCATAAACAAGTCAAATGAAGATATAGACCATATTGATTGTCATCACTATTTCACTGACACTTCATATAGTAGTTAAAACAGGGTGGTTTAGTGCATTTCAAATAAATGAAGGGAAATATATAAAAAGAAGTGTCTCATTTTCTGGTTAATAAAACTTAACGCTTGAGTTAAATTAACACAAAGTGAAAACTCTACTAGAAGTCTTTATGGGCTTAGCTCAGTGCCATCTTTGACATAAGGAAGTGGGTAAATGTTCGTGGAGTAGCTAGGTGGATAAGTAGATGAATGAAAAAAGCCTCACTTCTAAAAAATAAAACCCTTCTTTTAAAGAGTTTCCATTTGCTTTATCTATTACTGCCCCAAGTTTTGTGACTTCAGACACCCATTTTGTCTTTTGAGGGTCAGGAATTTGGGGAGGGCTCAGCTGAGTGGTTTGTCTCTAAGCTACACAGCATGAGCTGGGATGAACCTGGCCGGACCATACTGCGTTATCAAGCTGACTTCCTCACTCGCTTGGTTATGCCTTGGCAGGAACAGTCTCAGCTGAGACCCCTTCCCTCTCCCTTCACTGCCAAAGCCTCCCCACTTTAGCTTGTGAGTAACAAAGGTGAGGATGTGAAAACTGCAGCTCACTTAGGCATGAGACCTAGAGCTGAAACAGCATCGTTTCCATTATGTTTTATGAATCTAAGCAGTAGTAATCTGGTCTGTGACTCAAGGGGTGGGGAAATCGAGTTTATATTTTGAAGGGAAGATTAACAAAAAATGTGAAGCCATTGTTAATCTGCTATGGTCTACCTGCTTAACCAGTACAGAAGGCTCACAAACATTAAACAGAGATGCTCTTGTTACCACCCTCAATTGGACTTTTCTCATAGAAGAGCTTTCATTCCCTAAATATCAGTAAATAATTCTATAAACCCTTAGATTAAAATTCAATGAAGTGTGAATGCATATCTGAATTAATTTTCATGCTTCAGTGAGCATGTCTCAGGGGTAACATAGGAGTGTCTGTGTTCTAGTTATTTAAGGTAATTCAAACTTCTTCAAATCTGGTGGGATCAAGCAGCCCAAAATATCATTACAGCTAAAATTTTACTCTACAGTAAAGTGTCATTACAAATCAACCCTGTGCTATCCACCTCCTGGGCATGCAAAAAATTTCAGCACTGCCACTTTCAGGATATTTTAGCATCTCAACAGGGAGTTTGGCTAAGTAAGAGCTAAAATAGCACAATGATCCCAGAAACCACATAGAAGAAAGGAAATACAAATAGCACAAACAAGCATAGGGCAACTCCATCAATCCCAAAGAGAACTGAAGTTTTATTCACAACATTAGTTTCTAGAAGCGTCATATTTTAAGTTTTATTTTTGAAGGTTTTGATCACACCCACTCCCCTCACAAATTCAAATTATTTCCACAGGAACAGGATTTTTTTTCTCATTGTGTTATGACCTTAGTCTCTACTCCTCACAAGCATTTCTATTACACCTTTATTTTCAATGACCAGGGTGTTTGCTATCTATTAAGTGATCAGAAGAGGACTAGTTTGCTTTGGTCCAGTGTAAATGTGTACGTGGATCATTTTGACCCTCAGAAATGTTCAGTATGATGAATGTATTGGGGAAGAAAGCATTTTATAAACACAAGGCCTACTTTAAGTGAGGCAAATTTAGTTACAAAATGTGCAGAAGCACTATTTACAATAGCCAAGATATGGAAACAACCCAAATGCCCCCAAACAGATGAACGGATCAGAAAGTTGTGGGGTATATACACAATGGAATATTACTCTTCAATCAAAAAACACAAATTTGATGCATGTGTGATAACATGGATGGACCTAGAAGGAAACATGTTAGCAGAAATAAGCCAGAAATATAAAGAGAAATACCACATGATCTCACCTATATGCGGGATATAAAGAAAACAAGCAAAGGACAAGGAAAATTTAAAACTGCTAGCAGATAAGAAGCATAGAGCAAGAGGGGGGTAAAAAGTTGGAGGAGAGATGGGCACAAGAGATTACGATGATGGTTCATGGGTGACAGGGTGGTGGAAGAACCTTGGGGTAGTAGACAATGATGTTAAGTAAATATATGTGCAATCAATTTTTAAAAGTTAATAAAAATGTGCAGAAATCTTGGAATACAGGAAAAAAAGGAGAGAATCAGCAAAACAGAATTGGTAGAAACAATAGGTGTGACCCTAGGGGAGGCAGCTGGCAGAATGACTTGATGTCTGGTGGGGTACCATGGCCCAGTCCCACATCACAATATCTCATTCCTGATGCTTATGCTAGAATGCAAGAAGGCACATTTTTTTGATATGGGCCATTTTTACTGGTGTACAATGGTATTTCAGTGTTGTTTTGATTTGCATTTCCCTGATTATTAGCAATGCTGAACATTTTTTCATGTGCCTATTGGCCATTTGCATTTCCTCTTTGGAGATGTGTCTTTTCAGTTCTCCCCATTTTTTGAGTGGGTTTTTTGTTTGTTCCTGATCATGAATGGAAAAGAAAAAAAAAAAAAGAGGGAGATCTACATGAACCATCCTAACCACTAAAGCAAGACTTCCTATAGTCTCCCTCCTCCTAAGGATATTCTGAATCTGAACAACCTTTTGATAAAGGAGCAATATCATCTGATCTCTAAAGTAGTCATTGCATCAAAAACTGACCTGAGAAATTATGCATGGTAAATTTGCTTTAGAAGACTCACAACATGAAAACAGAGAAGGGAAAACAAAACAAAACACCACAAATCCAACTAGACCACAAGCTAATTAAATTTTGAGCAGGTATCTATGGCACAAAAAAAAGAAAACTGTTTAAAAAATAGCCAGTGTTTATATTTGTCTTATTCAGTGTTTTATTACCAGCACTGGTCTTTGTGACGACTTCATAGTGAATGGAGGCGTCTGGCTATGCATATGGAAGACATTGTCTGAATGGTGTCAGATGTCCTGTTCACCCCATGGTTTGTGGGTAGCAAATGCTGCTTCTCCTTTCAATAGATGTGAAGTTCTCTGGAAATATTTCCATATGTCTGATTTTCTGACTTTTTTGCCAACCTGAAGTCCTTCTCATCAGTATGTCCTTCTTTCACTGACTTTGTCATCTAAACTTATGCAAGATCTGGGGCCTCAAAAATAAGAAAATATTAAGGAGGCTTTTGAGATGTTTAAAGTTGACCAAAAAAGAGGAAGGAGGATATACAGAAACATATATACATGGGGGAAAAAAATCTGAGAAAATATCCAAATATTGTAAGTGAATAATGATAGACTAGAAATGAATAACCACCTGTGACTACATGTAGCTTAATTATTTTTGTCTTTTGTGCTCTTTTTGTTTCTCACAGAGAACACATGTTATTTTTATATTGAGAAAATGTCATCAATTTCATATGCACTATCTCATTTTAAAAAAAAAGATGTGTTTGTGTTTGTGTGTCTATGCATTCACATTCATATTTGCTTATATTTGTATGATAAAATCTGGAACCCCAGACATCAGAGCTATAAATAGTGGCTAAGATTTTGGAATGCAATTGAGAGGGCAGAGGAATGATTTTAATGATTTTTTTCTTTTATTCTTCTGGAAAGTTTCAATTTGTGTTTAACGATGAATGTGAATTATTTTCTAATAAAAGAGAAAAAGTGGGTGATTAGAAAAGATGTCCTAAAATATTCCCTGGGTAGTTGGGACTATGGAAAATAAATCCAAGATACAATGAAAAGTGTACTCTGATGAAGTATGGTGACTGATATGATGTTATACCACTATTGCTATTCTAGCAATATTTTACACTTGTCTAAGTTGCTTTTTAAATTTTATGTATTTTATTCCATTTGTTTAGTCAAGTTAATGAAAGAAATCTGAAGGGCAAGTGATGAAATCCAATTCTCTAATTAGAGTGAAGGACTTAAGACTGATGTGTGAGTCCTTCACAGAATGAGTGACCTATTTCTTGAGGAAGGTAGGTAAGACCCATTTCTTGAGGAAGGCAGGTAAGCTACGAGAATGACTACCTGCAAAGAGGGCAAGTGACCCCAGTGGGGGTGAGTAGGAAGAACACACAGAATCACTTTCCCTGGAGGATTTCAAAAATAGGCTGGTGCATCTGGGTGAGTGGAAATGTGTTTTTGCTGAAGGCCAACCAGATGGACCCGATGACCCTTCAAGGTCCCTTCTGGTCCTGAGACTGGGGCTCACAACTTTGGCTCAGGTCTAAGAGTTCTACCCTACCTGAATAGCCTCACCTGTGTTCACTGGATGCTTCATTTCAATGGACTCCAGATGCTCCCCATATCCTGCTACCACCTAGAATCTTTTAGCCATATGGTTAGGGAATCTAAAAGCAAGCTCCTGCAAGAAAATTTTTTGTTTTGAAGCAAATTGAAAACATGACTACAAAATCCAAATTGAAAAACATCTTATAAAATAACTGGCCTATAATTTCAACATTGTCAAAGTCATGCAAAACAAAGCAAGTCTGAAACACATTTCAGAGACAGGAAACTAAATGCAATACATGATCCCAGACTAGATTGCTTTAAGGGGTTGGGGGAAAGTGCCAAGTGACATGATCAGACCAGTTAATGAAATTGGGATGTTGTGTATCAATACCCAGTTCATGAGGTTGATAACAATACTGTGATGATGTAAGAGAAAATCCTTGAACTTAGGAAATAAACTTGTTTTTCAACCATTCCAATCCAGGTAGGTTCATCATCAGTTCTAACAGCTAAAGAAGAATGTCAGAGACCTTGGCATTTTCTTCACAAGATTTTTAATAGTGGGCAGGGGAAAACAGTGAGCAAAGAAACAATCGCTTGAGTTTTCCCTCTGGGTTCCCCTCATCCACACCACATTTTTATTCCCTCCTCCTCAGTCTAGGCATGCCCACTTACACATGCACACCCCGACACACCCATTGGGCCAGATGTATATGGGGAGGGCACAATATTACAGGTGCTGGTCATAGAGACTAAAGGAGGAAAGGTATTAAAAAAAAAACCCTGATCATTCATTTACCCTACAATACTAAAGGAGGAAAGGTAGACAATACAAAATTGGTGAGACTGGAGAAAAAAGTTTCTACGCAAGTATTTTGTACTATCTCATGACATTCTATACATTAAAAATTATTTCCAAGAAAAAATGTTATGAATGGGCTCTAATGATGGCATATGATTTAAGGGTTCACTTCAGGACTCCTTCTTCCTCATCTGCTCCTAACCCTAGCAAACACACCCATCTTTGCCAAACTTCCACCTGGTCATAATCTTTAAGATCACCATATTCTGCCCCCTGGTCAATCTCCCCTGTTCATGCCTCACGTACCTGACCCATGCCTCCAGATCACAACTCCCTCCAATGTTCCTGGTCTGGTGGTGCCATCCCCTGTGATGCAGATCACACCCTCTATGGCAGCTGTTGCCTTGTCCTGCACACAACCCCTACACTCTCTCATCTGTCCATACTTGGAAAATGTATTTCTAGATGTAGATAGAAGTACATATATCTTTATATTCATAGGAGTTCAGCAAGCTTCAGGATTAGGTGGATTGCTTAAAATATATGCTAAGGTAGAATCTTAACCCCAATCAAAGGATAAAACTTTGAGGGTAAGATCATAGCTAACATTTATGAGTGCTACCTCACGCTAAGTGATTTAAGTATATTACCTCATTTAATCTCCCCAACACTTCTTCAAGACAGTCTATATTATGTTTATTATATACATGAGAAAAGTAAGGCTCAAAGAGGTTGAATGATTTTTCCAAATTCGTGACAACTAAGTAATTAATCATGAATCAAGCCCCATCTTAATGTTTTAAAATGTTCACTATATGGGATCCCAATTCTATGACTATACAGTAGAGCAGTACTACCTGCAATAACTAATATTTATTAACAGTAAATGAACACTGAACTAATTTGCATATGCTATTTTGTTAAACTCCAATAAATGTAAGTACTATATATAGATCTTACATTTACATTTCATTTAAGTGTTAATAAAATTCAACCAATGTAGAGGGAATTCCCTTTATTGTTAATACTATTAGAAGAACACATAGAACAATGCTTTTTGAAAAGTGATTTGACAACACATAGCTACAGCCTCCAAATGTTTCTACCCTGTAACTCAACAATTTCTGAAAACCTGTCTACTATTTTATTTATCAGGCTTTGAACAACCTCCCTTATAAAATTTTTAACAACAGTTAAAATGACAATCTAAATAACTAACAATGTAAGGGTAGATAAGCAAATCATGGTAGATCACCATGTATTAAAAATGCAAACTTTGAACATTATGTTTATAAAGTGTTTGTAATGACATGAAAAAGTGTGTATCATGATATTTAGTGATAAGAGCAAAACATAAATTAAATATAGATTTCAACATAGGATAAACTTTTCCTATTTTAAAACATTGTGTCTATACAGAGAGATTACAGGGTGATATATCTACCACTCATGAAATGACCACATTAGTCCGGGGGGATATTGATGGGGGCAGATTGGATTTAGGTGTTAGTGTGCAAAGTATCTGTCAGACTTGCTCGTATTCTCTGAAGTAGAGTTGACAGGATTTCCTAACGGAATTGTTGCATGGCATGAAGAAAAAAAAGTAGATTTGAGAATGCCCTCCAGCCTTTCATCTTTAGCGACTAGAGTTACCATTTTCTGAGATGGAAACACTGAAGAACAGTAGCTTTAGAATGTGAAAATCAAGTCTTAGGTTTGGGATACGTTGCCTTCAAAATGCCAGTTAAACATTAATGCGAGAATATTCTAGTCTTTTGGACAAAGGATTCAAGTTCAAGGACAAAGTTATGGTTAGAGATGTGAGTTTAAGAATTGTTCACTTAGAGATGACACAGAAAGCCATGTCACGGAAGCGTGCAGTTATGGGCAGAAGAGAGTCAAACACTGACCCTTTCATTGGAAAGAGTAAGAGGATGAGGTGAGCTGAGTAATGGAGGTAAGAAATATTGCTGATGAGATGAGAAGGTGCTGTGCCTCAGAAGTCAAGCCAAGGAGGTCTGATGGAACAATTAGTGGTGTCAAAAGCTGCCAAAAGGATAAGAAGTGATTGCTAGTGAATAGTAATACTTGAGCATTTTTGAAATTATGCCTTCCTGACAGAAGTCACAAGAGTGGTTTCCTGGAATGGGGAAAGGAGGTCATAGAGATAAATAGGAGAGGGATATCAGAAAGCTTCCTGAGTAATGAAAATATTCTATATCTTAACTGGGATGTAGGTCCATGGGTATAAACACTGTTCAAAATTCATCAAAAAGTATCCTTAAGACCTGTGCATTTCCCTTTATGCAAATTATATTTCAATAAAAAATAAAAATAAATTCTATATTTCACATTCCTGCATTTTGCAGTATTACTATAATGAACATTCATTACTTTTATAATAAAAAATAAACAGTTACAATGAAGGATGGATTACTGCATATGTCAAACTTCTTTGACTTGTAAAGGTAAGAATTAGCAGAATATTATTTTTTCCCTCAGCCAAAAACCAATGTAAATAATAATTGAATAGTGTACATAATGAAAAGTTTGCAATAGATTTCCCAAAGGAAACTCACCTCTTCAGGTAAAAAACTAATTCTTAGAGATAAACCAGGAAGCATCTAGTTCTTTACATGTTGAGATTTGGGTGAGGAATGATTTTTGCATTATGCAAACACAAAGCAATCATTTCAAACTTTTGTGTCCTTGAATAAGTCACCTAAATTCTATGTTCAATTTTTTTTTTCAAATGGCAATGTTGTCAATAGATATTTATTTTCATGGTCTTGAGACAACTCTGTGAGCTAATAACCATGGATGCTATTTGCAAATAATAAAGAATTCCACAAGTACAAGATCTGGGAAACATTCATATAATCTGAGGTCAAGGGGAGTTCTATTTACCTAAATAAACTTATAGGGAGTATGCCCTTTCCAGATAGATATAAAAACCTCCATCTTTCCTGAAAAAAAAAAAAAAAAAAAAAAAAAAAAAAAAAAAAAAAAAAAAAAAAAAAAAAAAAAAAAAACAGAGTAAACATATAAATAACTGTGAATCTGAAGCATCACCTTTCTATAGTCAGTGCATACTTGTAATACAATGAAAAATTCATATTCTGGGAAATTGTCAAATGATCACTCATTCCCTTTTTCTATACCACCTCTCCATCTCAATTCCCATTAAGATGAGTGTCTCATCTTCTTCATGTAAGTTGGCTGAGAAGAAAATTTAATTTCTCTAAAAGGCATGTCAACTTTCCTATGTCTAAATATGAAATCTCTTCCTTCCACTCCCAAGTTGCAAAACCTATTCCTTCTCATGTGTACAAAGCCCCTTAATACATTTTTACTATTCCCAGACATTATGTTTAAAGGACAAAATAACAAGTACTTCCTGGAATAGAAACCTGGACCAATTAGAGAGAAGATCAGAATAATAACAAGCAAAATGATGTGGGTCCCATGGGCAAATAAGCAAATGAGTGTCATTGAAGTTTTCTTTTTTGATATACAATTTTTAAAAAGTTTTTATTTTCAAATATGTTTATTTTTAAATATTTTTAACAAAATAGATTTGGATTCAACGAGCAGAGTGGATTGAAAAAGGTCAAGTAATAAGAAAATCCCAGAGAGATGTATATTGATATGGTTCAGGCAAATGAACATGAGATTGTGAGGGTAAAAAGAAGAGAAATAGGAACTCAGAAATAGGATACAGTCATGAAGCAAAGGAAAATATGGTTTAAGGCATGATTAGTTTAAAGTGACAGGATCCATATAGAAATATCAGGCATATATGACTGATAGGTCAGGGATAAAGAAGAAAAGAGGAATACTAAAGTATATTCAACCTAGACATCTTTGGAAAAGCAATATATTAATTGCTGTTATAGAGGGTCTATATAGTAGCCTTTGCTTAAAAAAGTGATGAGTATATTAACATATTTAACCTAACATAGCAGAACTAGTTCCGCAAATAACCAATATTATTGAAACACTATATGTTCTTTTTACTATACTCTAAAAAAATTTCCCCCATAGTATTGTGCAAAAATCAGTGTGCATTTTACACTTAGAGTATCTCCGTTTGGTTTAGCCATATCTACTAAGCACAATGGTCATTTGAGTATGAACAGTGACTACAGTACCAGGCAGTGCATTTTTAGATGGCATCATCCTACTCCTCATCATTTAACATTAGTAGCAAATGGTTGTAATGGACAGAAAAACTGATTATCAAGACTTAAAATGTAAGCGAGCATGTAAAATTGTAGTGCAGCTATATATGTGTGTGGTTGTACCAATGTGTACATTCATATGACATTTACTGAGCTTTTATTATGTATATGGTAACAGATTTTGCATTATGGTATATTTGTTATAGAGCTCAGACAACTTTCAATTATAACTACTCAAGTATTATGAATAATCACAAATTAGAAAAAAGTCTTAGTAAGGTTATGTAATTTTTTCTGAACTATGCAGCACTTCAGTAACTATGATCAAGTTATCTAACTTTTTTAAATCAGACCAGTCTCATTCCAGAATCTTTGCACTTAACTTATATTAAAATTCATGAGATTTAGTTCATTGATTTTCTTTTCTGGCAAAAAATTTAAGTGGTACAGTTATTATCTAAAAGGTCATTGTAAGCAATTTTTCATGTTATTAAATAATATTTAAAGTTGTGATTACAATGATTGTGCACTGGACATTATATGACTATATAACAGTTTACTTATTTTCCTTCTCCAAACCCTAGTTTCCTCTTCTCAAGTGGATCTTTTATATTTACCAACACAAATTACTGGCTTGCTGGTTTCATTGACTATGTAAAAATGATACAACTCTCTGACACAGCTCATGGGAATGTAGACCAGTCGAGCCCATATAGAAAATAATATGGAAATTCCTCAAAATATTAAAAATAGACCTATCATATGGACCATTAGTTTCTCTCATGAATTAAAAAAAAAAACACTTCAAATTCAAAGTGAAATATATACTTCTACTTACATTCTAGCACAATTTTCTAGCACTATTTACAATAGCCTAACAATGGAAACAACCCAAGTGGTGAAAAACAGATGAATGGCTCAGTAAGATGTAGTATAAACACACAATGGAATACTACTCAACTAAAAGATAAACTTTTTTCATTTGCAACAACATGAATAGATATAGAGGGGATTATGCCAAGCAAAATAATTGGGAAGGATAAAGACAAATACCAGATAGTGTCACTTACATGTGTAATAAAGACAAGCAATTACAAACCCTAGAAATAATGACTGTAAAACTGAGCTTATCAGAGTAGGAGGGAGAGGAACAAATATAAAGTGAGGAAATAACTTGATGAATTATGGTGGAGGACTATGGAGTCTTTGGGGGTGGGATTGGTATGATAACATCACCTGAGGGGCGAGATTCTTTCCCTTTAAAACACAATCAAAGTAGTAAATGACTATCACTCCAATAAAAAGAAATTTAAAAATAAAAAAAGACAATGAAAAATATGTTAACAACTACAGTGTTATCATTCAACTCCCTAGTATGGCTTTCCATGGGGAATAGCAACATTGCTGTAGCAGTCTATCCATGCCACCTCACACAAATTGTCACAGTCAGGTTCTTAGCCCATGGTTCTAAGAAACTTGGCAAAAGACTCTATATCCTCTCAACAAAGGCAGAGCTGACAAATACAAAGCTCTAGAAGCAGTCCTAAAGATAGATATGCCAACTAAATGCCAAAAATGATGCCAAGTCTGAACACTGTCTCATATCTGTCAACTCCACAGGTGGGCAAAGAATTGACATGCTCTGCTAACACATGGCAAACTTCCAAACCCAAGGGATCTTCTCCAATTGAGAACCAATTAGACTGAAAGTACTTAATAATTAAATCCCTCCTCTCAGTATGTCCATAGTCCTATAAAATCCTAACAGATAATTGCAGTTAAAGAGATCAAACTTAATAATGCTTATAAAATGCATCTCCAACCATCAAAGGGTATATGATTTAGTAGGATAACTGAGTACGTTACTGAGTACCTTTCTTCTTTGCCTCCCTTTGGTCCCATCCTCAGGGAAAAATGGTAGAGGATAAATATAGAGCTCCAAGTTTGGTACTGCACCATCAAATTCAGGGTTAGGCTCACAGACACAACACCATAATAGATAAACTAATCTATAATCAGACACAACACCATAATAGATAAACTTCATTTAAAATTGCATTAACTACTTGGCTTGGAAATGAGTTTTACTGAGATCTCATGGAGCAGATCTGTTCCACATAACTCCTTCAGTCCAAATTCTCAGTACCTTTCCAACATAGTGAGTCTCTCTCGCTTTCTCTCCCCCCTCTCTCTCTGCCTCCTCTCTCTCTTTTAAAAAATGTCAAACTCCATGCATGTTTTAGTTCCTTTAGAACCTCATCTGTCCCTTCCAAGAATTCTAATAAAATTACAAGTTAATTCAAAGAAGCAAATACATACCAACTCATGACTCAATGTTGATTCAAAGACTTCTAGCAAAGAGTAACAACTTACTCCTTTCTGTCTCCACTGGCCATTACACAAACGTCCATCACAGCATACTATGACATTTTTATTTTTGCATTCTGAGAACACACACAATCACATATGCGATTAATATTTCTAAAAGTATGGCCTACAAACCACATGCAGTATCTTTAGCATAGGAGAAGGGTGGATAAGGTAGTTTTTCTAGACTTACTCCAGTTTAACTAAATTACAATGTTTGGAAAACGGGAAGTGAGATTCAATCACACAACAAAGTGTAACATAGAACTCTAAAATTTTCAAATGTAGGGAATATATTTAGGAGGAGAAAAACTACTAGGGAATAAAGGAAGGGCTTTTGAGAGATCCCATGTCAATCACCCAAGATACAGATACCAGTTCCTTCTGACTATATGCGCAAGCACAGTCTCACTTAAACTGAAAGCACTCACTCCAACATCTGTTTTGTCTTGTGAGAAACTATGCAATATTTCCTTTTGAAAATTAAGTTCCTGGTAAGCATACTGCATAATTTCTCATTCTTATTGTCTGGGAAAAGGCCTTTGAGGAAGACTGAAAACTGGAATAATAACAGAATTGACTTCCTGAGCTATCTTAAATAATTACTATTAAAACTAATCACAAAAGAATTTCTTAATATAAGGTAGAGTGGAACTTGTTGAAGTAGGAATAATTAATCTGGAATTGCTTATCTCAACTCATTCATTTATTCACCCAATACTTTCTTTATTCACTTTTAATTCAATAAATATTTTTTGAGCACCTGCCATGTACCAGATGCTGATATATCATGACTAAGGACAAAACAGATAGAGAGTATCTGACTTCATAAATTTGATCAATTCCTCATTCACTCCTTCATTTATCTAACAAATTTACTAAATGCACTATCTGAAAGTAACTAGAATGGACTCTGTGAATAATATTCAGGCAAGTGATGCATAGATCATGCCTTCAAGCACCTTTAACCTGGTTAAGGAGTAGGAGATAGAAATGATTCATTCTAGTACTAAGCATTGTAAAATGAATATTGACTATAAGAATGAGACTCCTTCTGACTAAAACTGACTGAAAAGGAGAGATTGAAGCAATATGGAAATTTAAAACAAATTTTGCCCTATAGTTATGAGAACAGTGTTCATCTGCTGAAATGGGGGGAAAGGAATATAAATGAGCCCTTATCAAACTTGATCAATTTTATAGACGATGCTTAAGAACTGAAGAGAAAAATACGTGAGTAGGTTGAAAAATAACTAAAGACTATGTCACATTCCTTATGTGCATCTTCTTTTTCCACTAATCAATTACCTCTTGAAAATATTTATTGATAATCTAATATATACTAGGTGAACATATACAACTGAGATCAGAGCTATATTTTTGAAAACCTCAGGGACCAGAAGAAAAATAGTCCAAGTCATGGAAGCAACCCGTGTCCCAAAACAGATGACTGGTTGAAAAAAATGTGGTATTTATACACAATGGAATACTACTCATCAATTAGAGTGATTTGTCATAACTGATAACAAACTAATAAAAAGTGAATTGGCATTGCATTTGGGTTATGATGGCCTTAAAATATAGTATATATGACATCAGCTTGGGGGCAGAACTATAGGCAGAATTTGAAATAATGACAAGGAAATTGTTAGAAGAAACTGGAAAAATGCAACTAGCTAGCTAGTAAGCAGAACATACAGGAAATATAGAGGGTTCATGATGTCCTGGTAGAGAATATAAAATGACTTTTTCTCTCTAAATCTCTGGAAAGCACAAAATAAAATAAAGGTTTGAGGAAAAATTTCAAATCACAGCTGAGGTTAATAATACCTTTTGTAAATATCTTGTATCTGCTTTACAAGAAGGACTTGTGAGCTTATTTCACCAGTTTATAGCTTGTGGAATCAAACCATTGTCAGGAAATTCAGCTGGATTTGGTAATGTTCAACAGTCTGGACTAAAAGGAATTGAGTCTGTGGGAAAATATCCCAAAATTGTAGAAGGATTTTTTTTTTTTTGCCCACAATTCTCCAGAAGTAGGAAGAATGAATATTTTACAAGATCCTTCTCAGAAGTAGCTAATAAGGTTATATTATAAAAGATACACCATGGAGCTGAAACAGTCAGGGAGAATAATAAGTAGGAGAGCCATTTTCATTCCCTACCTTCAGAGTAGGGGTTACTGACATCATTTGCTCTGAGGAGTTCAGTATTGTTATGACTCAGTGTATGATGTACTTCTTATTTTACACCTCTCTAATGGAGTATTTATATAGGTTATTCTGTTCTTATTTCATCACTACATGGAGGTTATGTATAGGGCAGATATCCTCCCAGAATATAACTTTTTGTATCAAGAGGAGTCTAAATTACTTTGATAGAGATCATAATACCCTAGACCTCAAACATGATTTCATGAAAGATAAAGATTTAGGAAAGTCTTGAAATGGAAGTGAAGGCATTTTGCATATGACTGCATTTTAGTAATTGTGAGCAGAAAGGAAACTGTGACAAAATGTATTAGTGGTCTCAGGTTTTCAAGGTCCCCAGGAACTATAATCTTGGTTGTAGTTTTTCATACTAACTTCAGACTTCATCGCATGTCTTGCTATGACCAATGGGAAAAATCTGACACCAGCAGAGATTTAAAGAAAGTGTGCATGTCCAT
This sequence comes from Uropsilus gracilis, assembly GCA_004024945.1. NCBI lineage: Eukaryota > Metazoa > Chordata > Mammalia > Eulipotyphla > Talpidae > Uropsilus > Uropsilus gracilis. The sequence goes on along the minus strand of PVHY01000889.1, from coordinate 125,668 downwards.
CTCTCTTTTGATCCTGACACTGCTGTTCAAACCTACCTCGATCAGCCTGCCAAGGGAATGAGAGACCCAGAAGAGCAAATTAATCCGCCCAAACCTATACTATACTACAGATCAAAACTTCTCTAGTGCACTTACCAGACGATGATAGGTCATGTCTGACAGAGTTGATCCTGGCCCAGATCACAAGAACTCTTCAGTGTGCAAGTAGACTCATGAGAAATTATGACAAGCTTAGGGTGATACATAACAGCAAGAGAAAACTGATAGAGATGGTATGTGAGATGAAATATATTTGTCATCAACTTCTTCCCTTCGAAGAAGTTTAATTAAGGGAAATTTAAAGACTGATCCCTAGTTAACAGATTCATCTTTTTAGTGATATACATAAAATCTCAGTTGGATGAACATCTCTAAACTTACAAATAGATAAAAAGAATAGCATAGACACTACTGCCAATATGAGAATTTAACCAGTCACTGTCTGAATCATTGAAAACAGCGTGGTCAGAGTGGTGATTATTCTGTCACAGTCTGATTTGACTTTTTCACTGCAGGATCATACCCAAGGAGACCATTTATTACTTAGGAAGAATTCTAGTTCAATTATGTTTGGTGACTAGAAAATGTTTCAATAACAATTACATTAAGGATGGATGGGGAAATTGTACTTGGATTAGAGAAGAAAGGATTGATCTATAAGACATAATGGAGAAACTGATTGGCCTTCTGATCTGGATGCTGATGAAAGTGTAGAAAATGAGGCATCAAAAGTGAGTTATTAATCTCCTTAAAAACCTTCAATGAATATCTATGTGACATCTCAGAAGTCTAGGCTCAGGGTCATAAAGGACCAGGTCATTAGAAAACATCATCATCATCTTCACAAATACTAACATTATCAAGTGCTTATACTTGTCATGTCTACATAATACTAATCATTTTCCTCCACTGTTTTGTTTACTATTGAAAAATAACCTTGGAAAATAGGAACTGATATTACCTTGTTTTGTAGTTGAGGAACTGAAGCCTACAGAGTTGAAAGGTCAATTGTCTGGTTCAAGCAGAGGAGTCATGGTTCAGAGGTTTACCTTGACTTCAAAGCAGTGACTCTTATGCACTACTCTTATGCACTCTTATGCACATACTCTTATGCACTTACTCTGTGCCTCTTACTGGGTTACTTGTTAGTACCCCATTGCCAACTCAGGTTCAGCACGTTATAGATACAATAAATATTTACTGAATGAATGAATGAATGAATGTGGGGAAATGATGATACTAATGACACAAACTGAAAACATCTGAGAGAACTGTAAAGATGGGGTAAGATGACTTTTGGGCTTTTTTTTTTTTTTTTTTTTTTTTGCTAATAGGAAAAAAATAGTTCCAGAATCTGTTAAAAAGATAAAAAGATGGAATTTGAGAAAAACATTATATGGACATTAGTTTTTGATATTGTCAATATAAAAGCAACTAGGTTGTTTATGCAGAAAAGAATGATTTTTGCATATCTGGAGACAAAGGAGGTAAAAACATACTAGGAGGGTCACCACAATGAGCCAGTAAACGTTTTCAGAGTTTGCTGCTGAAAAAAATATTTCCCCAAGTTATAGTAAAGAAATTACTATGTTATATGAAATATTCTCCTCAAGGTACACCTGTTTCCATATGCATTGACCTTAATTAGCAAGAGTGAACATCTGAGAAGTCAGTGTTATGTCCCTTCACTTACTAATTCACTATGCCAGACCTTTTAAATGGATTACACAATTTAGTTACCAAAACAAGATAATCAAGATCCTTCCATCTTATGAGTGAGGTCAAATGACAGAAATATTCAGTTAGTTAATAATGAAGAGGTTCAGACTTAGTTCTATCTAAACACTAAAATCCTATTTTCCCCTTTTGCCATGCACATAGGATGCCAGATCACAACTGAGAGACAAAATTTTCACTTGACTTCAGTGGATAATGTTGAAGAAGAAAATTTTTTTCCCCTCCAACACAATTCCAAGGAGAGATAAGGTTAATAAACATAAATGTCATTTCTGGTAGTTGAATGTTGTATCAATAATTATTAATGTTATTTCTTAAAAATAAACACTTTCAATGAACTTTCCACATTTTGTAAAGATTATGTAAAAGAGAAATAAAAGAGCAGTGAATTTGTTTTCTTTTACAATTCATATCTTTATTCTTTTCCACCCTTATTTGTTACCCAACTTATTTTGCCTTTGTTGAGCTATAGGGTTTGACTAAGAATTTGGTCATCCCCATTATACTCCCTTGGGTGGCACAAAAGGGCATCATCCATGGACTCCAAGTCACATAAAGTTTTGAAAAGGAAAGTTGGAGTCTTTCCTACATCCAAGCAACATACTCTGGAGTTAACAGAAAGATTCCTTCCTTCATAACAGGGACTGGGAGAGAATCAAGAATCCTATGGTGGGCACCCCGTGGAGATAGTTTGTTTGTTGTCTAATAAGTTGTTGGCTTGACTCTTTCCTGGAGTGTCAGTATAGATTTTACCAGACAGAAACATCCTCATTTCCCTGTCTACTTTAAAGTATTTTTATAAGGGGACAATACCCACAAATATTCTGAAGTACTTCTGACTTTCAACCTTCTATAGCTGTCACTTAAGACATATACTATGTTCCCTAAGACATTATAGGTTTTTGAGAGCAGAGACATACTCCCTAAGCAGGAATTTGGGTGGTGGCAAGATAAAATACAGAAGACTTTAAGATTAAAGGAATTATTATGTCAAAATACAGTAAGGTAAGCGATGGGAGGTAGATCACACTATATTCCTAGGAGACCAGCAGAGATCGAAAAGGTAGCAGTACCCACAGGCAGTGTCATAGGACCCAAAATGTCTGTCAGGTAGACATAGTAACAAGCAGTCCTGACAAAAGTAATCTGAATAGATGATCAACATCAAAAAGGTAGCATAGCTGGGCATGGTGGTTTACACCTGTAATCCCATTTACCTGGGAGACCGAGGCTGGGGATCACTCGAGTCTGCGGGATTGAGACAACCCTGGACAACATAGTGAGACCTAGCCTCTTAAAAATTAAAAAAAAAAAAATTGAAAAAAATTTTAAAGGTAGCATCATCCCAGGTAGGGATGGTAGGGGCTGGGCTTCAGGACCACGACTCAGTTATCAAGGCATAAAAGTCTATTGTGAGTGATAAATGCAGCATCTATTCTCAGAAGCACCAGGGACCTGAAAAAGAGATAAAACAAGAGGAAACAGAAATCTGGAATGATTTGACCTTAGAAAAGACGAGGAATTGGCTGTTGATGATCATGCCAGATCAGGGAGAATGATTGTGAAACTTAGGGCAAGATGTCTCTCAGAGTCTGTTTGGTACTTTGCTTGGTATTTTTGCCTTTCTGAGCCATCTGTGATGTTTAGAGAGATTAGGCTAGTTTCTACAGTTGATTTGTAGGTTAGGCAACTCTGTATACCTACATATGTTCAATCTAAAACCTGAATATAAAGAAGACACTGAATTATAATCACATAGAAGTAAGTGTAGTCTATACTCTCAAGGAAAATCTAGGTGCTTGATATGTGTCACCTTATTTAACATATCCTAAAAGTATATCCTATTATTCCTATTAAAAAGTCAAAGAATCTAAGGCATAAGCAGTTGACATCAGTTGTCTGAAGTGATGAATTTAATAAATGGTGAAACTGAAATACAGATACTACTAGCTTGACAACAAAACTCTCCTTGTAAACTATATTCTAATCTGAGTTTTAATTTTTGTAGAACAAATAGTTGCTGAATTTTTACTGTGTGGCAGATTCTGGCTCTGACAGGAGACTGGAGACTGCTATGAAAATACCACAGGGACCTAACACTCCCTTACAGTGAAACCTCCCCAGGGAAGTGGTAGAAGATTAGTGGTCATGAACACAAAAGAAGGAGAGGAAAGGAAAAGAAAAATTTGCTCAAAGCTCACCATAAAAAAAAAAATGCATGATTTCGCTCATGTTCTGAAAGCAGCTTCATGTGACAGGAGTTAGAGTGCATGATGAAGTGGGAGCAAGGGATAGAAAATGTCACCAGAGAAGTAAGCAGAGGCCAATTATGCAGGACCATGCTGTTCATAGCACATTCAGGAATCTGGACTTTGCCCTGACCAAAAAGCCAGGAAAGAACTTAATGAGGAGTATTCTATGACTGAATATTTTGGGAAAATTACTTTGACATTCAGGTAGAATGAATAAGTAGATGGGTGGAGGGATGGATTGATGGATAGACAACAAACTCTTACTTGTCGTATTCTATGGACTAGACCCAAGTAAGACCTTCATTACTCATACAGCCCATCTGCTCTTCAGTATTCTATTAGGGCCTAGAGTCCAGAAGACAGACATAGAAGCCAAGTCTACCAGCAGGAATGCACTCATATGGGATGATGACTGGTTTTCATTTATTGGTGGTTTTCTTTCATGCTCTGCATGGTGCCTCAAGTTCCCATCCCAGCCACACAAACTCCATTGGTTTCTGAGACTAAGTGCCCAGTTTTTAAAGTCATCTACAACTCTCTACTGCTACCACAGTAAATGTAAACACATGTTTTCTGCTCTCCTACAACTCTGAAGCAGAGCACATTACAAAGGGCACAGAAGAGTTTTGGAATGTTCACTGTAATCCCAGCCTCAAAAGGTTTTGGTATTAAGTTGTTAATCAGACCTTCCATGTTTTTCAGTGGAAGAATAGAAAGGGGTATGTGTGAGTGTGGGTATGTGTGCATGTGTGTGGTCAAAAAGTTTTTTCCAGCACTAAACAAGCAGCTTTAAGGCACAAGTTCATAAGGGTCACTTCATTTACCACACTTTAAGAATCCAGGTGCTCATAGAATACAAAGTTCTATAACTGACATGAAAGAGACAGCTTTGAAGAATCATTGTTAATGCTTTTCAAAAGAAATCATGAGCAGAACATTCTAATTGTTTCATTGAATCAATGCTACTCTTTGCATTCCTGTCACCTTCTTTACCACATTTACCAACCGTGTCTACACTTCCATCCCATCTTATCTTTGTAGAGAACCAAATAGGAGAGAGGAGCTTATAGCAGTTATCCACCTTGGATACCAGCAGATAAAGCAAAAGGTGATGATTTCAGATGATTTTTGTGAAATCATGCAGTCAAGAAAAAGAAATGCTTAGAAAAAATAAAATAAACACTAGCCTAGACATTTTTTACATCTTCCCTGTAAGTTTCAAACACTTTTACTTATTAGTAAGATCAGATTAAGACAATCTTAAAAGTCATAATGACTACAAAAATGATGTAATATTAGCATCATACCAAAATGACAGATACAAATGACAATTGGGAGAACATTCTGAACAGTTTGTATAAAGGGCTCTAAAAATGAAAAGTATTAAGGCTAGATTTTTCATTAGCCCCATTTAGCTATGACATTTTATCTCTAGTCAATATTTTATCATCCCATGTTCAAAATAGACACTTCACTTGTAGAAATTCAGTAAACGAGTAATATTACTTTTGTGGGAAGAGAAAGAGGAGGAGGAAGAAGAATAGGAGGAGGAGGAAGGATAGGAGAAAGATGAGCAAGAGGAGGAGGAAAAGGAAGCAGGAACAAGAAAGAGGGTAGGGGAAGGATGAGAATGAAAGGAAGGAAAGAAATGGGCCACTGATCAGGATAAGAGGATATAATACAAGTCATACTTTATTCCCATAGAAGTATTCCTGGGGCTTACATTTGGAGTCAATTTACTCATACTTTAGGTTCCACTTCAATTATTATGGATTATCTAGTTTTCCAGTTCAAAGTATCCTGGAGGCAGCAGATGATCAAGAAGACACTCACTGACAACATCAAAAAGGACAGCTGGCAGCCCAAAAGATGATGAAAACATATGAAAAGTTGATACCAGAACTCCAAACTGGATCACCCACAGCTTCTAGGTGCCAGTACAGAGTCCTAAACTCAACAGCCTTTAGAATAATTTATGATTGAGTCATCAAGACAAGATCAAATTAGAATGTTCTATTTAATAAGGCAGGGAAGTATATATACATTTTCAAAGACGTTAGCCAAAAATAGTTTAAATGAACCTATTTTTATACATATGAACTTTGTAACCAGAACAACTCATTTCCTTAATATTCGAGATAGATAGTTGACATTTTACTTCACGTAGGTTATGTCCTAATTTTAATCCCAAGCCACCTGCCCCCTCCTGGCACTCTCTGACCAGGGAGCCATGCTCAGGAAGCTCTAAGTAATTATGTTAATACTACCCTAAACATAATAAAATTAGGTAAATTTGCTCCTATTTCCCAAAATAAAGTCACACACTGATACCCAACCCTAACTACACGATTGCCAGAGTTTTCCTTGCTGCTTCCTACTGCCAGTCATATGTCACATATGTTGGTGCATGGCCTGACCAAGCTTAAATCTGATTTTAGCAGACCACTTAAGAAGTCATCTATATAAGCTAACAGTCTGAGCATTTTGTGATTCAATTTATCTTTGAATCACTTGAGCCAGATTCTGAAGAAATCAAATTATTGTCACCCAATAGAATTAAACTCTTGAACCTAGAAGACAAAGATAGTAGTCTGACTGGAGGAAGAACCTGGAGAAGTGATATTTTGCATAATTTCTTTCACAAATGTTAACAATGGAAAAATCAGAGATGTTACCAAACCCAGAACAAATTTGAGATATAAATTTGCTGTACAAATGGTTTTTAGCTGGTGGCAATACTTGAAGGAAGAATAAAAAGGAATAAAAGAAAGCAACAAAAGAGAAGTGTACAAAAACCAGAAAGCACCATTCACTTGGGAATAGTGTGCCAACATTTTTAGCATAGTATCAAGGAGGAAATAACCCGCAGAGCTGTGCTTTACAGAGCCATTCATAAAAAGTGACCGTCAGTGGTATAGGTTGGAGCAAAGGAGCATCTAAGTCAGAATTACGTTACAGTGATGAACAGTTTCCTAATCAAAGCTTAAAACAACAAAGGTTTCCTTCTGTCACGCTCTCATGTCCATGTGGGTCAGCTGGGGCTCTGCTTGATGTTGCCTGCTCTCCTCACAGCAAGATCAAGGCCAACAGGATAGCTATATCTGGCCATTGCAATTCACAGCTACAGAAGGATGGAGGAAGTACCCAGGTCTTTAAAAAAATCCCTGCTTGGAAGTGGCCATGATCATTACTGCTCCCATTTCATTGTCTAAAGTAAAGCACATGATGACTTTTAAGGTGCAAGACACAGGAAGGGGCTTCCAATAGGGTTGAAATGGAATGCAATAATGACAGGCAGTAAGGGTAGATAGGATAATCTGCCCACCAGAGATCATCAGGGTTTTTCAAACTGCGTATCAATAAGAATCCTATGGTGGGCTGACTGCAACATGGATTTCTGGGTCCTGCCCCCAAGCATCCTAATATAGTCATCTTGTGTGGGGCCCTACAATATGCATTTCTAACAAATTCCCTAATGATGTTTGATGTTGCTGGTCTATAAAACTGCTGCTGGGAAGCAGCTGCCCAGACGGACATGGTGTGTCCCAGTCTCACCTTTGCATCAGGTGCAGACAAATGACTCACTTTTAGGAAGGAAGTATGGATAGAAGTGACATGTGATACTTTTTGAGTTAAAGTGACTAAAAAGCAAATGCACTTTTTCTCCCAGCTGTCCTGGTCAATGTGAGTTCATGTCTGAAGTTATAGCCTTGTCAGCCTGAGTCACCTTTCCCTGTGGACATGAAACACCTGTATCCGATTATTATGGGAATCCCTTCCCATAATATTCCCATATTTCAATGACATGAAGCCACTAACTTGTTGTTACAGCAGGTAATATTATCTTAACTGACACTGGAGAGAGTGGGAAGAAAGTGAAGAGAATTGTAACCCTCTGTTCCATATTTATCATTTTTCTCTCCTACAGGTAAACTGGAAGCCCCTTCGCCTTCTGAACTTCTACAAATATCACCCTATTTTTATTTTATTAAACTGTTTACTTATCTAACTCATAGTGGTAACAGATAAAAAACAAATGAATTAGAATAGGGTGGAAATGGAGTGGAAAAAATCATTTTAATTTCTGTTTGAGGTCCTAACTATAGTTCACCTATTTGCAATTTATTTGTTCACTTTACCAAACTTAGTGCCTGTTTGCAAATGTTTAAACTAAGATCCTTGCTTGCCTCAAGACAGGACATGAGCAATTACCTGGCCCCTCTCCAAACCACAGCAGATATCAAAAGTTGAGAGAATTGTCTTTTCTCACTTAGTCTAGTGAAGTCTTAGAACCCTTTAGAAAAGAGTGCTCTGACTTGTCGTTTTCAATAAATCCATAATGGTGGCTTTAGCATGAAAAAAAAAAGTATTTTTTTTTACATTTTTCAGTTGTCTTTTGGTAGCTCAATAAGTGGGTTTTACCAAAGAGGTTTGGTTACCTATAATCAATCAGATGAAGGTCTTGCAGCAAAGAATGGATCCAAGGATGGGAAAAGAAAGGTTGGACACCTGGGATACTCATTATGCCTTGATCAATAACCCAGGAGTCCGAGAACCCAGGAGTCTAAAGTTAACCTTGACCTTCTAGGTCATTTCAGTGGTCAGTTTTTCAAGGTACAATCAATCTACTTTGATTTCTTGAGTAACAGAGAGAAGCACACTGATTTGAGCTCTGCTAGCAAAGAAATCTGTAGAGGTCTTGAAAAGTAGAAACCAGAATGTGAGGTGGTAGCTTTGTATGAAGTGTTTGGATCTCCTACAAGCACAATTGCAGAAGTGTATGGTCCTCCTGAGGAAACTGTAGGGTAGGTTCCACAAAAAGTTTCCAGTTCTTGGTACCAAAGATACAAAGCAGTAGGTGGTGGAGCAGTCAGGTTTTTCTTTGCAAGCCCTTTGTGTGGTCAGGCAATTCCTCATGCTGTATTCTTCTTGCACAAGCAGCACCTGCACTTGACTCACTCCTAGATCCAAGCAAAAGGGAATCCTTTTCTGGAACCAACACTTTGAAGGCTTTTACTCTGACCCTTCGCTGGTCACCCCACTCCTAGATGAGTCAGGAGGATGGGGGGCCAAAAGGAGATACTAAACTGAAGCTCTAGCTGTAGGTTTGTCCTGAAAGCCATATGCCCAGATTCCTAAGCCTAAACAGTATGACTGCTTCCAGGAGTTGTGTGGGCCTTTTTCCTTAGGCCATTTTCCTGAGTGATAACTGTTACAGTATGCATACATCCAGGTCTGAGGATGAGAAGTTTCCACCCTCAGCAGGTGTGTGGGTACATACCAAACTTGGACATGTGGATGGTGCTGTCCACACATGCAGATGAAGGTCTCTTGCAGAAAGAACGTAGCCGGGGGATGGGACAAGAAAGGTGGGGCACCTAGGATAGTCCCTATGCTTTGGTCAATAAGCCCAGAGGAGTTTAGAATTCTAAAGTTAACCTTGACCTTCTAAGTCACCTTAGAAGTTTCTCAAGCTACAAACATGGTACATTTGATTTGTTTAACAATTTGAGGTTTAGGTTTAACTTTTACACAATAGCAGAGATAAGGATTCAAGCATTTTGGTTTTATTTTCTAAATCTTAAGGAATCTTTTAGACATGTTTTGTGAGTCTTCCAGACATCATAAAGGTTAGTAGCAGGATGACCTAGTTCTCTAGCCCTGGCTAACTTCTGTAGTTCCCTCATGCTCTGTGATAAACCTGGTTTCTACTGAACTACCTAGAGTATTTTTTTCCTCTAAAACCTTAGCGGTTATTGTCCCTTGGATATTTAGAACAGCATTTTCCTTTACTTGCAGGTAAGTCAACCTAAGAATATAGAACTCTTATACTATCAATTATACCTTCTGTCATGAGTGATGTTTCCTACTTCCCAAGGCTGCAGTAGAATGAATATTGAACATGAATGGGAGACTGCAGGATGGAGACTCAGCTCTAACACTTTACAGTTGTGTACATTAAACAATGAACCCCAGTTTCTCATATACAGGTAATATGTATACATATTCTTCATTGAAAGGCACTATGCAAACATCAGTTTGCCATTTCTAATGCTGGAATTGAAGAAAAGAGCTAACAGCGACTGACTCCTTTAGTAAAAGGAAAAGGAAGTGGTGGTGTATTCACAGATGCCTTTTCTTTTGTTTACTTAAAAAACCTTTGCTCCAATCACTTCCCTCTGGAAAACTAATTCTACTGTCCTAACTTATGACTCTGTTAGAAAATATTTCTAGACAGTCATTCAAATGTTTCCATTTGCCAATTCCATTTTGGTACTTCAAGTTCTAACTCCGTATGCTACAGGAAACCATTTTCTTCCTTGCTTGCTATTTAAACTCTTCAAGCACTTGTCAAGCATTATTATGTCATACTCACCCTACTCAGGGATTTAATCACACACTCCATCCACTTCAAGACATATTCATTTTCTGGAGTACCCAATGACATGATCCACAATAGCAGAGATAAGGATTCAAGCATTTAGGCTCCTCTTCGGTTTTCTTGATTTTCTAAATCTTAAGGAATCTTTTAGAGTCCATCCTATAGCATGATGTATTTTCTTTTCATTATGTTTCTCACATTAAGAACCTATGATAGCAGTAGCCTCTGCTAGCAGGAAGATAAGCTTTCTTGTGGCTTATAAGCTTGGAAAAGGGAATATCTCAAAAGTCATTTTTATTGGCATATTTCAATTAAATGCTGAAAAATCCATGATGATATGAGCAAGGACTGCATTAGGTATTTTCTATTTTTAAAAGGTTTTTCTACTCTCCAGTGGTCTGCACCAGATGGTCCTATGAAATGCACAAAAATAAAAAGTAAATGACTGGAATTGTGGAGCAACTGAGATGTGGCATCAAACCGTTGAAACTATGTAGTATAGTTGAGAAAAGGCTTTAAAACCTCTGAGACAACTGATGTACCACAGGGGCTGTGAATAGAGCTTGGACATACCAGCTCCATTTTTTTACACCTCTCCAGTGTAGCCATCTACCAGAGGAAGAGCATGAGACTTGCAGCAAGTTTTACAGGTTCCGAGAGAAGCTATATTCTGGCTCCGTTTGGCAAAGGAAAAACACTGGTAGGAGAATGAGCGGAGTGGCAGAGAGAGTGGAGTGCATTTCCTTCCTGCTTCCCTATTGCAGGCAATTTTTCAGCAGTTGCATCTCCTCTCTGGCTCCAGCTTTTTGGTAACACTGCTTGACATGTTGCCTTACTTCTAGTTTCCAGCTAATGTCCCCTGCCCTGGGCAGTAACACTGCTATATCTTTTATCTTTCTAGTTTACAGATGGTAGCAGTTTCTTCTTGTTTAATTCAGGATTACCAAATTACTCCTGTAGTTCTCAGCTGAGTTGCTGAGAACACCCTCACCTGTATAATAATGTCTCTAAATTAAATTCATTCTGTTGAAAAGTCTTAAAGTGGTTTCTGCTTTCCTGGTTAGACTCTCATTGATAATACACTGAATTTTAAAACAATGCATGTAATAATTAATGAACCAACAGGAAATGGAATGTGAAAAAACACCTTGCAGATTTCTCAGGATATTATATAAAATGAAGCATAAATTGTGAACAACTGCCCCAGTAACTAGACTAGACTACAAGGACCAATGGAATCTGGGGATCTGTTAGTCTTTTTTTATCTTTTTTTTTTTTTTAACTCCCCAGGCACAGGTAAAACAGTATCAAGTGAGCAGTGAATGCCAGTAGGCTTATTATATCTATTATGGGCTGTGTTACGATGTTCATTAGAACAACTCAAGAGTACAATGAGCTTGTTAACAAAATAAATGCCAAAAATGTTGTAAAGCAGCATCATGGAAACATTTGATCTCTTTATGATCTCATGCTTTCATGTGCTAATTGAGCCTCTACCATATGATATTCTTCTCATTCTATGGGTATATCCCTGAACAAGAAACCAAATCACAGCTCTTTATTTTATGAATTTTATGGTGTGAATGGAGTCAGTGTTGAAACCACCATCAACCAACAGGCTGGAAGACCTCCTGGGTAAAACCACCAATCCATACTTGTATTCTTAATAATTTTTAATCTTAATTTCTAAAAGGAAAAAGAAGATGGTTTTCTTAATTTCTGAAACAGAGTAGTGGAATGCCATGGAACTTGAAGTTGGGTGAATCTTAGTTTGAGTTCAGGCTCCTTACTTTTGATTGTTTAAATTATTATGTTTATGAAGTACTATATAGACTCCCTGAAGTGATCTTATAAGTAGCAAACTGTTGAGAAGCAAGATATTTATGTTTGAAGAATTGACATTTATGATCTCTCATTTTCATTTTCATTAATTCTGTAGTGATCATAATATCTTAGTATTGAACTATGATGTGCTTATGAATTTGTAGATTGGTTTGTTGTTTTTAACCACATTTATGAAATTTGAGGTCATTAGTTTTTGAGATATATTTCTCAGCCTTATTCACATGTCAACTTCTGTGACTCCATTAAACTTTTATTAGACCAATTTTTATATAATACATATAATATATAATTAAATTTATCTATGTATATTATCACATATTCTCTTTTTTCAATATTTTTCTCTGTACTTCAGAGCAAATAATGTTTTTATTTTCCCCATTTACTAACTTTATTATTCTGCTTCCAATCTTCTGTTAAAACAAGATAATTTTTAAATTGATAGTTTTTAAAATTTTTTTAATTGTTACTTGTTAGCTCTAGAATTTCATTTGGTTCTTTTTATAGTTTTGATTTTTCTGGTAAGATTTATCGCATTTCCTGTATACAGTTTTTTCTTTTAAATTGTTTGAAATATTTAGCAACTTTAGCTACTTTAAAATCATTGTCTTTTAACTCCAAAATCTGACTCATCAGGGTCTGTTTCTTTTGGCTGCTTTATTGCATGATTATTGGTCATATTTTTTGGTTCTTCATCTGTCTAGCAAATTCTTCTTTACATAAGACATTTAATATAAAACAAGATGAGAGTTTGATTATATTCCTTCCAATAATCTATTAAGTTTTGTTCTGGCCAGGAGTGAAATTCTTTCTTCACTTAAAGAGATGCCTACTCCTGTTCCTTCAAAAACATCTGACCAGTTCTTTCTTGCATGCATCCTGTCAAGGGAAAGAAACAGTACAATGCTTAACTATTTAGAGGAAATGAGTATTATAGTTTGCAATTCATTAATTCATTTACAAACTTATAGTGGGGAAAATATTATATAGATATAATTTTGTATTACTATAAAAATTGTACCCTCTAAGAAATAGAAATCTTCTTATAGGTACAAATTGTCTTTTCAAAATCAGTTTGTAAAAATACCTTAGTTTTAAACCTTTATTGTCTCTGAATCATGTACAGTGTTGTATACTCAAGTTACCTCTTTTTTTTTTTTTTTAAAGAACAAGCTTATGAGGAAAATGGATACTAATTCTAGGGAAGAAACAGCACTGAAATTGAGTGAAAAGGAGCAAGGTTCCACCAAATGCTTCACCAGCTTCTTAAACCAGAAAAAAATCTTTACCTTTTAATTCTTATGCAAAAAGACAAAAGCTTTTACTAAATGTTAAGCCTTTACACAAAAAGTTACTTTATTTCTTAGACCTGACCCTTGCTTATCCACAGGGTTCTTCCCCACACCCCCAACACACACACACACACACCATTTCTTGCACTCCAAAGTCAAACCAAACTTTTGAAGTGAACAAATTAAATTTTATTACAAAGTAAGCAATTGAACCCCTGGTTATCTCACCACAAGGTCCAAAACTGTTCGAGTTCACAGGCACTCCTGCAGTCCTCCAAACACATGGTCCAAAAGCAAGGCATTCCTTTCTTCTCCACCTCTGCCCCAACTTCCTCCAAATGCATGGCTCAAAACATGGTCTTCTCTTTCTGCATACATTCCAACTTTAGGCAATAGAAAATCACCAAGGTGAAAGAGGAACCAACACCTGGTCCATCTTCTCATACCTTGTTCACGGTCTCTCTAAAGAGATTTCATTCAAACTGAATAAAACACAAAGCTCAAATTTCCAAGCTCTATAGACTCCCTTAGCATACAACATGAGCTGACACAAATCCCACGTTTAGGTCTTCAACTGCCTCTGGTCACTGCCTGTTCACAGCAGAAGCTCGGGGCCTCTCCACTTTCTATCCTGTTGCAGCACAAAGTTACTTTTCCAGGCCAGCCCCATGGCCACCCCCAAAATGGCTAATCTCTCACTGGCACAAGCTGTCATCTGTGGTCCAAATGCATCCTCTTCATCTCTTCATCTCCTCCCCAACATGGCCAGGCCCTCATACTCCCCAAAATGCCAGATCCCTGGTCCCTCAAACCTATTCCTCTTATCCCTTCTGCTTGTCTCTCCTCCTCTCTGAAAGTAGAGCCCTGTCAAACCCACACACCACAAAAGGCCTTGTTTTCCTCTTTCCACCCCCTTCTATCCTCCTGAAAGAAAACTGTGAATCCTGATAAAGGGGTCATCAATCACTTGCTGGTACAGTCAATTTGTTTTGCTGATGTAGACCCTGAAATAATAAAGTCAGAAAGTCAAATCTGCATAATATTGCCAAGCTCAACTTGAAATTTACAACACTAAAGCAAAAGGGAAGTAGCTTCCATTTCCCAGCAGTATTCTTCCCTTCTAATGTTACTTCTCAAGGCATCTTATACCCACCCCACTAACAGTGGATGCTACGTTAATGGCCGATTTAAAACTTGTTTAGTGTCCCCTATCACTATAACCTTCATGGAACTTAAAATTAAAAGGGAAAGTAAGAACAATAATTTGGAGGTAAAGGGAACAAAACTATTTAGTAGTCTCTGTACAGATGAAATCTGTGTACAAACTAAATGTCTATTGGAATGGGTACTATTTTCTAGTTTGACCTGAAGATACAAAATCATCTATTTAATGATTTTATGTTTAAAAAACATATTTTGATTATGCAATATCACTTTTAAGCATTTATCCAAAGAACATAAAACACTAATGTGCAAAGATTTATTCACCCTTCCGTTAATAGTGACCTTACTCACAATAGCCGAGATATGGAATTAACCTAAATCTTCACTGACAAATGACTGGATAATATGTGGTATCATCATTATTACTACTACTCAGCTATTTTTTAAAAAACAAAATAGCATCTTTTGGGAAAATATGGATGAGTTTAGAGATGATTATGCTAACAAAGTCAGTCAAACAATGAGAGATAATAACCAAGTATGTCACTTATTTGTAGAATATTTTAAAAACTAAGAAAAGAAACTGGTGAAACATGACAAAATTAACTCTAGACTGAAAAATATAGCAGTTGGGTAGAGGTTAGAAGGGATAGAGGAATTAAGATGAAGGTATTGATCCTGAAGCTTTGGTGGAGGGCAAGTCATATAAGTCTACATGTGGAGGTATGATGATATACATCCCAAATTATATAATTGTGTAAATGAATGGCTAATCAACAAGATCTGATTCTTTTAAAAAAATCTTTATTTGTTGTATATTTTAAGTGAATACTTTTTAGTCTTTATTAAAAAAATTTTTTTTATTATATCATGGAGGTAGGGGGTGATGCTTCAATTTTAAAATATTTTTTATTTGATTGAACATGTATATATTTTTTTACATCATTATATACAAGGTTCTCCTCTCACCCTATCTATTAAGATGTTTCTGTCATCTTAATATCCTGTGCCCAGGCCTTCTCTGCTTTCACCCTTCTCTCCTCTCTCACTTTATGCTTTAGTTGTACTGACAGTTTGTTAGTTTTAAGTTTTCCTTGTCTTTTTGTTTATTTGTTTTCCCTATATCCCTCATAGAGGTGAGATAATCTAGTATTTCCCTTTTTCTTTCTGGCTTATTTCTGCTAGCATGATTCCTTCTAGGCTCACCCATGTTATCATAAATGCACCAAATTTGTCTTTTTTGATTGCTGAATAATATTCCATTATGTAACTATCACAAGACTTTTTGATTCATTTGTTTGTTTGGGGCATTTGGGTTTTGAATTAGTGCTTTGGTGTCCTTTGGGTAGATTCGCAGAAGTGGAATTGCTGGATCAAATGGTAGTTCCATTTTCAGTGCTTGAACATCCTCCATACAGCTTTCCATGGTGGCTAGATGAGTTTACAGTACCACCAGTGTAAAAGTGTTCCTTTTTCTCCATATTCAGGCCAGCATTTGCTGTTGCCCATTTTTTTTTTTTTTTTTTTTTTGATATGGGCCATTCTCATTGGTGTAAGGTGGTATCTCTTTGTGGTTTTAATTTGCATTTCCTTGAAAATTAGTCTCTTTAAAAAATATCTGAACATTTTAAGTTACTTCCTTCAAGTAACAGTATATTATATATATATATATATACAAGATATAGTAGTCTCTGTACAGATGAAATCTGTGTACAAACTAAATGTCTATTTGAATGGGTACTATTTTCTAGTTTGACCTGAAGATACAAAATCATTTATTTAATGATTTTATGTTTAAAAAACATATTTTGATTATGCAATATCACTTTTAATATATATATAATATATATCTTCTCTATATATTACAGTATATTTGTGTCTGGTTATGTGAAAATGATTTATATAAAATTTGGACTGCTTCTCTAAATATAATGTAGTATCTTATATAAGTCACAAAAATATTAATTTGCTTTTCATCACAATTAAATGGCCCTTTAAAGTGATTTTGAAAACTGTATACCGCTTATTGAATGTATAATCCATGTATCCATTCCTCAATTATCAAAAATTATGTTTCCAGTTTTTTATTATCAGTAGTAAATTAAAGTGTTGTTTCCATATATTATTGTTTTCTTAAAACACATTTTGAAATAAAAATGGTGGGATGAGGGATGTGAACAGAGTTTAGCTGGTGGACATCAAGTCATTGTAATGGAGAGAGGAAATCTTGAGACAGAGAAATGGTGGTAGTTTTAGTCAACATGGTTTTCCTAATTGAATTGGCTCCCCAAAGCTACAGGCACTGATAAAGTAGTTACTTAGCATTTGACTGACTCAGCATTAACTATTGATAAAATAGTTATTTCCAACAATCATTATAAAATGGGAGTTCAGACTGTAGACTTGTATAGTCAGAGCAAATTCTCCATAATATGTGCTACAGAGCAGCCACTGAATGGGATTTAAACAGATGTTACATTAAGTACGTGTTCTTAGGGTCTAGTTATTTGGAAAACACAGACTTAAAGTCAAACAAGATTTGTTGCTATTATGTTCTATTGCCAGACTTCCCAGAGCTTTTAATGTTCTTATATACTTTAACACACCAAACAGAGACTATGACATGGAACATTGCCTAAAATCACTTGATGACAAAAATCTTTCACACGCTAAGTATGTTGAGAGAAAAGTATTCTGTGGAACATCAGATTGGGCAAAAACCTGTAAAGGAATTGAGAAAAACTGTATTTTTGTCCAGGTTAGTGGAAAAGTCATATCAGACAAAGTCAGATAAAGTTAAATGGCTACAGAAAACACTGTTTTCTTGAAATAATGCCACAAACTACTTTTTTTAAATCTTATTTTAAAATGTAAAATAATCATTTGTCAGAGCATATCTCTACACAACAACATTTGGTGGATCATGAATTTTATGTCACCATGGCATGCTTTTTGTGAAAATCATTTAGTATAGTGACAAATCCTAGTGGAGGAGTTAGCAGAGACCCTGCCACTAGCAATTGTTGTAACTCAGCAAATAAACTTAGGTTGCATGACCCTTGTTTGGTATATTCTAGGTAGTACAATGTTCAACTACAATGGACCTTGTTCAACTATATTTTCTGCATTACCTCTGCAGTTTGGTCTATGGCTCATTTGCCTTCACAAAGGAGATATTTAACCTGGGATACTAAACTTCAATGGGTTCTTGGTCCCTATGAAATTGTGTATAATTTCATTTTCTTTACTCAAGGACATTAATTTTTCTGGATAAACAAGTCATAGTTTATAACAGATTTTCAAATGGCATTTTCAATTCCTCCGAGAGTTGAAAATTATTGCATATAGGTTTTTTTATAGATTTCTGAAAAGGTGCAGGGAGAACAAAACAAGGCACAAATTAATGCTCAAGTTCAAATGCTTAAGTCTAAGTTATTGCTGTAGCAATTTACCCACTATCAAAATGTGTAGGAGTTGAAACCTCAGGGTACAGAAATCAGCATGATTGCAAAAAGAAGAAAAAAAGCTATTTAGAGGCATTTTTTCATCCTCCTTACTTCTCCAGGTCCCAATCACTGCATGAGGGGGAAAAGTATGAAAAATGACTTAATGATATGTTATAAAAACAGCTATTAACCACACAGAAATGTCATCATTCAAAAACACAGAGATAACAATGTTTACTCACTTATTAGTGATGATTCTAGAAACCTGAGATTTCTACAGAAGTGTCTTGTTTGTCAGAGTTCATTTTGACTGGTCCTATAAAAGGGAATTACTGGAAAAGTTGGTCTGTAGAATAATTTGGTGATCTTTTGTCAAATTGTAATTTGTTTTTGCCAAATATTATTTTTGCATGGTTGAGAGTTCCATGTTCCAATTTAGTAAGCCTATTCTAGACTAAAGTCACACATAAACTGGATATGCAAAGTGAACAGTCACTGTACGATAGTGATGGTGATGAAAATGTGAGCAATGTTTATGATAATTAATGTTGATTTAATATTTAGTATGTGCCTTACAGGAAGCTTTTGAGGTAGTTACTATTATAAACAAGTTTACAGACAAGGATACTAAACTGTTAGAAAGGTTAAGCAACTCATCCTAGATCATAGTTAGCAAATGTTCAAGGATTCAAGACAAAGTGATACAGGGTAGTGATGCAGTTAAAAATTGTACTGAAGCCAAAATACCCTGGTGGGTGGAGTCTGAAAGAACTGAGAGAGGAAATAGGAAGAGGGAAGAGAGGGCATATATAAAAGGAAGGAGCAAGGAAAGGAAGAAAAGGAGAATGATGGACTGAGAGAACAGGCCCACATGGCCTCGCCAGGGTAAGCCCCCTGGAAGAGTGAGCTGGAGGTGGCAAGGAGCCATGGTGGCTGGCAGAGCAGTGGCTGGTGTGGAGAGTTTGGCACTGCAACAAGATGGCACAGTGAGCTAGTACCTGGAGATGATACTGAAAATGGTGACTGGGTTAAGTAACTGGCCAGTTGGCTTTGAGGACTTTTTGTTTTCCTGGTTAATTTCCTTGTAAATAAAACCCTTTTGTTGAAACTGCTATGCACAGGTAAAGAAAGTTGGGCAGCAGAAGCTGCATTTTAAGAGGATTTTTTCTGAGGCTTGTTGGTTGGCGGCTTCTGTCCCTTTTGATCTGATATCAAAAGTCCTCTTCTAGAGTCAATCATAGAGTCACTAAGAAATCACTCAGGAATTAGCTCATACACTCTTCATTTTCAACATCCTAATTTTTCCCATGTTTGTTCTTCTGCAGCTCTCTCACGAAGAATGCCCCCATGTTCCTTCTAAATTCAACTCCCCCAAACTACCAGTATGTTCAGCATGATCCAAAAGGAGTAACCATCTCATTTCATGACCCAAAATAACCTTTGAGAAACAAAGGCAGTCCTGGTCCCGTGCCTGCATTTGGTCTTTTGTGACAAGAAATGGAAACGGAAGCATTTATGTTGCACTGACCTTATTGCAGTTGTGAACAGTCACATTTTTACAGATTGTGAGTAGAGGTAGATGACTGAGCTTACTGTGTTGGCCAGGAACAGAGTGTACATTCAATTACCTTAGTTATTCACATAAAACCCTCATGATCCTTTCTCAGCCATGCACTATATGTACTATAATAATTTAATATTAAAAAATACATTAACTTTTTTAGTTAAATAGAAATATTTATAGGTGAAAGTTTATTTCACTATAATAAAGAGAAAGCCAGTATCATCTAACCTAATGGAAGACAATTTAAAAAGCAAACACAATGAAACAAAGTCACATTGGCAAATCTTACCTAGATTTGCTTTCTAAGACACTAACTTTGAGGTTTCTTTCTTTGTTATAAAAAAAAATGGAAACTTGGGTAGTATCAGAGAAAATCTAGGATTAAACTGAGGACTAAAAAAAGATTTCTCTCTGATCTCATCAGAACAGTTAGAGAAAGAAGGGAAGTCATTTTTCTTACTTAGTAGTTTACGTTTATTTAGTGCCCTGTCTGCACTATAAAAATTTTCCTTGAGTAATACTGCCCAATATAAATATAATGCATATCATATGTAATTTTATATTTTCAACAAAATGATGACTACCAGAAAGAGAGGGGGGTAGGGGCTGAAGAGAATAGGAAGAGGAGTCAACCAAATAATGGTGATTGGCACCAAACCCTTGGGAATGAGTATGATGTGTTATGTACATTTATCAGGTATGAAGCTGTACTTCTGAAACCTAACAGAATTGTAAACCAAAGGTCCATCAAAAAAATAATTTTCCTTATACTAGCCATATTAAAAAATCAAAATTAAGCAGGATAAATATTTCACTTTAACCTATATATCTAAAATAGTATTATTTCAACATATGTAATTTATACAAAAACTTATAAGATATTTTACACTGCTTTTTCATATTATCTTTGAATCTGGTAAGGGATTTTCTAGCTTATCTCAATTTCTACAGTTCAAGTATTCGGTAGTCATAGGTGACTACTGAGTCCAGTATTAGATAGCATAAAAGTCCTACATTAGCAAATACCATCAGAAAAGTGTTAAGACTCCTGGAAGCCAGCTGACCTTTCTGGACATCAGTTTCAGTGCCTTGAAAACAGATTTCACTAATCATGTGCTGTCAAACAGTCCTACTCTCCCATCATTACCATTTGTTTCTTTTCTGTTGAAATTCTCTCAAATAACAAGTTGCACCATTTCCCTTGCCAAAGTGTATACATCATTGGTGAACATTTTCACAGGAAAGCAGATACAGCAACAGTTTAACTCTGAAAATGATAGCGTCTGAAATCAGCTTCAAAATAAGATGCAATATGCATTAGGAGTCAGTGTTCAGTTGTCCATTCACTCATTTAACAAGAAGTCATTGAGTCTGTAGTAAGCCTGTTGCAAGCTGCATTGAACAGGATGATTTCACTGGTGAGAGTGTTTTGTTCGGATGGTGTAACAAGTTGCTGGTTGAATAACAGAGCTTTGGGAACAAAGACACAGGACTGAAAACTTCAAAGACGAGATAACATTTAAATGGGTTCTTGAACTAAGCAGGAATGTTGAGGGTAACAAGGCTGAATTGGGTAACAAGACTGAATTGGGGGGCCATGGCCCTGTCTTTGTAGTAAGATGCAGCTGAATTAGAGGGTTGCCACTATGGGCAGTGACTTGGTGAAGCATGTTGAGCCAGGGGAGAAGCCTCCAGACAGGAGAGTGCAGGCATGAGGAGAACATGGTATGAGAGAGCATAAGAGTGCATGCAGGGATAATGAGACATGTGCAGACCAGAGATGAGGAAGAAGGAGCAGGGGCTGTGGGGCGATAGGCCCCAGCTGCAGTCAGGCGGAGAAAAACTGCAAGCTTTTGACCCATGGACAACAGCCCAGGCCAACAAGGAAACATTTGTCTCTGATGAGAGGGCGGCTTGTTGGAAACCTGGACTTGGTCTTGGCCTGTTTCATGTTGCTTGATTTGGGGTTCCTGCTGCTGGCTTGGAGCTGGGACAGGCGCCAGAAGAGGAGAAGAAGCGATGTTCTGCTTGAACGCATGTGTGACTGCAAACGGGTACAGTTTTTGGACCTGGGAATTTGGGACTGGACTGGGTGAGGTGTTCAGGGGCCTTACTGGCCCTGGGGACTCTAGGTTCTTTATCCTCTTGTTAATAAATCCTGTTTTTGTTTAGCTGGTCTTGCATTGCTGATGCACAGGTGGACGGATCTGGTCGTGGTGCGTTTAAACACAGGCTTCTTCCTTGTGAGGTAATTCAGTTTGCCTATGTCTGACCCACTAACCAGGCAAGCACCAGGTTCATCAATTTGTGTAGATTCTTTATTGCTTTTAGCAATTACACAGACGTACCAGGTGGAACAGGGTCAGGGTCAGGGCCAGGGCCAGGGCCAGAGCCAGAGCCAGAGTCAGGGCTAGGGCTGGGGGATTGGGAGTCAAGCAAGATCCCCCAACCTCCAAGGAATGTTTATTCTCTTTCTCTGTGCCTCTCACTCTCTTGATCTACCTTGTGCTCTCCCATTGAGTGCTCCCCTCCAAGGGTGATGCTAGGTCCAAGTGTGCATACTTAGACATGCACACCTGGGCCCAGGTGCATACACAACCATGAGAAGGGTACAGTACCACAGGTGCTGTTTATCCAGGCTAATGGAGGAAAAAGCCTGAGCAATTCATACCCTACAAGGTAATAAACAAAAGGAATGTTATAGGCAGAGGAAATGGTGGCAACAAAGGCCCACATACAAGAAGCATTATTTGGGAAATTTTAGGCAATTGTCATCATATTTCAAGGTAGGGATGATAGTGAGAGATGATAATGGACAGGTAATAAATAAGTAGGGCACGGATATAAACATTTAGATTTTTTCCTGAAATCAAAGCACTACAGACTACATATTGGTGGTGCTGGGATGTAAAATAACATTTATAATGGACTAGCATCATTCTGGCTGTAGAGCAGAGAAGGGATGAAGAGGAGCTAAGATTGAATGGCAGCAAGGAAACCAGTAAGGAAGCACTTCAGCAATCTAAGCACAGAAAAGGAAATGCATTAACCAGGCATTTAGAATTCAGAGTCCATGGATTTAATTATTCTTCATCACTGATGAGGGAAAAGGAGGAGGATGTATGAACGTCTAGTTCTGGCATTGGTCACTATTAGATAATGGTGACATTCCTAAAATAGGGAACAAGGAGGGGGAACAAGTCTGTTCACACATCTGTTGATATAAATCTAGCATATTTTGTAGAAGATCTGGAATCAACTAAAGGAATCTTGGGAAGTCTTCCTGCAGATGAACTGGATGCATGCCTCAGGTGGAAGTAATGCATATTCATTTCACATTCACTGATAAAAAACAAACAGGTCAGTAAGTATAATATAATATATATATTATATTAATATAATATATATAAGTATAATATAATATATATTATATATTATAATATATATATAAAGTATAATATAGAACATCATGTCATAATTTACAACTTCTTCATAGAGATCCAAATGTGGAAAAATTATAAAAAAAATCCTGAATGATAACTTTAAAAATAGATTAAGAGATAACTTTGTGGAAGGTACACAGAAAGAGGTGCAGATATTCTTGGCTAAAAAGCCACAGTCGTCTGATTTTTCTAACATGAAAGTAATAATTCCAATTAAAAAATAATTCCAATTAAAATAACTAATTCCTAATTTAGGCATCACATTTAATTAAAACCACAAATATGGTAGCCTCACATCAGAAGATTTCAGTCAAAATCAAAACTGCAACACATACTACTGGACATCTCATTTATTTGAGGAGCTGTGGCAAACAAAACCTATCATTTGCTGTAATAAGAACCTGCTATTTTGAAAACAGAGATCAATGATGACTCGTTCTTGACAGCTGTTCACAAGCACTAATTTTTGCTCACCTTGGTCCAATGATAATCTTCAGTTAGAAAGACTTCACCTCAATCACTGGTCTCAAATGTTTTCAATTCTGTTCACTTCAATGCTAAGAGTGCGTTGAGGGGAAATGCTTGTCTTTCCAAATTTAGTGTTCTGAAAACACATTGTTGTGATTAGTGAGCGTTACATGAGCCATCTAAATTTAGCAACATGTTCATTCCCTTCTCCAAGCCCACCCATAACAGTGAATGGAACTTTGATTTTATCCACCCCTGTCAGGGTAACTCAAACCCCTCAAGTTTAGTATAGCCTGCCGAACAAGAAAGCTGAATGGAAAAATGACAGGAAAATATGTAATCAATGAACCTAACATGGGCTGGGAAGCAGGGATAACAAACTCAACTAATTCAAGTTAGTTTTTAAACAACTTCTCACCTTATCCACATGGGCTTTCTTGGTTTGCCCAGAAAGTATCAGGAAGGAGGCCTAATTAGAGAAAGGTAGCCTGCCATCTGAAGAGCTGGACCTCAGCATTCAAGGGGCTCACCAAGGCTGAAGACTACACTGAGCTCCTACTACACTACACCTCCATGTTGGTGACTCTGAGTGCAATCATGCTTTCCTAAAGACAGAAAATGTGTAGACTTTAAGTGGATCTAGGATTCCTGAGGTTGAAAAGAAGCTGTCTTAAATGGCATAGAACTACAGGAGAAAACTGAAGAAAATGAATGTATTCAGAGCTACACAAAGTAAGTAAGTTATCAATAAATGAATGATAAATCAGTAAATTATGATCATCTTTAACTAAGGCTGAATCATGAACCCAAATCCATCAAATCTGCATATCAATGTTTTTCATTTTTAAGTGAATCAAAGAATGTGAGGAGGAGGGAAAAGAGGTGATCAAGATTGGGCAAAACAAGTTCACCCTAGGAACTTGTTTGAAATCTAGGTTTAAAGTTCACACAAATTTTACACTTGATATGACACTATGTAAATGTTTAGTTTATAGATTCATGTTCCCCCTTGCTAAAGAGTTTGAGGAATATACAATCTGTTATTGTCTCTGATCATGTTAAGGAAAATGTTTAGAAAAAGACAATGGGAATTATACACCTTGAGTTAATATACTCCCATTTTTTTGTGCACATTACATGTAGAAGTGTTATTTTGGGGGGCATTTTATTATTAAT
Organism: Uropsilus gracilis; assembly: GCA_004024945.1. Lineage (NCBI taxonomy): Eukaryota > Metazoa > Chordata > Mammalia > Eulipotyphla > Talpidae > Uropsilus > Uropsilus gracilis. The sequence goes on along the minus strand of PVHY01000889.1, from coordinate 100,863 downwards.
CAGTGGGTGCACTTTTCCAGTGATTACAAGGATTTTACACTATGGAGATGGGGGAAGTATGTACAAAATAAAGCTAAGCTATAATAAGCAATTTAGCTGACACTATAACATAAATTAGACGTAACAAAAAAATTAATAGTCCAGTATATGTGTTGTAAAGATAAATGATTAAAAATAAATTATCTGTGTTGTCACCTTAGTCACTGCATATGTCACCTTAGTGCTGCATATCATTGACATGTTATTAAAATTGAAATAAAACATTGCTTTATAATCATACCATCTTCAAATATAATATGCAAGTGTTCTCTAGAAGTTTTCTTCAAAGATGAAGATAAAGTTTCAATTTCCACTTCCTATAACAGCTGCTATAAGAAAAACTGAATGAAATTCTCTTAATCTTAGTTCACTAAAAATAGTTCACACCTATACCGTTAGTCCTGAGTTCTAATTCTTTAATGCTGAGCGCTCTGAATTTTAAGGAAATGTGATAAATACTTTAAAAAGTAAATGACATTTATGTTGCTCAGTTAGGTTTATTCTTTATTAGTATTGCCCCAAATTCTTGAGAAAAGCTAATTTCCTCCTAATATATGTATGTATATTTGATTCTTGAACAACACAAGCATCAACTGTAAAATTCTTAGGAATTTTCTTGTAAATGGATGGCATAAATATATGACATGGATTTCTACAGTATTATAGATGTATTTTTTTCCCTTATGATTGTCTTAAGCATTTTTTCCCCAAGTTAATTGTAAGAATACAGACTATAGTACACATAATATACAAAGTATGTTTTTACTGTTTTCTTTGCCAATAAGGTTTTTGGTATTAAGTTTTTGAGGAGTCTAAAGTTATACGCAGATTTGCCACTACACAGGGTTTAGTACTCCTAACTCTCATGTTGTTCAGTGTTCAAGGGTTAATGGTATATGTAACTCAGTTGCTTTTTTTTAGAAGGCAGACATAGTCCTAAGTTGCTATCCTTGTGTTAATATAATGCTTGAAACCTAGGAAATGCTCTGAATTTGCTCACAGGTACTTCCCTGAAGTTCAGTCAAGTTTGTACTTTACCTAAATCATACTAAACTTAAAAGACAAAAATCCTTGGACCTCCAAATTCTAGAGGTAGAAACAAGTCTCTGTGCAGAAAGGAAGTATGGGCAAAGGATAATTGCCAGTTGATGTCAGTGCTGCATATATAATATACAAGTGGAAGAAACTTCAAAAATTAATGATTTAGTGTAATTCTTATTAATTAATATTGATCAGCTGTTTCTGCAGAGTTTAATAAGTGATATGTTGGGTGGGAGGATCTGCCAACGTAGAAGCTTAAATATGATTGTTTAGAATAAATGATTTAACTCAGGCTATCCTTAATAACTATCTATTGTATATCAGGAACCATGATATGTATAAAAGATAATTAACACATGGTTCTTGCATAAATTTAGTGAGAGACCAACATAAATGAATGATTAAAGGAACTCCAACTAAGACTTTTGTTGGGAGCACACAGACGCCACGTTCCATACAAAACAGCACGTCTCTATAGAAATTTAAATAAAAAGATGGAGTACCATTAATGTCATCATATGTACAACACCCCTTTGGTACAAAATCTTGTTATAAAAAAATCTAATATTTTCAGTGACAAGGACTTTCCAGCATGGGAAAATTCGAACTGAAGGAATCCATGAAACATTTTAGGAATGTTTTAGTAATGAGAAATTTTGTTCTCCTACCATCTCAAAGACCAAACTCATTTTTATAACTTGCATCTCCCCATTTGTGAGTCAAATTATGTTAGTGACATGTCAAAAAGAGAAAAAAAATAGATCTCTATATGATGAACATGATTGTCAGAGATGTGCAAATTGAATGATGCCCAAGTTTACATACATTCCTCAATATTTATATTGGTATGGAAGACACACACACAGAGCTCTAAAACTAAACAAACTAGTTACCTAGATCATGTATAGGTTAAAACTAATCAAATTAGTTACCTAGATCATGTATAGATTGTAAACCAAAATCACCATAATCAAGAAAAATAAAAATTAAAAACAAAGTTCATTGAATTGTACCATTAAAAACTGCAGATTAAACTATGTGATTTTTTTCTCTATTAAAATATTTTTAAAGAACTAGATAGGGTAACTTTAAACATAGTTACAACTAAAGAAAAAAGTGCTATTAAATTCTAGACAGATATTATTCTTTACAGAAGATTGTAAGCTTAAGGCTTACTCTGTCTTTTTAAAACAGATTTTAATGTGTTTTTAAAAAAAATAGTACAAAGACCTGCTATTAGCTATGTCTTTTTCTGTCCCCTTATGCTTTCATTTTCATTTCTTAAAAGAAATACTGGTGCCCTTCCTTCTATTTTCAAATATCCTTGAGTTAATCCTGACAAGGTAAGCTAAAGGTCTATAGAGAAGGCTTAATTAGGCACTGGGCACTCCCATTTGCAAAAAGGATGGTAGCCCAACTGTATCAGATTAGCTATACCAAGGCAGACTGAGTCAATAAGTAAATATACCAAGACAATGAGAGTTTTCTCATTATTGGAAAAGGAGTTAAACATATGGGAGAAAATGAAGCTAGAATAAACCTAACTGGTATTGAATTAGAATTTTAAGTACCACTATGAGGGAATAGTGCATACTATAACTACAGAAATAAACACAGATTTATAATATAAATGTGTATGCAATTTCTGGCTATCTGCTGAAAGAATTTTAGAGCAGTAGTATTAGTAGTATTATTAGTAGTACTAGCATTCTAGTAGTAATGAGCACCTAGTGCTCACGGCTTGGTGGCAAATATAAAAACAAATCACTACTTTTTGAAGAGGACCAAATACAGAGAAGTACTCAGGGAATGATGAGCATATATCAAAAGAACAGGATAAGGCAGAGGTGGTTCCCACTGGCTAAATAATGGACAAAGTGAGCATTTACAGAAATGATAAAAAAATAAATTGTGATTCATTGAAAAATAGTTAATACACTAATGATATATTCTAAAATGAATAAATATACAGAGAAAATAAAAACCTCCTTATAGTAGAATGTCTCTAATTAAATGTAGGAATAATGGTTTCAGAAAATCACCATTTGGTTGTAAACATGGCAAAAATCCAGGTAAGAAAGCTCAGTGGATACCATTAGGTGAAAATGAGTTAAAGAATGAGATTTTTACATAGCTTCAAAGTACCTCCCTACAAAATATTGGTTAATTACATGATCTAGGTAACTAATTTGATTAGTTTTAACCTATACATGATCTAGGTAACTAGTTTGTTTAGTTTTAGAGCTCTGTGAGTGTGTGTGTATGTGTCTTCCATACCAATATAAATATTGGGGAATGTATGTAAACTTGGGCATCATTCAATTTGCACATCTCTGACAATCATGTTCATCATATAGAGATTTATTTTTTTTTCTCTTTTTGACATATCACTAACATAATTTGACTCACAAATGGGGAAGTAAAAATTACTCACAAAGGAAGCAAAAAGTATAGAAAACTGGAAGATACCATCTTGATCAAGTTATCAGTATTGATGCCACCATTAGTGAGGCAAACAGACATCATGTGCAATATGATAGGGAGCAATGAGAATATATTGACAGCCTGACTAAGTACATATAACCTACACAAAATCATTAGGAAACATTGGACAAATCAAAATTAAAGGGAATTTAAAAAATTGCCTATCTTCAAGAATGCTGAGATCATGAAGCTAACTAAGATAGGGCACAAGAGGAAGACATGCTCTAAAATCTGCTCAGGGATGTCTATAAATAAAGGTGACTGAATAAAGGTGACTGAGATGTAGTTTTCAGGCCATCACATAAACTAGAGAGGAAGTTATCTAGGATAGAAGACATCTTCAGAGCTGCTAGAAGCCTGTGTACAGTACCCAGTTGGGTGTAACTGGAGAGAGAATGATGAGCTGAGGCCAAGTTATAAATCCAAATTTTTCTCTGCCTTCTTTTTCACATTGTTATTTGGACACAGAATTTGAGGAATTGGAAATGGCATTTGGGTTGATGTGCTAGCCCAGATCTTCAGAGAAACAGATGCAAGGTAGGGTTAAGTGGGCAAAGAGCTTTATAGTAAGAGAACTATTAGCTAGGGAGAAAGCCCAATGTGGGGAGAGTTATCAGATTGTAATGTAAGTTTGACACTAAATGAGAGAAGTAGGAAGGTTAGGTGGAAGATTCAGCAAAGCTGTTTACGAGTCCCTGAGTCAAATTTGGTCCAAAAAGCAGGTGCTTGCCTCCAAAGATAAGACATGCATGTCCCCAGAATACCTTAACCTCTCCTGCAATTAAATTGTTTTTGTTGTTGAAATTTAATTGTGGTGGTCAAGAGAAGGCAACTTGCCTGCCTCCCACTAGAAAGACCCTAATTCGCCAAGTATGCAAACTGCTGCCTTTGAAGTTCACCCCTACTTTTATACTGAGTACATACCTGTTGTGGGTTGCTTCCCACTAATAATAATGCTGGGAAATTTAGATGAATCTTATCTAAGGAAAGGGAGTTAAAAATATGGGGAAAAAATAAAACTAGAAAAAAAAAAGCTATGCTCTATTTTAACAATCAATTTTAATTACAAAGGAGTCAGGCATTTTGGAGTAGAGCTATGACCACATTCATCAGTCTTCAGTTAATGAACATGGACATCTAATCCTACAGCATTTACCAACATGCTTTGTCTTCTAAATGTGGTTGTCTCCATTTTTCTATTTCTGGTCCATCTGTGGCTATCTAATACCCCACAAATGTCACATAACTGTCTCCCCCCACACCCCGAATTGCTTCGATCCATTGTGAAAACAGAGTTGCACAGAAGCTGGTTACGTTTCTATGTCTTTCACTAATTAAATAGGGAATTTTTTTTTTTTTATATTTGGTAGAAAGCATTTTCTCTTAAACACTGGATTCATAGCTAGGAAAAAGCTGGTAATGGAGGACTAGCAAAAGGGATGCTCAATTTTTTTAAAAGGTTGAGGACAACTGAAATTAATTGATCCTGTTGAGGTTGTGGTTAAGTTTGAAGACTACGAACCTATAACACAATTTAAAGTTTCTTTCCCCTGTTCTTAATTTCCTCAATCCTGATTAAAAAAAGAAAAAGAAAAATGGTATTTCTAGACTCATTTTATCAATTTTGGAGTCCCCATTCTTTAGCAAGTGCCTGAAAAGTTCTCCAAATTGTATATGTAACAACTATAAAATATGACTCACTGAATTTTTTCTGAGTAATGCAATTAACATTGTAATATTGTAGCCACTATTAAAAATTCTTATTAACATTTATTAACTGCTAGCATGGAGATGTTTTTTAACTCTGAGAAAAAGATTCAAGATAGCCATTATAGCTCTTAAGAACTTAACAATGTGCCCTTTCCTCAAAGAATGATATGTCTGTTCCAAATGATGCCATCTAAAAACACAACATAGAACTTTAATGGGTTAAAAAAAAAACAAAAAAACAACTCTTGGAAGAATTTTGGTGAAGGTTTTACAATCAATAGAATAAAAATTTTTATTTTGAAAATTAAATGCATACAATAAATAACTGAGGAATCATGCTATGGACCGGCTGTCGTAAGAAGCTACTATATGTCAGCTGTAAGTTTTCTCTTATAGTCCTCAAAACTATTCAGGTAATTTCTCTGCTTTATCTGAATAAAACACGAATATTTTGTGTCTGTGTATGGTGAAGGGGAGGGGGAGGGAAAAATTCCTATGTCCTTTAAAAAGAAAATTGTTTTAAATATTTTGCATTGCTGTCATTTCTATGTTTCTGGTCAGAAAAACACTGATTTACCCAGAATACACATTCATGTTTTGATTCTGAAGGACACCCTGGTGTGGTCAGCCTGAAGTAATTTCTAGAGAATGTTAGTATGAGTTTCTTGATTTGGATTGTGGGTATAAAGGTCTGTTTTGGTGATTTTATTTTTGAGGCAGTTTAGTTGCACTAACTCCAGGAATAACCCTTAGTGGTAAGAATTGCTGCATTGCAAGACTTCAGTGCGTACTGTTTGCACCTTTTTCCATGTGTGAGCAGCACAATGGAAGGCTAGAAATTGTTATTTATTCCTTGTTATTATGGGATAGAGGATTTTAAAAGGTGAAAACACTGAGCTCTACTATAAGAAAGTCAGCTACAGAAAGAATGCCATTTACCCTGGACTTAAAACTTTTGTCCCACTTAGGACAAAAGTGGCTACTACTTAGTAGCCATTAGATACCGGTACTGGGTTCATGAAATATCAACTTGTCAAAATCGGATTTGCTGTAAGTGTAAAATGCCTATCAGACCTTAAAGTCATAGTAAAAAGAAAAAAAAAATGTAAAAAACCTAATTTTTTAATATAATGATTATCTGTTCTCTATAATGGAGATTTTGACTTAAATAGACTATACTATTCATGTCATTCATGTCACCTGTCTCATTTTACTTTTCTCAATGGGACTTCTCAAATTAAAAAATTACAATATGGTTCAAATAGCTGACTTGCATTATATTTCTAATGCATTATAGTTCAGTACTAGTCTGGAATATTTGATGTACTCAGATTCTCAGAAACCACTATTTCTGATTCTTTTGTGTGGCTTTTACAAAATTGCTATAGGGACTCAATTTCTACTTCTCGGGACATTCATCAGGTTAGTAGGTGTTAAGATTGTAATCCTCTAAAATAGCATATGGAGCTTGAAGCATCCAAGATTGAAGGAAACAGATGAGATTGAAATGTAGATATTCTTAGTTTGCCTCCTTTGACATATCACAGGGTCAGATTTGGAAAATGAGGCTTGAAGTATGCTCTTTCTCTACTGTGAATCACTGAATTGGAGGCTAGAACAGACATGGAGGGTTTTATAAACCCCTCGAGATATTATACAATATTAATGTACATAAACCTTTTTCTTTAGAGGGAATCAAATTTTAATTAGATTCTCCAAAGAGACTCTGGTCGCAAAAAAATATTAAGAATCCTAATCCTAGGATGAAATGGTTCAAATAGATTATTATTTCACAATTACTATGAGACCATGTCTATGAATATTAGTCTTAGTAATGCGAACATGTGCATGAACACATCAAGAAAACCAAAGCACATGGACTTCTGTGAATAAGTATAACACAGGGAGACTATCGATGACATAACAAGACCACCTGGTGTTGATTAATTCCCAGGAAACTAAGCTATTGCTTCAATACAAAATTTCTGTGGCTCTCCCACTAAAAGAATAAGATCTAAATTCAGTTATTTTTGGAAAAAAGAAGGTTTATTTTTTCATCCATTTGTGCTCTCATAGTATTTTAACCTCTACTATAGAATTTAACCAATTATATTTTAACATTTCAGAATTTTACAACTGTGCCTTAGTTTATCCTATAAGGTTTTTCAAAAACAAAGCCACACCTTTTCCATTTAATTTTTAGTCTCATTGTCTAACAGAGGCACTCAATAAATGCTCAGTAAATCAAAGAATTTTGCTCATTACCTGATTTGTACAATCTCAGAGGAAAAGAGCTTTAAAGATTAAAATTTAGTGAAGGCCTAGATCAAAGTGCAGAGCTATGTTATTTTAGCCCAATTGACCAGATTTAGCATTTGACACTATTCAATGTTCACAAATTCAGCTAACCTAAAAAAAAAAAAAGACTGTACATAGATTTCCACTGCAATATACGTCTCTGAGGCCTGAACAGTGCTGATTCATTCACCACAGTTCATTTGCAAGTGAAAGAGATAAATTTTTTAGAGAAATACAAGCAGTCTTAGATCTGGAAATCATCAGGAAATTGACTGAAAGTTAAACAGGTTAATATGACATTTCAAAGGGATCTTGAAATTCAATAGCTTTCTCTAGCAGCTGATGTTTATTCTCCGGTTGTTTAAGTCAAGTGTTGAATTTCCTCAAAGGAATGATGCTAGGTCTTAGAATCACTAGACAGTTTCAATATTCACTACAGGTTTTTTTTCTCACTGACTCCTCCCCATTTCATGAAAAATTATATATTTTCATGTACATAAAAGGGAAATGGAAAAACCATCTGGATGACTCTTAAACATGGCTTACTTCATCATCAAAGAGGTTTCTATTTGAAAACACTGATTTTATAGTTCTAGGAAAAGTAGGTGTAGTGCCATTAAAAAAGATTCATAAAAAATATATGTAAATTCAGGAAGAGGACACATTCCTCTTTCCCCTCACCCCCCATATCAGCACTGTGCAAAAATTTAAGGTGTTTGCAATCATTTAAGTGAAAGTTCCATGAGCTGGATAGCCTCTTTCAGAAGTGTTATCAAATATGGCTAAGAATAATAACAAAGCTATGTTACATCTATCTGGACAAGCTTAAGAAGCACATTTTCTTTCTTAGAAACCAGGATGTGAATTGCATGGTTGGATATATAAAATAATTTCATGAAGGTTTATTTAAAATCATGAAAATTGCATTTAAGTGACTGTAAACAACAACAGCTTAAAGATGTATTTTAAAAATGAAACATTCAGGTGAAAGAAATCTTAAGTCATTTATTCCAAATGACTGGTTTATTGTGAGTGATATACAAACGGAACCAATTTCATTAAACATATATACAAACACACACAAGGAAAGAGGAGGGAATATAAGAAATTATAGAATCAAAGGATGGGTTGTACAATCAAATCACTGGATACGTAAGGATACTGCTGGGTTTGCAGAACAAGTGGGATCAGGAATGTAAGTGTTCCTTGTAGTTCTCTGACTACTATATTTTTATTTTGATTCTCTAAGTTAGAAGTCTCTGTATGGTAGGAAAGTGTGGTCCTGAGTTTTTAAGTTATGCAATCTTTCAGCTATTGAATTAAAATACTTTAGGAGATTGAATCAGTCATCTGTAGCCAGGATTAGCTTAGTTTGAGATTCCAGGCTTCCCCTGGACCAATTTATTGTACTGTGAATGAAAGAGATTTGGAGAAAGGAGACTGTCAAGGATTAAGTCAGATTGCAGAATGACTATGTAACTGGAAGATGGCTCTAGGAAAAGTGGAAGGTACACGAGAATGAGCAATATAAATCTGACATTACAGGTAAGCAGAGAGATGAGTTAGTTGGCTTGTTTTAGGTTATGTATGACAAAGTAGTAAAACAGTTAAAAATCAAGAAAAAATGCAATAAATATTAAGTGTTTTATACATACATATGCTGAATACAACTTTTAAAATATGCATTATTTTCATTTTTCAGATGAGAAAATTTAGGTTTCAGAAATTAAGAAAATGTTCTAAAGTTAGAATAATATTTAGTATCAAAGCCAGATTATGTACAGGTCTCTGATGCCCAAGCCCATGATTTTTAAATAATAATGAAGTTTTAGCAAGATGGATAACTTTTGTTTTCAAAACAAAAGTTTTGTTATCTCAGTGTGCTGGATTTCAACATCAAACATGACATTCCTATAATCCCAAGAATGGCCAGTGTGAGCCAGACTCATTGAGAATGCCTGTTCTTTTGATTTTTTCAATTGGATTTTAGGATATAGTTACTATGAGGTTTGTAGGCTTCTTGAATCTGTAGTTTGATATCTTTCATCAATTTTGGAACATTCTCAATTATTATTTATTTAGTCCTCTGTCCATTTTTCTTTTATTATGAAAAACACATAAATTTTTATTGTAATTCTTATGCCTTTCACACTTTCTGTGTATGTCTGCTCTTGTTTAATTTGGGTATTTCCCTTTGAAATATCTTTTAGCTCACTATCTTCAGCTGTGTATAATATCTGCTGGTTTAAACCAGTTCAAGTTCAATGAGTTATAAAGTTTGGGCACTACATATTTCAGTTCTAGTATTTGTTTTATTTTTTATTTATCTATTCTCTCCCACCCCCAGACATTTTTATAGCATGTGTCTGAATATATCATGGCTATTTTTAAATTATTTTTATTTTCTTCCTTTTTAAAAAACACATGCTTCATTTCTTTATGACTTGCTTATTTTCTGCTTTAGTGTTGGATAATATATATTAAAAATCATAGAAATTTTTTTATGTGCAAATATTTTTCCCTAGAAAAATTAAAGTTGCTTTTTACAGACAGGGATTTTAGCATCCAAGATCAACTTAATCCAACTTCAAGGACTAGGATGATTTGATACTGTTTCAGTTCCTTCAAGGTTCAATTGGTTTTAAATTCACCTATACTTCCCATTGGCTGGTAAAGTTATTATTTAGCTTTTCAGTTACTTTAGAATTGGCAATTGGCAGTTATAAATGGTGGGTCCAGCTATAAATGCTAAACTAACATCTTTGGGCTTCCTTCCTAAGTATTTTTGACTGACTTATTAGCTCTCTGATGCTTCCAAAGAGAATTCTTACTGGGGGGGAAAAAGTTTTGTCTAGGTGTTCTAGTTCTTTTAATGAAGTAGCTATTCCAAATTACTTTATTTTACTATCAATGCTTAAGTTAGTCTAGTTAACACATTTAATTTTATGTCAATTTTAACATCCAGAAAGATTAGGATATTAGGCCTGGTATTTCAGATGTCATTATTGTTCCTTCAGAGAAAAAAATTTCCATATTGAATATACTGAAATTAGATAAATGAATAAGTGATAAGTTGAAGATAGCAGAGATTCCCTTAAAGAAATCAAGTTATAAAATGAAACAGAATAGCCCACATCCAAAGAACAGGCAACACAAATTGCTGGCGAGGATGTGGAGAGAAAGGAACACTACTACACTGCTGGTGGAAATGTAAACTAGTTCAACCGCTATGAAAAGGGTGTGGAGGACCCTCAAGCTAATGAAAATGGAGCTACCATTTGACCCAGCAATTGCTCTTCTGGGAATCTACCCAAAAGAGACCTCAATGTGGGTACAAAAGGACACCTGTGCCTGGATGTTTACTGCAGCACAATTTATAATTGCAAGGTCATGGAAACAACCTAAATGCCCCAAAACAGATGACTGGATGAAAAAAAATGTGGTATATATACACGATGGAATGTTACTCATCAATTAAAAATGACAAATTTGACAACTTCATAACAACTTGGATGTATTTAGAAGAAATCATATTAGCAGAAACAAGCCAAAAAGAAAAAGGCAGAAACCAAATGGTTTCACTAATGTATGGGATATAGTGAACAAAAAAAAAAACCAAAAAACAAAACAAAAGCCTTGAGGAAAGTCAAAACAAGCTAAGCACCAAAATGAAGTGCATAACTATGAACAGGAGGGAAAGGGGGGGAAGGGAGGGGAGGGGGGG
>PVHY01000889.1:0-89467 GCA_004024945.1 Uropsilus gracilis | reverse complement strand
TAAATAAATTTAAAAAAAATAAAATGAAACAGAATAACAGGAAATTTTGGTAAGGAAAATAGAATATAAAGAACTATTAATCATTATGGCTTGCTTTTAGATTGGAGCACTTCTGAGTATGTTTGTAGACTGAGAGAAAGATATCAGGTAAAAGGTTAAATACTGAAAGGAACAAAGTTAATGAACTAAAATATGGAGACATAAGAATAAGCTTCCACTGAGACAAGAGGAGATGAATGCTGAGATGTTGTGGGAAGCAGGAATTACAAAAGTACAGTTTTGATAATATCTGTTACTATTGTGTTATAAGAGATCATTAGCTCATTTTTAGCTCATTTTAGTGTGAATTGTCCACTTACCATTTTCTTTAGAAACTTGAACATACACTTTATCGGTCCTTTATAGTCTCCTCATTGGCTTAGAGCAGAAGCAGGAAACTTTTTCATACTCCTATAGCAATATTCCATCTCATATTTCATTTTCTTTTCCCTGTTAAAAAGTATTTTGAAGACTCTTATTCAAAAAAGCACTTAGGCTGGCCACTTATTGATATGGAAGTGTAGGAGGATCAACATTTTCTCTAACCTAAATGCATATGAAATAATTTCAGCAACTGGCTTTTTTATTTCCCCATCTGTGTTCTTATAAATGAAAACTTTTCAAGTGCAGTGATCATGTTTTATGTGCCCTGTGAGGGTATTGCATACACTGGGGGTATAAAATAAATAATAAATAGGAGTAAAATTCCCAAATAATAAAAATGACTATAACCTGTATCAATTGCTGTTACTGATGCAGAGGCTGCATTTAAAATTAACAGAAATAAAGCATACACATTCTTAATCATAGCGTCCAAAAATGGGAGTAACATTTGAGTAATTATAAACTTCAGCTGACTCATAGATATTTATTGAGTACTTTCTATTTGATTCACAGTAATCTGAGAAAAGTACCAATATTGTTCTAATTTTAAATTAAATAAACAAGGATCCAGATGATTAAATTGTATTCCCAAGATTATATAATCTGTTAATACATGCAGACCTGAATTCAAACTGATTTTTCCATTCTATGTAGACAATGGTGTTATTTACAATGCTAAATATGACCCGATGTAGCACTCATAACTGTTGGATGGTACACTCCCTATGAAAGAAAGAGGAATCACAATATTCTTCATTTCTTAATTTCTTAAAAACTGTATTTTAATTGAGGTAGCAATGGTTTACAAACTGTGTTATAATTTAGGGGTTATAGTTAAACTGTATTATAATTTAAATGGTCACACCGTTTAAGATGTGTGCTACCACACCAAATCAACCTTTCAAAATTCAGTTTCAAACCATTCAAAGCTATTGGCCCATTAGGTTCTTTCCCCTCTGTTTCCAGCAGACACATACACGCTCAATCACACAATGGACTGCAGGTATAAAATGGATAAAATCTTGCCATTTGCAAATACATTAATGAACTTGAGGAAATTCAGCTAAATAAAGTTAGAAGAAAAAGACAATACTAGATTTTGCTCACAAGAGAAACCATTTGAATTTTTAACAATATAAACCATTATCTTGTGCAAAACAGACAAATAACATTTGCCAAAGAATATAGTTAATAGACAGTTACTGCAACATCAAAAATGGAAATATTCCATTGTGATATCTGTATTCCAACATCTTGACAATGATATATTTAATAGGCTATCTGCTTATAGTAGAAAATTTGTTCAGTATTTAAGGTTAAAAAACTGCCTAAGGAGATGTGATATTACAAAATAGGCAGTCTCTTAACGTTGTATATCAAGAAACTAAAATATTACTTCTTTAGTGTGTTGTCTAATATCTTTATGTAAAAAATGGTGGTCAAAGTATCTGTGAGGAATTTTAAATGCCTCAATGACACATGCTGTGAACTGCCACCATCACAACTACTATACTTACTTCCACTAAACTTTCAATGTTTTTTAAAATCTATGCTGGAACCAGATTAAAAATAAATTATAAACTTCCAGTATTTCTGTAGATTGTGCTGTTACTAAACATTAGTTGAAAATAGTAGCTATGAACAGATGAAATTTGAGAAAATGACAGAAAAATAACATACTTTTTATACAATACAGTTTCTTTAGAATGATACTGATTTTTACAAACCATGCTTCATTTGACATTGAACATATGGCATTGTAGTTTATCTCTGATCATAATTTTTCATTAAATTTGTATTTATGGAGCATCTCATAAAATCTTTTACATTTTACACTTAATCTCTTTCTCTTACAGAAAGTAGCTCACACAGAAACTATAAATTAGAATACTGTAGGAATCATAAACCCTCAATAGAAAAATCCCTATATTGATCTAAACATTATAGTTTTAAGTAGGGCTAATTTTAAGTTCATTTCTATCCACTACAAAGATTATAACTTTAAGGCTTAGTTTGCAACAGTACATAGTAATGTTTAATTTTTTAAAAAAAAGAGTAAATCTAAAACATAATTTATTTTTACATTTGGCATAAGAAATTCAAGTTTCAATATGAACAATGGTGAGGGAAGGAATATGAAAAAGAAAGGACTAAAAGGTGTTTTAAATTTCTTCCTAAATTGTTAGCCTTTAACATATTCTTATTATATTTACATATATGTATTTTTTTATTGCCCAAATGAAAATTCTGATAAAATTTTTGTGTATCTCTTATATTGAGCTTTCCATTAAGACATGCCTTGTTCTTCTTGGATGAGATATTTCAAATAAAATTAAAATTATTTTTTTAAATGTGCAGTATAGATTCATCATCACATTTGCTTCTTAGTTAAAAACAAATGAACAAAAAACCCTGAAAAGTACTTTTTAGAACTCTGAAGATATATAGTATTCTGAAAAGGCTAAAGAAAATATAATTTGAAATATTTGCAGGTGAATCTTGAGATACTGCTTGACTTCAAAAATGTAGTTAGGTATGCTGCAGTCTCTTAAAAATGTTTGATTGTAACATAGAAGTTCAATATAAAGGAATTTAAGCACAAATCATAATACTACATGAAATAGAAAAGACATATAGATATAATTAAGGTCTTTACAAAACCTTAAAAACTAAAGATTAAATAGTATCCAATGTACAAAATTTAGAATAAAAACAAAATACAAAACAAGGATATCAACTGTAAATTGTGTTATTAAATTTCATTTCTTAATAACTTACAAATTAAATCTGTTAAGATTTCATGTACTACATAATGACTTTGAAACTATATTAAAGCAGGTTGGTAGAAATCAATCAATGCAGAGATCTAGATAGTGTGGAGTTTTCTCAAAAGACTAAAAATAGATGTGCCATATGGCGCAGAAATTCCACTTGTAAATATCTATCCAAAAAATACAAAAGCACTAATTTGAAAGGAAACCTGCACCCTTATGCTCACAGCAACATTATTTACTGATAGCCAAGATACGAAAAAAAAAATCCAAGTGCTTACAAACAGAAGATGGGATCACGAAGAAGTGTTACATGTATACAATGGAGTACTACTCAGTAATCAAAAAAGATGCCATTTTTAGCTACATGGACAGTGTTGGAAGAAATGATGCTGGGTATAATAAGTCAAAAGAAAAACACCAGATGGTGTAACTGTGGAATATAGAGAAACCAAACTAATAACCAGAGGAAGATAACCTTAAAAACCAACTCTTGAAACTGAGTACAGAACTGAGGCATCCTCCTACTTGTGGAGGAGACAAAACAAAGTGGGAAGGAAGCATGATGGTGGTGGGCTATGGGTGATCTGATGACAGTCACCTACAGAGACGATACCTGATGGAGAGAATCCTATTGTTACAATAAAAAATAAACCATATTCTCTAAGGCAGTGAAAAAAATAAAGATATCCAGAAATTTAAGACAACTGCTTTATATTTATTATATTTTATTAGAAAAGCAATATACATTCATTTTAACAATCAATTTTTACTTTCTATATGTATTGTTTGATTTCCGAAAACTATTCTGCAGTCAACAGTTAAAAACTCATTTACGTTATTATGCAAAAGAAACCACCAAAAAAAGATCACAAACTAATGACAGAAATGTCATATTAAAAAAGTAATATTTCCAAATAATATGTATTTACACTACAATAATTTGAAATCAATATTGTTTAAGGATATGTTTTTTATGCATTTTATTCATAGTTTTTTTCTGACAAAGTATTAGTGTCTCAGAACTAACATATCAAATGATCATGTTAGGTGGCTTAAAATAGCAGAAATATATTTATTCACTCTCCTGGAGAGTGGAAGTCTGAATTCAAAGCATCAGCAGAGTTGGTTCCTACTAAACTCGGAAGTAAAATCTATTCCTTACTTCTGCTTTACTTTCTAGCAGTGTCTCTTGGTTTGCAGATTTATCACTCAAATTTTTACCTTTATTTTCATGTGACATTGCACTCTGTATTTCTCTTTTTCTCTTCTAATAAGGCATCTGGCATATTGTATTAAAGGTCTGTTCTGCTCTAGTACAATCTCATTTTAACTACTTAAAATCCACAATGATCTCCAAATAAACATATTTTGAGACTTTGGAAGGGCATGAATTTTGGAGGAATACAATTTAATATCCAACCCAGAGCAAACAGTTTCCATTTTACTTTGATGAAAAAATCCCCATACATTATAGGACACAAAAATGATTGATGAGATAGGAAAATCATTGCTATATTGTAATTGTGATGTTTATTTTCTAATCAGATACTTGGATGGGATACTTTTGTCACTCACATTTATAAATACATCTTACATGCAAGTAAAAAATTACAAAATTCTTAAAGGGATTCAGGGAATTCAGGGAATAAACCTCAACATAGTTTCTTGTTTCTATTTGGGCACATTGTTCTCTATACTATTTTCTAATTCCAATTTCATTTGTTCTGATTTGAATAAAGCCTGTAAAATAAAAGGGGAAAACATATTTAGCACCACAGTTAAATATTACCATTGTAAATGAAGGCAATCTGAGATAAATTCAAGTATTTATCTTTATGTTTACATAATTACATTGATATTTTATTCACTTGAATTCACCAATTGGGAATCTGTAATCATAATGGGAAAGATGACACACATTTCCTATGTGTGAGAAAACAATAATTTTTATGAATTATTATTCAACATGTTAATGTGCCCTTGACTAATTATCTCCCATTCATCCTTCAGGTCATAATCCAAGCACCATGCAATCACTGGGTTTTCTTCACTATAGCAAATTCCCACTTGGTATTTCCACAGTAACTTACTTGTATGACTGACTTACTGATGTATCAGTTCAGATTGATTTTTGTAAATATTTGCCATTGTTGTTCTTTGATCCATTAGATTATAAACAGATTCTGGGATACATATTTTTGACATACCTTTATTTCACTAATATCTAGTTCAGTACTTGCCAAATACCTGAGTAAGTAAGAAGTGCATATTTACATATAAAAAGTTAATATGTGAATTAAGACCCAATCTCATCAATTTGTTAAAGAACCTCTACCAAGTGTACTTTTCCTGATTAATATTTCAAAACTACAGTTATTGCCTGAAAAAACATTAGGTATGCAACATTTTTAATATCTTAACTATATCATATAGTTTTCTACTTCAAATAGGAATGGTTGTTTTAGTTTGGATACCTCTATTAAAAAATGTAGGATACAAATGACCGGATATTGTATTATTTATCAAAGGCATCTGAATTATTATTAAACACAAATCAGCTTAAATATGTTTGGTGAAACATTCTCTGTGAGTAGAGAAATTCTACATGATACTGTGTACTATATGGAAACAGGGTATACTACATACTGAATTGGATCCCTTTAAAATAGTGAAATTTATCAGTATCATGAACTCTTAAAACCACAATTGAGAATTTGAAATTTATATAATACTTAAGAAGACTATAGTAGTAATTATTTATTCCCAAGTAAGAAAATTAAAATTCATTTCATGATCATTATTATCTGAGTCACAGAAAATCTGCTGCAAGTCTGAATATCTAAATTCAGCATTTAGAACACACAGATATAATTATAATTTCTTTTTTTGACACGTGGAATTTATATATTTAGATAAATATACATAGTACATTTTTTAAATTTCCTGGTTAGAAAAAGGACTGCATTTCAAAAGTCAAATATAATGCTAAGATAAACATATTTTTCCAGCTCTGACATACTGCTATCCTTGAGTTTAACTTAGAGAAATTTCTTTTAGAGAAAAAAATGCTAAATACCCTAAATTTTGAAGCATATACAGTACATATCTACGTATATTCCACACACTTTCTTATAATAAGCTTTCAGGAACATTACATGAAAAAAATTGCAAAATCTGAGAAATGGTGAGGGTCAGCTTGAAGGATTGGATGACTAAAACGTTCCTTCTCATAATTTGATAGCTGCTCTAAGTTTGGCTGAACGTCCTCTGGGATTATCCTGTACATCCTGATCTTTTGGAGTAAGTACCTTCTTGTGTATCAATTCCCACATTAAAGGGGCTCTTTCCTTAGTGAACTCTTCCTTATTTTCATGACCTGAGTCGAGTTGCGATTTTTTTATCACCTTCTGCCTAGCACTCAGGTTAAACCTTTCGGTCATGCTTATCCCAAGTAAGAAACGTTTGACAATGCGATCTTCCAGGGAATGGAAGGAGAGGGCTACAAGGCGACCACCAGGTCTCAGAAACTTCTGAGCTGTCTTCAGTCCTGTGTAGAGCTCATTGAGTTCATTGTTCACAAATATTCGTAAAGCCTGGAAAGTCTTGGTAGCAATATGGGTAGATCGCTGTAGCAAGTCTTTCCGTGCATAAATAGCAGAGGGAGGAAAAGCACCTATAGACATATTTTGTAAAAAGAGGAAAAGAGGACAGAGACATTAAATTTTCCATTGTAAATCAACTGTATTATGTGCATATATCTAAAAACCAATATTTCCTTATAAAATTGTGCCATTTCAACCATACTTCCTCCTTTTATTTCTAAACATGTTCCCAATGTTGCGTTAGAAACATCTTCTAGAACTCATAAAGGTAACTGGAGTCAAATAAGGTACAAAGTTAGAGAAAGAAGTAGATAAATAATTGAAGAAATAATAATGAAAAACTTCCTAACTTTGGTGAAAATCATTAGCTCATAACTACAAAAACTCACTGAGCTTCAAATAGAAAAAGGCAAAGACAAACAGAAAACTGACTGCCCAAAATATGGATATCACAATAAAGGAAAATAAAAATATGACTAACAGTTTATATCTTCTTAGGACATACCAAGCTACAGTATAAATGAAATAACATGCAAATTGTAGAGAAAAAAAAATCTGTCCTCCAAGATTGTTCTTAAATTATTCTTAAAATTGAAGGTCAAAGACATTTTTAAGTAAATTTTAAAATAAGAAGAATTAATTGCTAATGGGTTTGCATTTAAGGAATGACAAGGGAAGCTTAAATAACACCAAGTGAAATTTGGATATACATGAAAGAATAGATGAAAAAATAGATAGGTAAATTTATATATACATATATTCTATACACTCATTATTTTCTTAATTTCTTTAAGAGAGGCTTCTTTAAACAAAATTATAACTGATATTCTTAGGTTTATAAAATATATATATAGATATGTAGTATATATGATTTAATAGCACAGAGAATGAGAGGAGTATATATTTTACAGAAATGAGAATAAACGTGATATATTTTATAGAAATAGCAAGATTCCTATATTTTACAGAAACTTAAAAGTTTCATATTGTGGTCATAGAGCAATTAACAAAAATAAAGCTAATAAGCTAATAGAGAATTGAAATGACCAACAAAGTATTGTATAACTCAAAAGAAAGTGGAAGAATAAGAAGGCAAAATGAGACAAATGGGAAACAATAAATACAAGTATATCAATATTTACATTAAAGATATTAAGCATTTCATTTATATTCTAAAAGAATGTGAGTTCTCCAGTTGCGAGGTGCAGTTTGGTCTTGCCGGTTGTGTTTTTCAAACTTTTTGTCTCTATATATTTTTATCTGCTTCATTTATCAATTGCTGAGAGTCATGTGATAATTGTCATTATGATTTTAGATATGTAAATTTATCCTTGAAATTCTGCCAATTTTGACTTTATGCATTTTGTTATTAGCCTCATGAATATTTAGAAATTCTATATATTCATATCAAATAGTTTCTTTTCATACTAAAAATTATATCAATATACAAGAAAGTACTTCAATGCCAGTGTACTTGGGAATGATATATGCCTGTATATTTCCAATTTCTTTAAGGTCTTTTTTGTCCTTACTTCTAAGATATATAAGATATATATTAAAGCAACAAAAAACTTAAAAAAAAACATTAAATATTTCAATAAAAAGACAAATCATCTGACCAAAAACAAGCAAGACCTAACTATACATTTCAACAGAAATAAACTTTGTGTTTGATAAACAGTAAACTTTGTTGAAAATTCTTTATCTACATTCATAAGAAATATGGGTTTGTATTTTTCTTGTAAGATTTTTGATGTTAATTTCAGGGTAAAATAAAACTGACCTTATACAATATTTTGTAAAGGATTTTCTCCTCTTCAGTTTTTAAAAGAAACTTGTGAAATACTACATAGATGGCTCTATAAATAAAGGAACTGTTGATGCAATTTATCTCATTAACAGAATGAAGAAAAATCATATCATTGTCTCAATTGAGCAACAAAAACACTTGATGATACTCAATATCCTCACTTGATAAAATTACCCAAAAAACTAGGAAGAGAGGGGAAAAATACCATATATAATGAAGGTCATATAACAAAAAACAAACAAACCCTCACCCTTAACAATAATCAATGATGAAAGACAGAGATCTTCAACCATCAGGAACTAGACAGGGAAGAACACTTTTAACACACCTGTTCAACATAGTCCTGGAAATTCTAGTCTGAGCAATTAAGTAAGAAAAAGAAATAAAAGGTTACTTCATTGGAAATAAGAGAACATGGTCTTAAATGCAGAAAAGCACACAAAGACATACAAAATTTTTAGAACTAATTTAGCAAAGCAAAAGGATACAAAAAAATAAGACAAAAAAGGCTGTTTCTCTAACAATGAACAATTCAAAAATGGAATTAAGAAAATAGTCCCATTCACAATAGCATCAAAAGTAAATATTAAGGAATAATGTTAGCAAAACAAATATAACACATGCTGTGGAAATAAGTTTTTGAAAATAAGTATTTAAAATGGCAATACTCCCAAACTGATCTAAGCTCCGCTACAATCTTTACCACATTCCAACTGACATTGTTGGTAGAAAATGAGTCAATTCTAAAATTCATATGAAATTATAAGAGATGCAGAGCAACCTAACTGACCCTGAAAGCAGTAACAGCAAAAACAAACCCCAACAGAAGAAAGTAGGAGGACTCACGCTACAGGAGTTCAAAACTTACTGCAAAGAAATGGCAACTGAGGCAGTATGGTGCTGGCATAAATATAAAACTCAATGGAATGTAGTTGAGAGGCCAGAAATAAATGCATATAAGTATAATCAAGTGATTCTGAAATGAATGTCAAGATCATTAAATGGGTAAAGGATAGTTATTTAAACAAATTTGATAGGACAACAAGATAATCATATACAAAAGAATGGAATTGGACCTTTAGGTCATACACAAAACTCAAAATGAACCAAAGAACCTAAATTTAAGGGTTAAAACTATAAAACTCTTAGGAGAAAACACAGGTTTAAATTCCCAAGACTTAATTTATGGAAAGATTTTCTGAATATGAGACCAAATGAATAACAACAAAATCAGATGTATTGGACTTTATCAAAATTAAAAACATTTGTCCTTCAAAGGACTCCAGAAAGAAAGAGGAATGACAACTCCAAAAGGGGGGGAAATTACAAATTATAAATCTGACAAAGTATTTGGATATAGAATATGTAAAAGAAGCAAATTACAAAATGACACATGATACTATTTGTATAATATTTTAAAACATACACATCAAAATAAGCATGACTCACCTAGTTTTTAAGAGGGATAATTTAAATATATATCAGTAAATATAATTTTCTTTGGATTTATTCAATTGACTAATGATATAAAAGTATAATGCTCAATTAATTTATATAGGAATTTTTATTTGATTTAGATTGTACCTAGAGATTATACCACAGAGAAGTTAGTTACCCTTGCAGTCCAGATTTCTCATGAATGAAGAACATAACTGCAATCCTGACACTTGAGAGCCCTAACCATACTTTTTTCTTTTAAACAATTTATGGCCTATTTATTTTTTTAAATTTATTTATATATAAATTTCACATCATTGTAATCCCAGGGATTTACACCCCCCCCACCCTCCCCACTATTCTCCTCCTTTCCCCCCTGCCCGAAATTGTGTGCTTTAGTTTGGTGTTTAACTTGGTTTGACTTTTCCTCATGGTTTTTGCTTATTTTTCCCCTATATCCCATATATATATTAGTGAAACCATTTGATTCTATCTTTTTTTTTTTTTTGACTTGTTTCTGCTGATATGATTTCTTCTACGTACATACTTTTTAAAGCAAAGTAAATTACACAGGCTGGCACACATGAGTACTTTATAGGTCCCAAAGTAAAGTACATTGGGACACACCTGATTAATCTCCCCATGAACTGGATCAAAAACTAGGAGAAAGTAATAGGTTACTAAAACTAGGGAGTTGAGAACCTGACAGCCTAAACTTAATGAAATCAACTTTGATAAAGTCCAATTTATCTGATTTTGTTATTATGGGCTCAGTATTTCCTTTACAAAAACTACTTTGCTGAAAGGCTAGAAAATGTTAGATTCTAGGGATTTTATCTTTCAATAACAATATCCTTCAGAAACAAAAAGTGAAAGTACAGGTTGAAGAAGGTCAATTTTCTTCCGTTTGCTACTCAATCTTTTCATTTTCTAGAGGAAGAGTTTCAGTCACTTGGAACTGTTTTAAAGTTCTAAAGATACACTTCATATTTTAGAAATCAGATTTAGAGGATGCTTTAGGAAAGAATTCCTGAAGACCTTGCTTGATACAAACCTCGAATAATCAATGCTAATTTTTCTTCAAAAGAAAAATATAATAAATATCAAACAGTAATGGATGAACACAAGGGGAAAAGTGATGGTTATTGGGTAATGTGGTAGAATAACTATGGGGACTCCACCAATATAAGAAAAATAAAATTTAATTAGTAAAAAGTCAAAGAAAATATAAAGTAAAAATTTAATGTACACACATTTTATTTTCTAATTTATTTTATTGATTACACACACACATATATATATAAATTACATCACTGTCTACCCAGAGGTTCTCCGATGTCCTTATCACCCATTAACCCTCTTAATCTTTTGTGCCCTCCCCCTCCCCCATTTTCTCCCTCCTTCCCTTCTCTTGCTCTATGCTTCAGTTCTGTTGTCAGTTCTAAATTTTTCTTATCCATTTGTTTATTTTTTCATATATCACTCACATAAGTGAGACCATCGAATATTTCTCTTTTTCTTTTTGGCTTATTTCCGCTAACATGATTCCTTTTAGCTCCATTCATGTTTTTGCAAATGACATGTTTGTCTTTTTTGATTGATACATAATATTCTACGGTGTACATACACCACATCTTTTTAGTCATTCATCAGTTTGGGGGCATTTGGGTTGTTTCCATATCTTGACAATTGTAAACAGTGCTGCAATAAACATGTGTGTACAGGTGTACTTTTTAATTAGTGATTTTGTGTCTTTTGGGTAGACTCCAGTAGTGGGATTGCTGGGTTGAACGGTAGTTCTACTTTGTTGTTTGAAGGTCCTCCACACAGCATTCCACAGTGGCTGGACCAGTTTGCACTCCCACCAGCAGTGTAAGAGTGTTCCTTTTTCTCCAAATCCACACCAACACTTATTGTTGCCCTTTTTTTTTCTTTTCCTTTTAAAAATATGTGCCATTCTTATTGGTGTAAGATGGTATCTCAGTGTGATTTGATAGTACACACATTATAAAACAAGAGGTGAATAGAATCAACATACCACATTTTTGTATTTTCAAGTATTTTTGTGCTTTAAGATTTTTCTTAACATCGCTAAAATTATGGAGATAAAGAGCTGTGTTCAATGTGAAAACTCCTTGGCTTATCTGGCAATTTGTCATAAATCTATTTCAGATAAACATCTGACAACTTGACTTTTAAACACAGCATGAAATAGCCATATCTGAATATATATTAAGTAAATTCATGACATAATAGAGAATGACAAAGAATTTAAAAATATTTGCTTAATAGTGCTACTTAATAAAAATAGGAATTATCAAAATGACAAAATATCTGAAGTCACCACAGTAGTTCTACTCTAAACAACAATATTTATGTAACAAGACCTTTCATATTATGCAACATTAAGTATATAACTCATATTCATATTAAGTACATGTATACTATATAAATCTGCAGCTAAAAATTAATGCTAGTCACTATGATCAGAGCAGCATTATTTTATAAACTCTAACTAGACTTTGTCACTGTTTTATATATATATATATATAATTTATATATAGATTCTATATATTATCTATAGAGATATAAATTTTTATCTAGGAATGGATGGTCCTGAGGAGAGTAGGAAAACCCCAAAATGTGAAACTTTTCATCTGGGGCTTTTTAAAATTTCTGTTTAGGAAATTCAAGTCACAATAATGTCTGATGAATTTCCTAGAAAGATTTTCTAGCTGTGGTCCCATCAACCTCCTCAAGTTGCATCTCCAGTACCAGGAGATAACAATGGACTGCAATGGACAATGAGTTTTGTGTACTTTTTGGTGCTACTCTAAGAATTAAAGTTAAATATCTTCCCTTTTAGGTAGATTTGATTTATAAGTTACCTTTCCTTTATATTGTCTTTTTTATAACTATAACTTTTAGGAAGAAAGGCTGACAATAAAGGTTGCTCAAAAAGAAAATTTTAAAAATACAAAATTGCATATGGTATTACATATTAAAAGAGTAGAAACAAAACACCAGCTGGCAGTGGTACAAACAAACAAGAAAAGAAATTCCTACTATTAGTATTAAACATGGCTTTTTGAATTAGAAAGATGGAAGACAACCATCAAACATCCTCCATATTTGAGATCTCAAAAACAGGTTTCCTTCTGAAAGTCATTACTCACAGAGAGCCAGGAACAGAGTTCTCTTAGGTACAGAAACTAGGCAGGGACATGTGCTGACATATGAGCAAAAAAAGTTTCAAAACGTAAACCAGATTCAGTGCCTACCCGATTTCTGGACTCTGTATTAGACCTGGTTCCTGTCTTTGAGGAGCTCACTGTTTTGTAATCCTTTGTCACCTCTTTCTCATCTTCCATATCCTGTTATCAGAAATAGAAACTTGTCTGTTTTTCTATTTCCTGAGTTTAATCACAGAATCCCACATGGCTAATGTTTAATTTCATTAGGGCATAGACTAGGTAAAACAAAATATGGACTGAATCATAATTTTGGTGATTTAGTGAATGAAAAATCTCTTTTTGTGTCCATTAGTTTCTCAACAGACTTAGTTAACACTAAGAGGAAGTGTGTTCATCCTGAGTGATGCACTTAGCACACTCTACTGTAATTACCAGTTTACTTGTCTACCTTATTCATTTTCCTGTTCCTCCTGATATTCCTCTTGTTAAACAGAGAAGGTAGCAATTCTAATTCTACTGCATATTTGAGCTACATGCAGAGCGTTTGAAAAAATAAGGAAGGCTAGTCCCAGTCCAGACTTACTGAATCAGTTTCAGGGGTTTAGGACACAGGAGTTACTAAAGTTTCATAGTAACCAAGACTAAAAACTAAGCAAACACTCAGAACATGTCTGCTGAAAAGATGATGAATAATGACTTAAAATCATGGACAAATGAATACAAATCCAGAACCATTATTACAAATAGTTTCACTTACATCACTGGATGGATATATGAAGAGTATCAAATGACTAAATGTCAAAGAAAACATCACAAATAGAATTTTAAATTAATGTCATAAAATAGACCTTATTTTGTGAGCTACTATTTCGGCAAATGTCACTGTGTGTATAAAATTATGATTTTAATATGACAATTGAATTCTCAAATTGACTAGCAGTTTCATTGTCTCATATAACTATTTGAATATATTCAATGATATCTGATATTACTGGTGATGTCCTCAAAGTATATGCACATGCAATGAAGCACCTGCAAATAATTTTAATCACAGGATATGTAAGCTTTTAAACCTTTACTATATGAAATGAGCAAATGTGCAAGGAAAAATCTTAATAATATTAATATTTTATATACATTTTACAATAAGTACAAAAAATGAGACACAAGAATGTAAGATATGGATATTTGTGTTAAAAAATTCATCAAGGTCTTCAGTTAAATCAGTTCTAGTTTTTTTTCCCAAAGATAAATGCACAACACTAATGAGATTTTATGTAAATTTTATCTTACTTAACACCTATTAAATCCTGAACCACAAGATTTCTTACTTGTTCAAAATAGCACATCTGTTTTCTTCCTAATACTCTAAAGTGTCAAAATTATACCAAGAAAACTAACTACGAAAGAAAATTGAAGGCTAAAACACATTCAGTATCAAGATGTTTTCAAATTAAGTTTGTATAAAAACTGTACTTATTAAATATACATTAAATCCACTCTTGGAGAACAAGTTCTAATTCAGGTCCAGCATAATTTTCTGACATTACTTAGCACTCCTCTCTTACTAATGTTGAGGAAATTCTTGGCATAAGATCTTGACCCTAGTTGTATAAGAAATTCACTAGAGCTCTGCCTCATTAGTACACTCTGTTTTCATGTGCAAAATCAGGTTTAGTGGTGGTGCTATTTTTTAAAGTTCCTAACAGTTTCATATCTTTATTCTTTTCCTTTTTTATTATAATTTTATATACATTTTACATCTTTGTATTCTCCTGGGTTTCCCCACCACCTTCTTCTGATCCTCCATGTTCCTTCCTTCCCTGACCTCTCCCACCTGTCCTCCCTCTCCCCACCACTAGTCATGCTTTAGTTTGGTTGTTAGCTTGTTTGTACTTTTCTTCTTGACCTTTTGTTTGTTTTCCCTATATCCTATATATAAGTGAAACCATCTGGTTTCTTTGTTTTCTGAGTTATTCTGCTAATATGATTCCTTCTAGGTCCATCCATGTTATCTCAAATGCTTTAAATTTGTCATTTTTAATTGGTAAATAATATTCCATTGTGTAAATACACCACATCATTTTCATCCATTCATCCATTTTGGAGCATCTGGGTTGTTTTCATGTCCTCACAATTGTAAACACTGCTGCAATAAACACAAAAGGTGTACAGGTGTCCTTTTGTGTAAGTGTTTTAGATACTTTGGATAGATTCCCAGAAGAGCAACTGCTGGGTCAAATGGTAATTCCATTTTCAGTAGTCTAAGGATCTTATCTCCACAGCTTCCCATAGTGGCTGGACCAATGTGCATTCCCACCAGTAGTGTAAGAGTGTTCCTTTTCTCCACATCCACAACAGCATTTGTTGTTTCCCATTTTATGGATATGTGCTATTCTTACTGGTGTAAATGGTATCTCGTTGTGGTTTTAATTTACATTTCCCCGATTTTTAGTGATGCTGAGCATTTTTCGTGTGCTATTTGGCCCTTTGTATTTTATCTTTGGAGAAATGTCTTTTTAGCTCTTCTCCCCATTTTTTGATTGGGCTTCTTGCTTTCTCTTTGTTAAGTTGTATGAGTTCTTTGTGGATCTTTGTTATCCTTATCACTTGTATGTAAAGCAAAAAGGTTTTCCCATTTCATTGGGTCTCTTTTTGTTTTGAATATTGTCTCTTTTGCTGTCCAGAAGCTTTTCAGTTTCACGTAGTCCCAGCTGTTTGTTTTCCTTCATTTTTTAAGTATCTGTGGATGTATTCTGAAAGAGGTTTCTGAGATGTAAGTCTTGGAATGTTTGGCCCATATTTTCACAATGCATTTTATGATTTCAAGTCTTACATCTAAACCTCTTTATTCTTTTCTTTCTTTCACACCAGAAAATTTTGGTGATACTGTAATGCACACAAAACCCCTATCTTCTCACCAACTCCACTACTATCACTTTAGTCCCAGTTGTTACCATCTTCTGTACATTAACACCATTAACAATCCTTTTCAAACGAAACTTAGATCACATCACTCTACTGTTCTGGTGTTTTCCTAGTACACAAAATAGAAACTGAATCTCTTAAGTTGGCCAAATATTCCTATAAAATATGCAACTCATGCTTCCTATTTCTTACATTTCTTTTATATCGCCTGACCCTGAACTCTGTAGTCAAATTAAATAGTATGATCCTGTCTGGATCCTTTGGCCTACATGTAGAATATTTGTCTTCAACTACCTAGCTGGCTTACTCAACACTTCAGGTTTCCCATAAATATGACTAAATTAGAAAGGTAGTTAGCCTATGCTAATGGAAAACAGCGTACTGTGAGTGAGGTCCACTCACATTGTTTTATTGGTTTTTATAATATATTATCAGGGACAAATATATGTTGGTTTATCATCTGCAGTCTTATATTAGAATATATTATTCATGAAATTAAAGAGTATCTCTGTAAATTTTTTGCACCAAAGAGTTGGTGAATTGAGTATGAGTGTATTTTAAAGTTATAAACATAGTCACTATTTAAAAAAGGAAAAGAAAAATTTGTTTTATATGAAGCAAAATCTTAATGTCACTACTCTTCAGATTCTATCCAAGAGGTATAAAGTATTTACAAAAGATATTAAAAAAGTGTGACGGATACTTGCAAAGTAAACTATTTTATGCCAAGTATGCACTAGGTGCTCCTAAATATTGTATTTCATCTCTACAATAGTCTAGTGAAGTGTTATTATCTTCCAGTGAAGGAAAACACTAAGAAGTTGTGTTACTGTCCCACATCAAAAAAACGAAAGTCTGATCATTGAACCTAGTTTTTCCTTCCTAAAGTTCAGTGCTACATCTATTACACCATGTTACCTTAACTTAATATTGTTATTTCTTATTTTTTCCCTTCAGAATGACTAAAGTATATAATATGTACAAAGTACTTACAAATAGTCTTACAAATAGACTTAGGTGATGATAACTATTAAACTTTAAGGCTATGTAAAATATTAATGGAAATACCATGTTCCCTGGGTGGACTGCTTTGATTCAATGATGATGTAAGTTTTACTCAAGCAGTTTAGACATTTACAGCAATTACAATCAGAATATTTATTATTATGATATTTATTGATTGCATCTAAATTTAATCTGGAATAAAGACTGCATGAGAATACCAAAAATTTTTTAACAAAAAGAGAAGAATTGGGGGAGGAGGGATTTGCCCCACCTGGTAACAAAACATCTGGGTGGGTGGTGGGGAGTGGGGGGAGGGAAGGAGTAATAACCAATAATTAAAATAATAAGGTATTGGCAGAGAAATAAAGAAATGCATCAATGGAACACAGTTGAGAATCCAAAAATAAATCTATTTGTATATAGAAAATGCAATAAATGATCAAAGTGGTACTTATAATTAGTAGGAAAAGAATGAAGCATTTAATAAATAGGACAATTGGCTATGTATTTTTAAAAAGTGAAGTTAGATCCCTACTCCATATCATGCTAGGTAATAACTGGATTAAATATTTAAAATGGATTAAAAGTTTACTCATATGATACTCATAGTATCATGAGTAATAAAAAATATGCAAAAATGTTGATTATACCTAGATTTACAGTGTGGAAAGCCTCCTAAACTTGACAAAATTAAAAGGACATGAAAAAAAAAAGAGTCTATGTGCATTTTAGATTTCTACATGCAGAAAAATTCAACAAAGTAAAAAGATAAGTCACAATTCAAGAAAAATTTCTGCAACAATGACATATGTATATTAAACAATGACAAAGGATTAAGATCCTTGTTTTATCAATAGCTTTTCTCCAAGTCAATAAAGAAAAAAAAGTAGCATTTGATAAAAAACATGGACTAAGGGTTTCTTCAAGCAATTCACAGCTGAAATCAAATGGCTCTAAGATTTAAATAGATATTCAATTCAACTAATTGACAAAGAAGTTCAAATAGAATAACAGCAAGTTATCATTTATTAGATATTAGACTAGCTAAAGTAAAAAGAATGATTTATTTAATATTAGTTAGGATGTAGGGAGATGGACTCATATACTATTGATGGAAGTAAATTTGTATAATCACTTACGGAGTAAATTTATTGATCTATTTTAAGTGAATATAGTCAAATTTTACAGACATAGTATCATATGTTCATTTACAGTTGTTAAAGCACCAGTGAGGACCAACTCTGAGCAAGCAGATGATGTTTGAATAAACACTACTCACTCCACACCCACCTCCACCCCAGTGAGATCTCAAGCACTTTGGATTACTATTCCCAATATGCATGGATCAGACTTCCTGAAAGGCAGTCACTTGGGAAGGAGCAAAGTGAATATATAAATGGAGATGGAACAAAGGGAGAAGGAAAAACATATGGAAGAGACACATCTGGAAGAGACGTGGGTGAGAGGCACATGGAAAGCTGTTCCTGGTCCTCGACAGAGACATCAGCAATTGATAACTTGACCTCCTGGTGGACTATGTGGTAGTAGGTAAACAAGCTGGTCAGCCTTTTCCCCATTAGCTTCAGTGGTACCTTTTGAATTTTGAGTCTTTCCTTCTGCCACAGCTCTCTGATATCTGCCTAACCCCTCTCATCGTTCTCTGTTAGAAGATACTTTAGACTTGTGGCAAGCTTTTGGAACCCAGTTGCCACATTTCAAGTTAAGTCTGCTTGGTGAGGCATTTCCCCATAAGAGAATGGAATATGTTTTAGTTTTTTCAGGAAATTTATTTGAAATTCTTTTGGCCCTACCTCCATTTCTCTCTTGCTTTCTCTCTACATACCAATTCTATTAAAAACATCACATCTAAAAGTCTACTTTCTTTGCCTATGCATACACAAATGATCAGAACCCCGTTTAAAATATGTGGCTGTACACTGCCACCATTATGAATATTTTCCTCAGATTGTGACTGTCCTTTCACTTTGTCTATTTTTTTCTGTCTTGAAGAAATTTAATATGTTCAATTCACACATTCACTGAAGAAGTGTGTGTGTGTGTGTGTGTGTGTGTGTGTGTGTAATAACAAAAATAGAGAACATCTTAAATACTTCTGCTGTTGTGGCAACAGGAGGTATACCAGGGTAGAGATTGCTCTTTCTTATTTATCATTGTATTCACAATTAGTTGCAAAACTTTGGCAAGTTAAAAATAAAAAATAAATTCTATGATATCTACAACTAAAATTATCTTTAAAGACAAGTAAACAAAGCAAGGTTAAGGTCATTGTACAGATTATTCCTTTACAAGTGATATATACATATACTTAATATACTAATACACAAAATATCAGTCAATCAAGAAAAAAACCTGAGTATACTAGAAATTGTTTAGGTTAAAATTACTATCAACAATATTTGGTAAAATTTAGTAATTACATCCTGACTAATGCACCACTCATTCACTTAGCCAATGTCTATTATACACAATGTGGTAAACACTGGGGATTAAAAGGTTTATGAAGACAGTACTTGCCCTCAAGAAATTCAGACCCAGTGAGGAGAATGCTATTGAAATGAGAGTGTTATAAAACATTAAACATGTTATAATGGGAATAAAAAGAAAAAAGAAAAGAAACCTTGACCTCATATAGACACAGTATTTTTCAAACTACTATCTTAGAGATTATTAATCTTGTGAACCATAGCACTTAGAACCTCAATGTGTCAGTCAAATAGGTATGAGATTATACTATACTCCTCTTTTAAAGATCTACCATACTCATAAGCATAGACAGTTCTGAAGATAACAGTTTGAATTTGTATATCCTAACATTTTCCAAATTTTTGAAACTGGAACTTAATTTTTTTTTAATTTAATATCTATTAATTCCACAGAATTTATTTTTCAGTTAACACAACAGGTAAAATATCAAAAGCAGGAACTGGCCTGAGAAGCTTGACCCGTTTGGCAGATGCCTGCAGCTGCTAGAGAGCCTAGGCTGGCACCCACTCAGCAACCATATAGCACCCACTGGGCCCCTCTGCTGTCGAGAGTTGGAAGGTAAGGGGGATGCAGGGGCCGGCCAGGACCCCCAGACTGGACCGGTGCACGGGCAAGACTGGATCCATCCATGGTCCAGGAATAGCCAGGGATGGAGTGGAGGCGGGAGGAGTGACACTTTCGCTGTTTCACTCTCACTCCACTTAGATCTCAGGAGAAATAATAGCATAATAATATAATAAATATAATGTAATGTAGTATAATATAATATAATTAATATGATATGATATGATATGATATGATATGATATGATATGATATGATATGATATGATATAATATAATATAATATAATATAATATAATATAATATAATATAATATAATATAATATAATATAATATAATATAATATAATATAAGTGACATAGAACAAATGAGGGACCCGAAAAGAGCCTGCCCATACACGTGTGTGGGACACAGGACAAGGATCATTTAGAAAGATAGTACATGCTGGAATGGAGAAACAACTGTGATAAAGAACTATCAGAACTGCATCTATGGCTTCACCAGAAGCTGATGGATCAAAACCCCATGTGGAATGTGCCAACCAAGGTAACATGGAGCCCTCTCCAAGTCCTGGGAGAGGAGGATTGCAGAGTTAGGGCATGGCTTCACAGCAAACCTGCAAATGGATGGAGAGGAGATGACCTGCAAGGTCCATCAGTGGACGCCTGTGCTCATGGAGAAGCCTCCTCACTGACAATGGCTGGGGGAAAGGATCCCCAAAGCCAGAGGTCAGAAAAATGGGGTGCAGAGACAGCGGAATGGCAAGGAGATTGTATTGGAGATGGCAGTCAGCAACTAGAAGACATCGATTACCCCAAATGAGCATGGCCTGGCTGCCCAATAAACTAAGACTACAATCAAGCACAATGTGCCTTTTCCCAGGAATATAGTCCCTCATCCAACAAATGGATGTAGCTACAGAAAAGGAAACCAATGTACCAATGAACTCAACATAAACCAAAAAAGAACAATGAGAGTGGAGTCTGAGTGAACACAAGAGGTGTGTGTGGGGGGGGGGGGGGGGGGGGGGGGGAGGGAAGGCATCCCAGTAACCATTTATCTATGTAAGAAATTAAAAGAATTTAGAAAAATAAATAAAAACTAAAAATACCAAAAGCAGATTTCATGCTGATCACTTTCCACCAATTTTAATTATGTCTCTAAATCCCTATATTCTGAATAGATATCCTTACTTCCAATTAAAGGTGCAAAATTGAGGGGTTAAGTGATTTTCCAAGTTCATAGAAATTATTAGTCAAATGGAAACTGAAGCCTTTTTTACACAAAGGCCACCCTGTAACTCCTACTTTTATGAGACAGAGCAGAGCTAACTTCCCTAGTAGAAAGGTGTAACATTTCTGATTAGTTCATTTCTGATTAGTTCCTATGAGAAACTCTGGCAAGCACTTAATAGTATTAGTTTGTTACATTTAAAAAAAATTTTTCTTATATAGGTTTAAAACTTTCACCAAACCTTTCCATTTCCCCTTTCTTGATTAGAATAAGGAAGTTAAGATCAAATCACAAGGTTTAGAATTATTTCCATTAAGCTCTGATTCCAAGTCTGGTGTTTTACACAACAATCTCATTTTCTAGGAGAAAATGAGTGTGGAATCTTTACTATAAGCCTGAATAGCCTTTCACTGAGTGACGTTGTAATGGAACCCAAATCACTTTGCATCAAGTTGCAAGAGTTTGGCTTTCTTTCCACATTTCCCCTTGGGAGATGTGCATTGTGAAGCCCAAAGCCTGAGCATCTGGTGAAGGCAGCAGCTATCCTGGGTCTCTTACCCTGGGAATGGTAATGAATACCTGTGGCTTTTGTCCTTTAAGTCTATTCAAAATAACATATTGTTAGCTCAGGTTGTCTGTCTATTTCATCACTTTTCTTGATAGTAGTTTTAAAAAAGAAACAGTTGCTACTAGTGCCATTATCACAGACTTTTGGCCAGCTACTGATTACCTATTTGATTAAGACTCTAGATTCATCCAATGTAGTACATAATGGGCTTTTCCTGGACTTATTAGAAAGAGAAAGCTTTACAGCTATTTTTATGACAGTTCTATTTTATATAGCTAATCTTATAGTTCTAAAAGATAAGTGTTAAATAGTTGTCAGCTAAGCAAAATGAGGGGACAAGTGTGTGTACAATTAAGAATAAAGGCTCCAGATGGCTAAAATCTTGGGAAATTAAACTCAACTCCTTTTATTCTTTCCTTTAAATCTTTTTGAGAAATGTCAAAAGAGAAAACTGAAATCATTTTAAGAACCATATATATATATTTATATGTATGTAAATATGTATATATACACACATATATATGTATATATACACACATATATATATGTATATATACACACAATTTTATATGTAGTTTTATGTGGAGATTAATCCAGAGATTCCTGAACAAAATTATCAAGGATTCCAAGGACCCCAGAGTGGCTATTAAAAGTTCTGATGAAAATACACAGAGTTCATGAATTGTCAGCACATAATTTACCACCTTTGATGATACAACCAAAAAGCATCTGCTTTCATTTAATTTTGTTTTATTATATTTTTTGTTAACTCTAGGAATATTTTACTACTAGTACAAACAGAAACATAGATTGAGAAAACTCTTCATGCATGAGAGAAGTTGAATACTCAGTTTTCCACTGACTCACAAGGAATTTCACATTTCAAAAAAAGAGAAAACCTTGCATAGTAACAGTCTGCACTACATGTAATAATAGAACACAATTTGTATGGGAAAGCATTAAGATAGATTTCATTCATAAAAAAACACCATGCTTCTCACTAGATAAATGACTTGAAGTCCCAGAGAGAAATTATCATTTTTAGTTCTGGGATACCCTTATGCTACTTACACTTTTTAAAATTTAATATATTCACATGTTCAAATGTATTGAGATTTTTAGACTTGTGAATGAAATTAGCAACATGCTATGGCTGTCAACGGGATGCATTGCAATTCCTCCTGAGTGGTAGGTTTTAAAAATTAATTCAGCTCTTGCACCTGTTTGCAGGCATTCGTCTGCTGAATTTCTATCACATTTAATAAGTCTCTGTGACGCAACTCGTGTCCTTTTGCCTGGGTTCCTTTAATATAGTGTTAAATTCTCACCCATCTGAAATTAAAGTAATATTACAAATTTCAAACTGTTAATTAAAATCTTTGAACTTGAATGGTTCTGGATAAAATTGGCTTATTCAGTGAGGTTCTTTTTAAACTTCTTCAGAGTCTCATTTAATCCTCAACTCCTACCAGGTTAAATCTGATGACAATATGATCTCTCTATGGGCTGGTTAAGGCTTATAAATCCTCATACAATAGAGGGGGGGAAAGAAGTTAGAGGCTTGAGCAAATGGTAACATTATCTATGGAGAAAAATAAGAAACATGGCTCCAAATTAAAGGAATCAACTGATTTTATTCATGCATTGTACTTAATAAAAACTAATTTTATATTATCTATATTCTAAAATGTTTAGTTACATGGGACAGTTAAAGCAGAAACATTATTCCTATAGTATTTAGGTGGTGAACATTAAATTTAATCATTGAATCATTAAGGAGGTATTGAGGCTTATTTGCTAGATGCTGTGAACACAAAGTAGAGAATTAAGACCCAAAGTAAAACAGATTATCTGTATTCTTTAAAAATATTCTATACAGCATTTGGCATGACTCTGAGAGTTGGGTTATTTACACTTCCAGAATAGGAAAATGGTAACAGCAATAAGTATTAAACAACACTACATACTCATAGTGAATCCTTAAGCTCCAAAGTAAAGTTTCCTGCCCAGCTGTAACATACCTACCAGCAATGGAACATTTCTTAATAGTGACAGTTATCTTTAAAAAATACTTTTCTAGGGTCGGGCACGGTGGCATGTGCCTTTAATTGCAGTCTACAAAGCAAGGCCAAGACTAGGTATCACTTGAATCCATGCGATTGAGATCTGCATGGGTCAATATAACAAGACTTAGTCTCAAAAAATAGTTGGGTGTGGTGGCGCATGCCTGTAATCCCAGCTACATGGGAAGCAGAGTCTGGGGACTGCTTGAATCCGTGGTACCCCAGGCAACGTGAGGCTGCGGTTCCCCGGGCAAAACAGTGAGACCTAGTCTATATATATATTTTTTAAATATATATATATATTTTTTCTGCCCCACTGAAATACACAAACTTCCTGTTAATATTATTTCTGCTAATATTATTATTTTAAGTTGAAAGAGGCAAATTTATTTGAGAATGACAAAGTAAAAGATCAGAAATAAAAGGAGACAGAAGAGCAGGACTCCCTGCCTCAAAGTGGGGCTGGGGAGGGATAAGGAAATATTACCCTATTATTATTTTTAATTTAATTTAATTTAATTATCTTTAATTTAACTGAATTAAAGAATTAAGAATTTCTTCAAACACTAACAGCATACTAATTTTTAATTAAAACATAATTATAAATATCCTTTTTTCCCCTAACATATCTAAATCCAATACCAAATTGATTCCTCCCCTCTTTTATTTTTATGCCTATTTTATTCTACTAAGTTGCTCAAAGTGTAGAGCTCTGGACAATGTCCGGGGAAACTTCTCATTTCTAGAAGGATGTGTATCCATTGTAAAAAATAATGTTTCAAGGGCTAAAGACATATGTATATCATTTATCTCTAGGGGATTTATCCTAGAAAGGAAGTATCTTTCCTGCATCCAAAATCCATGAAAACAAAAGAAGCTATTATATGTCCTTTAATAACAGGCACTAGTGGGAAGCAAGCAAAGTAACAATGAGGATACAATTAAATAAATTATTGTATATCTAGTTGACAAACAGTATATTGGCATAAAAATTAAGTAGTCTGTTAAAATACTAAGTAAAAATATTCAAAATTATATATACTCAATGTCAAACTCAAAACTTGTGAGAGAAGATAAAGATGTGTAGAGTATATGTAAGAATTATAATAGTGTAACAGGGGTATTCATATGATAGATTATTTATTTATTTAATTTTTTAATAATTTATTTATATATATATATTTCACATCTTCCCAGGGTTCAATTCTGCTTCCTGAGTGCTCCCACATATGCCCCCACCCCCAGTTATGTACTATAGTTTGGTTGTTAGCTTGTTTTGACTTTTTCTCCTGACTTTTTGTTTATTTTTCCTATACCCCATATATATAGATTTTTTAATTTTCTTCTGAATTTCTTAATGATTATAAAACTTTTCCAAGTTCATTCAGCTACTAATTCTGGGTTTTTGCAACATTCCAAAATGAGTTTTTTTTCTATAACTTTGTGATAAATAGGAAGCAGAGGCAAGGACTTTAGTAATAAACAGTAATTAAAAAATGGGTAAGAAAAATCGCATACTGGCTTGATAATTTGAGTTTGCTATCAAAGTTTAAAGAGCACCAAAATGAAGTCAACAGCTTAAAAATTCTACCAGCCAGAATATTATTATCAGTTTCAACTTCAGATAAGTACCTGAAGTACAAAGAACTTCAGACTAATGTTTTCCAATGGACTTTGCTTAAACATTAACATGCTTTATTTTTAAGAAAGAGAATGCAAGGACTTCAGTATCATTGCTCAATATGCACTCTCTGAAATAGTTCACAGAAGAGTAGTAATTAAGCAAGAGAAATATCCATTCAACAACAATTTACATTATTATTAAATAGAACTAACATTCACTTTTCAACATCTAAGCCAAGAGTTTATGTGGGGACTAATTTTTCACCAGGCTAACGAGATGCTGATGTACCTTCAAGAGTTGACAGCCAGACATTCATTAGTGTTCTTTAATGTGATATACAAAAAGAGATATGAAGAAAGCAATAACGGGAGGTTTTAAATGAAGAAAGTAATAACGGAATGTTTTCAATATGAAAAAAAGGGATGCTTACCCTAATCTTAGCCATGTCTCAGGCTGATTCAAGTTTCAGGTTCTGAGTGCCTTGATTGTTACATCTTTACTTGCTGACATCTTAATTGTCCCTTCAAAGACCAAAATAACTGCTTGGCTAAAAGTCTTTACTGGTGAATTTATTATAGAAAGGTTTCATCACATTTGTTCTATTCATTCAAATGCATTCACTCTCTCAATCACAAACTCAGTCATTATCATGTGTACATTCACTAAAAGAACAAATAAATAGATACAGACAGATGGTTCTTCAATGGACATTTAATATACACATTGTTGGAAACAGTAATACAAGAATCCTACAAAGTAGTTAGGATCAACCATATTTTGCAGGTGAAAAAATGGAAATTTGGAGAAGGCAATAAAAGCCCAAATTTATAGGGTTAGTAAATGACATAATTTGTTCAACTCCAATTAACTCAATAGTTCATTAACCCAGTCTGTTGACTACTTAAACATCACCCCTAAATAATATGTGCTGAAATTATGCAGGTAAATTAAGATATGACTACTCGCTCCTTGAAAAACTCACAAAACTTATAAAGGAGAAAAAGTTTAATGAAGAAAATGCTCATTTGTATATGAACGCATATGAAAAAAGTGAGCAACTTTAGAAGGAAGCTTAAAATAGTTCTGGAAGGATTCAAAATAATGACATAAAAGCTGAGCCTTGAAAGAAGTAGAGGGATTTTGGGGAGGGGGAGGCGGGGGCAGAGCATAGGGGTAGAAAAGATAACAACAAAGTATATTTCTGGCAGAGAAAGATCATATACAAAATGATGGAAGTAAGAAAGCACAATGAGAGTTCTGGGAACCTTAAATAGTGAGCAGTTTGCTGTAGACATGGACTGTAATGCAGAGAAACGTAATAGAAAAATCAGGTTAAAAAAGACAGAAGCCAACATGAAGAGCCTTGTTTTTCATGTTAAGTACTTCAGATTTTGTCACATGATATATAGCATATATAAAACATAATACAAATATACACACATATAATTTACATACATATATGTGCATATTTTTTTTAATTTACTGAAATGTAAAGATAGTAGAAAAAGGGAAAAAGTCAGCCAAAAGGAAAGAATCTTAACAAAATGTTCATTCTCAAAAGAGCAGTGCTTGCCCAGATTTATTCATATTACAATATTTTAGCAGAATAGGTAGTCAACCACCAGAGTGGTACAGCTTAACAGATATAATAAGTGGATATGAGCAATTATCAAGATTATGCTGAAAAACATATCACATACCAGAAATAAAGCAAAGAAAATTAAACTTACTAATAGAGCACAAACAATGAAACCTGAAATTTAAAAATAAGTGGGAACAGTGAAGCAATATCTAAGAACTGAGAAGAAAAAAAATTGGTTATGAAATAAGATACATAGATCAAAAGTAAACACAGCGATATGTCAAAATAAAAGGACCCAGAGCCTTTGTTTATGCTTAATTGATTTGTATTGAAAACTCCTCTCCCACATTTGTTCTATGGCAATTTATGTCTTTGTTCAAAGACCTTTTCTTCAGGGAGGTATTCTTAAAACTCCTAGTCTGGGTCGATGCCCCTATTATATTCTATTATTTACCTGTAATTTTTTTAAATATGTACACAATAAAAATTATCTATTATTTAAATGATTGTTTGCTTACTTCCTGTTTCTCCCCTATTGCAGAGAAAGACTAAATAACTTATGAAGTTACAGAACACTTATATAGGAAACTGGTATTTGCAGTAACTCAGTTGGACTTTTAAAGCCTATATTTTTCCTCCCAGGAGACATTGCCATGAGAAGAAAAAGTGAACCAACAGTTATAGCAGTTTAAATCAAAGATGATCCCCAATTAGGGAGATCAGTTATGGAATCATGAAAAATGCAAAGCTAGATACACGGTTGAGAAGCTTTCAACCAGTGGAGATGGAAGGAGAGTTGTTTGTGAGAAAAGAACAGACTAGTTACAAGAATACAGGAGGGGAAAGAGAAACAATAAGTCAATCTTTACCCTATGCACAACAAACCCAAGAAGAAGAGACAGTTTTCATAGAAAGATAATGCATTTTCAACATCATACATTTTGACAGTAGAGTGCTGACAAGAAATTCAGATAGATGCCTTATAAATCACTGGAAATGTGGGAGTAGAGCCTGGAAAAATGGTCTGAGTCAGACCTATGTCTCATCTCTCTCTCTAATCTCTCTCTCTCTATTTATCTGATTGAAACTGAGTGTGTATAGAGAGAAAGGAAAAGTATCAGTGGAGATTTGAGGATAGTGGAAAGGGTTCATTGTCACTAGACATTTTGGAAAACTAAATTTTACTATGCTTTTGACACTGTAAAACAACCATTTTACAATGGTCATACAACTCCCCAAAAAAGTCACCAAGGAACAGAAAAACTTGGATTATAGGGTAGGACCCATCTTGTGCATAAAAATAGATAAATTTTTAAGGCAAAAAACCAACTTATCAGTAGTTATAATTTCAGAAATACTTCTTCGAATTCAAGAAACTACAACCCTGAGCAGGACCTAGTTTGACTGGCTTCAAAACAATTAGGTAGGAAAGAAAGAAACAAAAAATTAAACAACATGCCAGGTTTCCAAAGGGGATATATATGTTTGTATAACACTCATCAAAGATAAATACCCTAAATACCCATACCCGAAGAATGCAACGTCACTAAATGATGGGGTATATACATGCCTATGTTTACTGCCGCCCTATTTACAATAGTGAAGCTACAGAAACAACCTATGTGACCAAAGACAGACTAGAAAGATGTGGCATACATACATCATGGAATACTATCCAACTATAAAAAAGACGAATTCTTGCCTTTTGTGAAAATGTGATGGAACTGGGGAGAATTATGCTAAGCAAAATAAGTTGGATGAAGAAAAACAGATACTTGATGCTGATAAAACTTAGATGTCAAGTCTAGAGACAGAAAACAATGGGTGAAATAAAACCAAACCAATAACAAGCTCTAGAACTCTGATGATAGAATTGAGGTTACCAAAGTGGAAGTGAGGCAGGAGAGCAGAGTGGAAAGGGACACAACAGACTATGGTTGAGAACTTTCTGTGTCTTGGTATGGTGTAGTAACAAACACCTGAAGGATGTGATTCTGTACCTCTAAGTTATACACAGTGTTGTAAAAGAGCATTACTTCAACAAAAAGCAACAACTTCAAACTTTATATACAGAAAATGCAGAAAACAAAATCCAAAAAACAAGAGAATATAATGCCAGTCTGTAAAATAAGAATGTTTATAAAATAACAGAACTTTTAGAATGATTAGTGAACATAAAAATTCAACTACTGTAAAATGGGAGAGGGATGGTTCATGGGTGATGAGGTGATGGAAGAAGCTCAGGGTATACAAAGGTGTAAAAAAGAAAAAAATAGAGTATGTTTATGAGCAACCAATCTAAATAAAATAAGATAAAAATTCAACAAATGTGTTAAACAGGTAATTAACTATGTCTTAAGAGAGACTATGTGAACCAGAAAAGAAACTTATCTGCATCTTAATACAGAGAAACAAAGGCATGGGAAATATGAAAGATATGGTAAAAGTTTTACTGAACAGAGCAAATGATGGGAGGTCAATATGAGAAGAAATGATGCCTGGTATTTTCAGGAATAAGAAATATTAAAGAAGTTCATTCTGCTTCATCAATGCCTTAAAAATAGAGTCACTATTAGGCATATCACAATAAAACATCACTCACAGGAAAATCTTACAGGTAACCAGACAAAGAAGAGTTCAACTATAAAACAATGCAACTATACTTCTCATCAAAGATTATAAATATCATGAGCAATGAAATAAGACGTTCAAATTACTAAGTGAAAAAAATTATAAGCCCGTTGATGAAAGTATGAGTCAAAGATACAATTAGACAAAGTATATCACTTTATAAAATCCTCGTTGAAAATATGTCAAACATATACTTGAACAAGATTGTTTGTTTCTGATCTCAGAAAAAGTGGGAATTGTGAGCTAAGAGATCAAAAATAAACACAGTGATATGTTAAACCCTTAATGTGAAGATTACTTTCTAACTAGAAGATGAAAGTTTCACCTTAATCATATACACATCTTCATTAGAACCCAGCATACAAAGTGGACACAAAATAAATATTTTCTGAATAAATAAATAAATATGTATGTGTGCATGAAATAGGAGTCTCATCTTATTGTTAGGTCAATTCTCTGCTTTGCTAACGAGGAAATTGAAAATACAGAAGATTGACCTAGTATTTTATGACATATTGAATCTGATTTAGTCTTTAGAGAAAGTAAAAATATTACAAGTATGAAGAAAATTATTAGTTTTTCTTATCACTGCAGGTCTGAGTCTATAGACTTAGAGATTATCTGTTCTCCAATTTATAATATGATATGAGACACCATGTAATTAAAAATATATGAGGCAATATATAGTCACATCATTATTAAAAAGAAAAAACCATTTGTGACATGAAGACACTCCTAATATTTTTGAGAAAAATAGAGCCATAAGAGCAAGAACACATAAAAGTTAACACAGATTTCTATTTTTAAAATTATGAGTACTATCTTTTTAAGAAATTCCGTAATTTTCCCAACTTGAGCATGGAGTAAAAGATATGATAGAAAATAAGTTGAAAGTATCATTCTTAGTTTTTATTTATGAATATAATTTGAACATCAAAATTACTATTTCATTCACAATCCTCTTCCTGTCCCTAGAAATACAATCTTTGACTTTTTTTTTTAACCTATCAACATTTAGGATTCTCTTTCTTTGGTATTCTTTTGGGGTGATGCGAGCATTTTAAATTCTGAAAATGGTGACAGATGCTTGTCAAAGAACAGTCTCAATCTGTAAATATAATAGCTGACATTTGAAATCCCCACTTTTGGAATTGGTACTACACACTATTGATCTTCTCAATACTTCTGGGGTGAAGTAAATACAAGTTATTATACCTAGCACCTCACCAAGATGTAAATCATGTTAATTTGAAAAACAAGATGATAGTACAAGTAGTATAAAAACTGCTTGACTTTGAGTCTCAAATACAGAGCTTGTGCAAATACCTAACATCGAATTCTTAAAACTTCTAAATAGTTAACAGGAACAAATCATCTCTCTTCTTTTCAGATTAATAGACAAACAAAATGACAGAGTATTTGTAGGTGTCTTTACAAAATTAATAATAATGTGAACATTGTCAATGTGCAGAACATATAGTCAATTTGCAGAAATACAAAAAGTAAATAAAATAAGAAATAAAGTAATAAGGTGAAGTGGCATATTTCCCTTTTTCCCCTTTCTTTGTTCCATAGAAGCAGTGTGAAATTTAGCCAGAATTAGGAATATCCCAGGATCTGGTTATGATGAATTACTTGTCTAAGAAATTATCCAACACTCAGTCATATTAATATGATAAGAGTATCCCAAAATAGATAAGAGTATCCCAAAATAATGATGGAATTTCAGGAGTTTGGAACTGTGTTGGGTACTGGGACTAGACCCTGTAATATACTGTTTTACACACTTCTTAATCTTCTAAAATTGTATCTGCTTCTTCATTTACTTGTTGATTCATCTTTTTGTTTCTGTTATAATTGTGTTTCTATTGGGTGTGAGTCACTTTTCCATAAATTACCATATCTTTTACTCCTAAAAAGGTCAACACAAAGGTCTCTGTCTGTAACTTCTATCCAACCCCTCTCCTCAATACCTCAAAACCTCTTAGCACACAAATCAATTGTTCCTTTCTCTGGGTTCCCATTTCTTTTATTCAAGACTCTATATTATCCAGAGAACTTATCATAGGAAAGCAGGATGAGTTCCTAATATAATCACCTCCCTTAGAGTATATATATGATATTCTGGAAGACTGAGCTGTCAATATTCTCCAGCAAGTCATGCTGTACTTTAACCCATATTAAAGGGGTCTAGAGTAGTTCCAGAGTAAGAGCACAGGTGTGAGGTAACTAGTTTCCAGTCTCAGTTCTACTTGAAAAGAGGTAAATTACTTAGTCTCTCTGTGTTTCTGATTCCACATGTGTAAAATTGATATAAAAATAGTCCTGACCAAATGGGTGTTGTGAAGATTGAGTTAACACATGAAAATAATTAGGATAGTCTACGCTCAATAAAATGTATTCATTATTGTTTCTATTATGATAATGATGACAATTAAATTAAGGATGGCTCAAAGTCACTTGGGATTGGGAAGTTCTCCCCTTTTCCACTAGATATTTAAAACTGAGACTAGTCAGATTACTTCAGGGAAGATTTTCAGGTTTTTCCTTTTTTTTCTTCCCACATTTTCTACATTGGACTTCTTGTACAAGCTGTCTTCTTGAAAAGACTACTTGCTAAAATAAGATACTTGCTTATGAACTGTCATGTGATAATTTAGTTGGCATGAAATTACCATACTAACGCACAGAGGAAAACAGACTGAACTCAAGAGTTCTGAAATGACAGAAGAATAAGTGTATTTTCTTGGGCAGTGGCAGTGACAACTATGACTCATTGGCAAGTCATCCAAATTTGATTGGTGGTTTGACCATACTATTTCCACGAGAGATAACTGAACCTCAAGTGGTAATTGAACTGTGACATCTTCATTTATATCTTAATCATCATAATGTTAGTGCTATCTGAGAAAACTGGAGAAAGCAACATGGAGATTAATTAAAAAGATATATGGATGGCAAGCTAGTCTGATTAATAAATTCAATGGAAAAAGTTATGTTCTACCAAAATTTAATGGCAATGGCTATTTCTTAATGTTTAATTTCATTATTTTAAGGCTTCTCTCTGGATTAACAAAATTAAGCTAGGAAAAAAGATGATTTCAGATACAAGGGGAGGCATGAACCATTAATGCTACTGTGGAAACACACACGTCCCATGCACCAACGAAGAAAAAGGTAATTATTACTCCTCGTAAAAGTTGCATAACTTCAAAGGATGAACAGATTGGAATGAAGTAATCAGTCTAGCTAGGATTATACTGTATAGCTGTAGACAGGTATACTTGGGGAGAAGACAACATTCAGAAATCTGACCAAGAACCCGTTTGCATTCTGGATCCCCTCCCCCCCCAAATCAGCTCTGAA
Source organism: Uropsilus gracilis (assembly GCA_004024945.1). NCBI lineage: Eukaryota > Metazoa > Chordata > Mammalia > Eulipotyphla > Talpidae > Uropsilus > Uropsilus gracilis. The sequence goes on along the minus strand of PVHY01000889.1, from coordinate 56,160 downwards.
CAAAAAAGAAAAGAAAATGCTTACAAATATATTTGTACTTTAAATTGACAGAGAGCTGGGCACGTTGGCTCGTGCCTGTAAGCTTCAGCCTATGAAGCAGCCGGGGCTAGGGATCACGGTTCGAGTCCTGCCCGGGGCCTGTAGCGAGACCTAGTTCCACAAAAATAGCTGGGTGTGGTGGCGCGTGCCTGTAATTCCAGCTACCTGGGAAGCTGAGGTAGGGGAATGCTTGAGTCTGTGGTACCCCGGACAACGAGAGCCTGCAGTTCCATGGGCAAAAATAGTGAGACCTACTCTCAATAAATAAAATAAAATAAAATAAAATAAAATAAAATAAAATAAAATAAAATTGACAGAGAACTTTCCTATGCACCATCTGATTTATTGTTCATACCGAGAATAAATTGTTCTTATTTTTAGAATCTAAGAAGCCAATTGACTTACTAAACTTCACAGAGCAAATAAAGGCAGAACCATGTCCTAGAGCATTTCACTTATTCCACAAGATCCTTTAATTTATGCTGAGGAATTTGATGCTTAGGGCTTTGCTCTCTTGAGTGTGAAAGACAGAATATAACTGATTCTCAGTAACACCTAAGAACTTATATTTTCTTCCCTGAATTTTCACTTTGGCTAGGGATATACACATATCTTCACTGATTTATTTCTTCAGTAAGCACTCATTAAGTGCTAGCTATGTACCCCGTTCATGAGTAAGAATAAAGGTTACATAAAAATTTCAGTAAGAGGACAGCAAATCTTAATCAAAGAGACTGAACCAATTCCTAGAAGCTTCTCCTTTTATTTTTCCTATTCAAATAACAGTTTTATGAGCCTTGTCATTCTTTATTATGAATTATCAGCTTTGTAAACCTGAATCTAAAGCCCAAGGATGTGAAAAGAGACTGACAGTTACCTGATTTTGGTATGAGCTTATAGTTTGAATGGGACTATAAAAATTAATTTAAGCAAAACATAATTAGTAGGATTTTATTTCATAAATAAAGTACAATGGTCATAACATTACTCACCTCCGTTTTAAGACAAGAAAGATGATATCTAGAATTGCTCTTGTTTATGCTGAAAGTAGTCTATAGACCCAAACTCCAAACTAAAATAGTTTTATAAACTAGATTTAAATTAATAATTAAAATTAATTTATTTTCCTTGATGAATCCATAATTCAAAAGAATAATGGATGATCACCTTTATAGTATATATAAAATATGAAAATACTGTTGAAGAAAATAGTAAAACACTTTTATTCAAAGAGTTGTCTAGAACCATTCTATTTTTAAGGCTACACAGTCAAATAGGCATTAACTCTGTAAACTCTAAATCCCAGTCATTTTTTGCAAAATTAAATGCATAAATCTTTCTTGAATACTTTGCAAATTTTATATGTATCATTTCCCATTAGAAAAGACTCTTTTTTAATATTATATTAAAAAGAAAATGTTTTTTCTTTGTTTTGTACTGTAAGACAAACTTGTTACTTGTGAGAGTATTTTACTCTTGTTACTTGTAGTAAGAGAATATTATTTTTCTTTATTGTATCCTTAAGAAACAAAAGGGGATATCATTTTAACTTACAGATGAATTTCAGCTATTGGCATGGGAGAGTTTCACTGTTTCACAAACCTACACATCATTTTTTAAATTAACATTAATGTCATTTCACTGAATCTTTACAAAGGTTAGGAAACTAGAACCTTCCTCATCTATATGAATTATGTTTATTTTACACATTAACCTTGAAAGTTTTTTATAAAGTACCTTCCAAAGGTGAAGGCTATGATGAGCCCTGGGGCAGTGATGAGTAAGAGAGTCAAGGCAGTGCCCTCACTGTGTGTATCACCGAGTGCTGGCAACTAAAAGATATGATTCACATGTTATATTTTATTAAATTTTTCCATAGTTATTAAAGAAAGTAGAAAGAAACAGAGTTCATTTTAATACTCTATTTAACCCAATATATTTGAAAGATGATCATAACAACATATAATAAACATACAAACATTTCAGGTATATTCAATTATTTTTTCAAATTAACTTTCAAACTCTGACTTATATTTTACATATATTGCACCTTTAAATTTGGAATAATCACATTTCAAAAGTTCCACAGACACATGTGGTTAGTGGTAACTAAACAGAATATAGATGTGTAGGTCTAGAGGGAAAACTAAATACCAAGCAAGCACAGAATGGAAACTTACTTTTTTTCCCTTTTCCAAAGAATTAAATCAATAAGAAAGACTTATTATGTGTCAACCTGAACGATGAGAAAGGACTTGTTATGGAGAACTTAATTTTTTAATAGTATTTACTAAATTCGACTTTTTCCTACACGTATAGGAACTGTATCATTTGTCACAGTCCTGATAAATCATTAATATCACAATGTCCTCAACATAGTTAAAATGTTCCTAGTATATATAATTCCTATCTAATGTCATACATTTATTTCTCCAAGTTTGCAGGCTAGGAGATTGAGACAGAAAAGTTAACTCAGTTTCTGAAAGGCAGATTTCTAATTATGCCTCAAATTCGTGAGCTTCCAAATTTTAGATTAGTACTGTATATGCAACTAATAAGACTGTAACCTTGAGGAAACTCTGATCTTCACTTAGCCTCAGATTTTTTTAGCTACCAAATAAGGCTTTTTAAGTGGATGATAACTAGGATGCCCTTATAGCCCAGGTCCTAATTTTCAGCACCAAAACATTCTGGATTTTTTATGAATAAAAAGTGTGACTTTCCACTGCTCTTCTTTCCAACAGGGGAAACATCACACAACATCACACATGCCTAGTTAAAGAATAATAGAAAGGATAAGGTAGAGACTGTTAGTGTGGAATGTGAAGATATAAAATAATATAATTTCAGAAGGAGAATTTCATGCCATTATATTAGGCTAATACAGACTGTTTGAGGAAAAGATACTATGGACTAATTAGTGCTTACATAACCAACAAAAATTTTGTTTCTTACTTATTCAAAGGCAATTTAACAGTGAGTAAGAAGGACCTTGAGGTATATAGTTTAGAAAACTTTATATTTATGTATAGTATCTAGATGGAATCAAAATTTTATAAAATTAGGTCAGAAAACCATTTCTATATAATCTCTAAATCTGGATCTGAATCAATTTATAATTAAGTCTTACTCCTTATAGTATGGATAATATTAATATTGAGGTATCCAATATCCTTTTTAAAAAAAAATCCTTTACTTAAATAACAATAGAAACCATTGAAAAGAAATTGTAAGACATTTTGTAAATAAAAATGATGTAGAGTTTCAGATTGCTGAAGAAGATGAGAATTTACCACTGGAATTCTGTTAAATAACTGTAGGAACTGTATTTTTGCCTTGGAAAACTTTTATCATGGAACACAGCTGTGAAACAACTCTGGCTTCAAACAGAAAAGCTATAATAAAGCACCTTCTAGCTAGACTTAGGTTCAAGAGGTTTATGGTGACGAACAGCAGAAAAGATGAAATGTTTCAATAAGCCCCTCAGGCTGATTTAGTTAGCATTCACAAAGTGGAATAACCTATACATCATATACCCTTTGTTAGCTCGTTGTTTAGAATAGATGTATGAGTCACTAGATTTTATTTTAGCAATTGGGCAATGCAATTCTCCTTTTGCCCAAAATATTAAAATGCAGAAATGTGAAACCCAGAGAAGTAATGTCAGATATTATACAGGATGCTTATCAACTACTGTGATGGATCAAGAAATTCTGTTCTTGTCATTCCACACTTCACCTTAGTAGACATAAATGATAACTTACCTTGTGTTAAAAAAAATGCATATTATTAAAGTAACCCATAAACTACAGTATTTACTTTAACATTAGTGTGGGGGAAAAGTATGGAAGGTGGAAGCTTGCAAACCAAAAAAAAGCTGGTATGAGAGAAAGATAGGCAAGACTCTATCTTGCATGATTATGTACAAATGAATCCCTTTGGAAGTCATGGATGGTGGGGGTTATTTTTATATGTATGTGTATGCATGTACACATATGTATATTTTGCCTGCCTCTCAGACACTTGAGAATTAATGAGGGTACCTGCAACAATGCTGGCAAGCTGCTGGGTTCTGGTGATGGTGTAGACACTGCGTGCTTGAACTATTGCTGAAGCGATTTTCTTGGCATGCTTCTCCTCTCCATATGTTCTCAGGATGGATGCTAAGGCCTGTTGATCTAAAGCGTTCACAACATCAGCTGCAGTGGGCATGTCAGGGTACCTATGCACAAGAAGAACCAATTAGCTTCCTGAGGTCAGTTTTCATTGATAAGAGGTGAAACTTCAAAATTCTGAAGCAGAAAGTCAGGCATGCACACATAGCCTAAGAGAGTTTCTGAGGATTTTTAAAGCCTGAGTCTGAAGAAAATAGATGTTTAATTTCAAGTGCTTGAAATAAAAATTATTTGTAAACCACACAACTGACAATAGGCTAATTTCCAAAATATAAAAAGTACTTAAATAATTCAACAATAAAAAAGTCAATTGCATCAGAAAACAGCCTGCAGGTTCTGACCAAGCCCACAATACCCCACTTGGATTAATAGTACACATGCTTATATCTTGGATTTTCTTTTCTTGATGAATTCATGTAAATCAACTACCTCTTTCTGAATGACACATATGTTCTTCAGATCTGTAGTATCTTTGGTTAGGTTATAGTCTTCAATATCTACCTGGAAGCCATTCTGCTTTTAAAGACATATTTGCTCAATTCTAATCTCATATATTATACACTGAGTTAGAGTTTAATTCTCAAGGGAAAGCTTATTTTCAAGGTCTTAAGGGTGAACCTAAGGAACCCTGATTCACAGATTACAGTTTGTTAATAAATCTTTGCATTAACAGTGTGGGGATTTACTAGAAATTTTCTTCATTGTAATTCAGAAGGCATCGTCCTTACCAAGCTATAGAACATCAGAAACTTGCTTGACATTTTATCACCTCTGTACAACAATCTCAGTCTCTAAATACAAAGAGATATTTGACCTTTACTACTAGAACTTTTATTATTTTCTCTTATGACCACATTCTTCATTCTATGAATGCCAATTTGTGCAAAAGAAGGTATAAGATTAAAAAGAGAAACATCCCAACAAGTATGTCACAAACCAAATTAACAGGTCATTAACAACATGGAGAAAAGGTTATATGTGAGTAACTACTGTGAGACGAAAAAGTTTGTGGGAAAGAAGTCAGTCAACTCAACATTAACCGTTATTGGCTTAAGTGTACATTATATTTCTTATATAGTAATCCTAACAAATTGAGAAAAAATTTAGAAACATTTTTTTCAGTATAAATTTTTATACATGTTGAGAACTGCAAACTAGTAATAGTAACAGAATGATTTATTTATTTAGGCGTATGATACGTTTATTATATGTTGAGTTTTCTAATGGTAGAATCCAAGATAGATAATTTGATGATGGTGGCAGCAATATGAAATGAATAACAAAAGTATGGTTAAGGCCGGGCACAGTGGCTCGTGCCTGTAAGTTTCAGCCTATGAAGCACCCGGGGCTAGGGATCACGGTTCGAGTCCCGCTGGGGCCAGTTGCGAGACCTAGTTCCAAAAAAAATAGCTGGGCATGGTAGAGCACACCTGTAATCCCAGCTACCTGGGAAGCTGAGGCTGGGGATTGCTTGAGTCTGTGGTACCCCAGGCAACGTGAGCCTGCGGTTCCACAGGCAAAAATAGCAAGACTTAATCTCAAAAAAAAAAGAACAAAAACTATTATTTTCAGGGTAATGGTAAATAAAGAGGAAGTATAATGCTGTCCTACTACACTTTTAACATATTAAAAATTATAGTACTATATTTTTAACATAGTACTATAATACTAGAGAAGTTTGATACAAAGAAACTGTACAAGAGTCAAGACAACACAATTGCTGATAGGATCTTGTTTTTTAAACAGTATTCAAAGGAACATTTGTTTTGTTTACTTCTCATAAGAGGTGTATAGCTGTCTCTTCATAAAAAAGGAATTATTGTTTTAGAATCATATATAAACATATATGTCATATATGATTCATATATAACATATCATTAGTAATCTAAAATCCAATACTGTATCTGTAAAAATAACCAGTATGAAATTTACATTCTTCAACACTTTATGTAAACATGCTAATGATTTTTAACTTTAACATCCCAAATTTAGAGAAACACTAGTCTATATAATAAGTATCAAACAAAACTGATTAATTATCTATGGACAGTGCTAGGTGACAGTGTGTAACAGGAGTTCTAAATCTTAAAAGAAAATATAATTCAGACTGGTTTTTAGAAACTGATTTCTTGCTGTGAGGAGAAAATGTGTTATCGAAGCTCACCTGTCACCATCCATCCTCATGTCCAAGGGTCCATCCTTTCGAAGGGAAAAACCTCTTTCAGGAGCATCAAGTTGCATGGATGAACACCCAAGATCCATAAGAACTCCATCCAAAGTTCCTGGTTGCACTCCAGCTTTCATTAACAAGGCTTCTGCCTGGCTAAATTGGCCCAGCATAGCTTGAATCTTTTTACTGTGAATAAACCAAGAAACAGAGGAAACACTTCAAAAATTTTCTTAAGATCTATAATGAAAGGAAAGGAACTCATGCTATTGTTACATGACTTAGTCAATACATAATTTAATAATTATGCCTACCACATGCTTGGTACAATAAATACCAACATATATATGGACATATAGATTTGGACAATGTACATCTTTGGTTTCCTCCAGGGTGATTTGATGTAAGTTTATTCTTGCTAATGACTATGCTTCATTTTGTACCTTTGTGAATGAATGTAGCAAGTTTGTGAATTAGAAAAAAAATGTTAAACCAGTTGTTTCACTTTTTTCTTAAACTCAGAAAAGTTTATGTCATTCTATCAGAAGAATAAGTTCAGAGACTGGTGAGTATGTGAAGGAAAGGGAATTACTATCGACTGTGGTTACGTATGTGGGAAAAGGAAATCCTTGTGTATTGCTGAAGGCAGTGTACACTGGAGCAGACACTATGGAAAACAGTATGGAGGTTTCTCAAAAACTTAAAAATAGAACCACTATATGTCCAACAATTCCACTTCTGGCAAGATATCTATCTTAAGAAAGTGATAGCTGCATACCCATGTTCATAATCACTGTTTAACTAGTCAAAATATGGAAACACCTTAAGTCTCTAGCAAACATGAACAGATAAACTGTGGCACATATACTCAACTGAATATTATTCAACCATGAGAAAGAAGGAAAATATGGATAGATATTGAAGGCATTATGCTAACAAATCAATCAGAGAAAGACAAACTACTACATGATCTCACTTATTAGTGGAATCTTGTAAGTGGAGAGAGAAGAAGAAAGAGAGAAACTAATAAATAAGAGATCAGATGTGGTTAGAAGATATGGGGAATAAAGGGAGAGGGACTGGATGAACGTTCAGAGACTTTCAGGTAATAGTACTAGGGATGTAATGTACAACATGATAACTAGAGTTAACACTGCTCTGTGATTTTATATATATATATATATGAAAGCTTATCTATATGGAAGTTAAGAGAGTAGATCTTAAAAGTTGTTATCATAGGGCCGGGCATGGTGGCTCGTGCCTGTAAGCTTCAGCCTATGAAGCGGCCAGGGCTAGGGATCACGGTTCGAGTCCCGCCTCACCTGGGGCCCGTAGCGAGACCTAGTTCCAAAAAACTAGCTGGGCGTGTTGGTGCACACCTGTAATCCCAACTACCTGGGAAGCTGAGGCTAGGGATTGCTTGAGTCTGTGGTACCCTGGGCAGCATGAGCCTGCGGTTCCACAGGCAAAAATAGCAAGACCTAATCTCAAAAAAAAAAAAAAAAAAAAGTTGTTATAATAAGTGAAAATCATTTCTTTTCTTTTCCTCTCCTTTTTTTGTTTCACTATGAGATGATGGATGTTAACTAAATTTAATTAAGTAATCATTTCACAATATATATGTCAAGTCATTATTTGAAATTCCTTAAACCTACACAGTGGTGTGTGTTAATTATAACCTCATATAAATGATTTATATATTTATATAAAATTATACATAATTACATAAAAGACAAAAGACTACAGTTAATAAGGAAGTCAATTTAAATATAAAAACTTTATATTTTTTTCATAAGTTAAGATAGATGTCTATTACACAGCTGCCATAGCAGAAGACTGAAAACATGCCTAAAATAAGTCCCTTCTTGCAGAAGCAATGTCTTAGCTCTCAGCAGGGATTTTTTTTGAAGTGAATGTAGCACTCAGTATCAATAGACAGGGAAAAAGTTGGGATCCCCTTACAGTTACACTAATTCTTCCTACACAAACTGAGATGGTGTCTTGGGGATTCTTTCGAAGCCTGAGGGCAAATGGCTAACAATTTGGAAGAATAAGAAAAATTAGGCAGCACCACCAAGATTTTGTCTACAAGTAGATAACAGTTTCATCAGTGATGGGGAAAATCATATTTATGCTATTTACTTAAAATAATATGCTTTAAAAGAAAAACTTCATAGCTCATTGGCAACTTTTTATCAAACTCTGATGAAAGTAATTTTCACATTTGTTCACCAAATAGTCATTAAATATCTGCTTTATGGTAGGCATTATACTATTTGGAAGCATATAAAAATTAATAAAGCATATAACCTAATGGGTGCTAAAAGAGAAATAAACTGCTCTATATTTGTTGTGAAAATATAAAATGAATACTTATACTAGCCTTGGAAACAAAGAAATAGAATCTTAGGGTTAAAAACAAACTTTTTTTTTTTCAATTATTTAACTGAAGTTTGAATCTTTCACCTTTCCAACAATACGGTCAAGGTTGAGTGAAGGGAGGAGAATCTTTGTTTAATCATTTCCCATTCACCCCACTAGCAAGGGAGGGATTCCCATTCTAGGTAATGGAAATGGCCAAACACACAGAACAAGACACAGCACAGATGAGATTGAAAAGAATTTAATAATCACAGCCTTGGCTAGAGGACATCATAGGGGCCATGCATGAGCAAATGGGGTTGTATTCAGGTATCACATGGATAACCAGAAGCTGTGGGAAGCAGGTTTTGTAGCATCAAGAGCTTGGGGGCCTCTTTTAAAGATCTGTCTACCTTGTTTGAATAATTCTATGGGATGGAGGCAAACTGACAGCAGTTTCTCAGTGATAAGTAGAAATTGTTCCCTTTGATAAGGAGTCATTTGGAATGGGAAATTGATCTGTGTGAGGTTAATAGGAAGAAACTATGGTTAAGATGTGAGACTCTCCCTTTTGTCCCCAATATTGGACTTTAATATTTGGCCTTTCTAGTTATCTAGTCATCTAGTGCATACTTGAACAGTCTGAGTAATAAAAATTCATTACTGGTTTTGATAGGAGGCACCTACCCCCCTGGGTGTCATTGTCTCCAGATTAAGATTGTAAATTTTAAGGAGGACATGCTATAATGTGAGAATGGCCTTGATTAGAATTTCCTTTCAGAAAGATACAAGGGGGAGGAAGAAGTAAAACAGTTTATTTTTTTTTTTTTCTTTGTAATGTGATAACTCAGGAGCTATTCCTGGGAGGCAGGGAAACAGAAATGAGAAAACATATAGGAGAGGACTGGAAAAAAGAAAGGGGATCTTTTGGTGGGGGGGCATTTTATTCAGGAACTTTGTAGGATGAAGATGTGAGCCATGTGAGCTTGGGCATGTGGCCAAGGTCTGGGGCCTGTAGCCTTTGTCTGACCCAGGCTAGGAGTGTGTCTGTTAAGGAATTTGGAAATTTGAACTCTGTTTTGGAGTTTGTTTTACTGAGTTTGACTTGTGTCTGGGAGAGGCCATGCAAAATTCAGGCCTGAAAAGAAAGTGAATTTTGCTGGTTCCGGTATTATAGAACTTTTTTTCTACTACCTAGAGGAGGACAAAGATAAGACAGCATGGACGAGTTGGAGCATGCCAAAGGAACATGCCAAAGGAAGATGTCTTAGAGAACATGAAGATGAACCCTGACTGACTGATGGTGAGATGATCAGGACTAAGAGACTGGAGGTTTTGGACAATCTAGGGAAAGGACTTTGGACGATGTTGAGAAAGGTTTAGGACAATGTTAATGTAATCGGAGTTTTACATATATATGTTTCTCTTTGCAGTAATTAGGAAATCACTTTGTTTAGTAATAAATTAGTCTGTACTCTGAGAGTCTTGCTTTGGCTTGGGATTTTGGTGAGAAGGCTGGGGATAGTGGAAGGCTGGGGATAGTTAAAAAGAGGGTAAATTGAGGCAAACTAGTCTAAAGTTTAAACTGTGTTTCTAAGTTTTTCTTTTTTTAGGTGGTGGGAGAGAGCTGAGAGAAGCTGGTAGCTGATTTTTACATACCAATAGTAGGTGAACAGTGAAGATGCTAATTAACTGTTTTGAGTCTGCTTCCTAGGGAGAAGGAGGCAGAGGTGTTCTAAGTTCAAGTCAAAAGGTCTTTTTTTTCTTTTATCTGGTTTCAGTTTGTTAGCCAGTTTTATTTTAGTCAAATTGTATCTGTTTCCTGAGTATGTCCCTAATTTTTTTCTCTAGCTATGTAAAATTGTTGAAAACCTATATCCATGGCAGTCATTTACATATCTAATGTAAACTAATAAGGGTTATTTTCCAGTTACCCATTAGTTACCAATCTCTTTGTTCTAATAGGACCACACAATTCTAGTCATACATTTTCAGAGAAACTGATCATTGGCTACACTTTAGTGTCCAGTTACTTTATCAAATACTAATTTAGGTGTTGCTGTGATGGTATTTTATGACTCTAAAGGGGACTGTATTCAGTAATATCAGTAGTTTTCGTCCAATCAGCTTAGTGGCTTTAAGAACAAATTTTCAGTTTTCAGAAAGAGCCAACTCCTTGAAAAACCTGCATATATAATTGCATATGAATATGTGCATATATGCCACATATCTATGCATGCATGAGTTGTGTGTATATGTGTGTGTAGGCAGTTTCTCTGGAAAATTCTGAGTACAGTATCTCAGCTCAAGATGTACATTGATGTAGTAATGTAGAATACAACCCCATGTGCTCATGCATGGCATATGATGCCCTCTAACCAGGCTGTACATACTACCCTTATTGCTTTTATAATATGATGGCATATTACAACTCAGTTCACTGAGATACAAAAGGTATTTTCTAGGAATTAAGGGAAAGAAAATTCTTATTTGCAATGACTTACTAGAGGAAAAAGGGTTTTCAAATTCACTTAATGTGAAAGAAGATGCACATAGCCCTGATTTTTTGCTAAAAGATATCCTGACTCAAAGAAGAGTGATAATCAGTCTGGGTCATATTGTAGAAGGGTAAATACAGAGATATATAAATCAGGCCTCTGGATTGAGTCTTACCTGAAATCCACTTTTTTTGAGTTACATGAGCCCAGGATTTACTTTTGTTAATAAAAAAAGTTTGAGTTGGCCTTCTTTTAGTTGCAGTAGAAAGCATCATAATTATTACAGCTCTTACACTCAACTATTCTCTATCTGTACAACTCAATTCATTATTTCCATGCAAAAAAAAAAGTTTATCACCACACTAGCTGCTCCTTTCTGAATGTTACAGTTTACTTCAGATCAAGACCGCTATAATTAATATTTCATACTGCTGACTTACATTATAGCTAATGCTCTGAGTCATTCCATGTGCATGGTTTTCTTCATATTGAAAATGTACAATTTTGTTTTGTTAATTATTTTATATATAATTACAATTTATATGCTTCATATTTTCTACAGCTTTTTAAGGATATAAACATTAGATTTTTAGTCACAGAAATCTTCTTTATACTGCAAAAAAAAGCTGAAACAAATCCTTACTGCCCAGTCTTGATACCTTAGACATGATATTTATTATCCCATCTGAAGTTATAGCACTTAGAAAATAAATATAATAACAGGTAGGGGATTCTTGATGCCCTCAAACTTAGCTGCTTAACATACAACAGTTAAAGTTTTATGCTTCACAATGAGTTAAAGTAAAAATGTCATCCTGTGGGTCAAAACTCGGTGTAAAGATATAAATATACAATATTACCATACAGGAAAAGTAAGGATGAAGTTAGATATTCAAGACAGTTTTCTGATGCTACATCAGGCATTCGTTTCTAGAATTAGATTGTTCTCAGGTTAAAGAAACCATATACAGAGTTTGCTGACCAATCTTAAAAACCCTTGATGTCAGATTCTGGGACATTATTTTATAGATGTGACTATGTTGAGGTTAATTTTTCTGGATAGGTATATTTTATGTTTCTTATTTCTTCCTCTCTTCTTCCATTACTTTCTTTATATTTTCCTCACTCATTTTCTCTCTTATTTTCCTCTTTCTTTCAGATTTTGACTTTAACTATTTTTTTACAAATATACTTTTTCATTGTTATAAAAGTTACCAGAATAGTGTTAATTGTTCAAAGACGATCATGAGTTCACAAAAACTGAGTTACAGTAGAACATAAAGTGATAACTACAGATGACAATTTGTTCAAATCATCATCATCATCATCATCATCATCATCATCATCATCATCATCATCGTCATCACCATAGACTCCCCAGGACATAAATAGATGGTGCTATAACTCAAGGCACATGTTACATGAGAATGGTTCTGCAAGTCAACCACAAGAAAAGTCAAGGTGCTTAGTAATAGAGTACCAACAAGAATTTGGTTGCTGAAGTCATTGTGGAGCATCCTTCACTATTGACAAATATTGTTAATAATGATTCTGGCAAGTCATCTGCACTAAATGTACAATGTTCGACTGTTTTATTACAAAGGACTAATTTTATTAAGGTTTGTGATATAAGAGTAGCTATTTCAGTATTAAACATGAGACTTCATCATTCTTTTATCTAAAGATAATCTAAAGACAGGGATTAAGGATAAGTTACCTGACAATAAAGAAGAGATCCAACACATAGGATCAATATCTTAAGGTAAATAAAGTACTCAACTATTTTGGCTTTAGAAATTTGAACCTCCTATGGTTCATAAAATGCTTTATATAAAGAGGTATTTTTCACAGCCCAGGGATAATCTTCAGTTTCAGCGAGAGGAATTATTTGTGCAGAATTAAAATTTTTGGTGGGTTGTTGGAAAAGTAATTTTAAAACTGTAAAATCCGAACACAAATTTCAAGAATAAACTTTGAATTTGGAAACTTGAGGACAAAACATTACTATTATATTTATCCTCCTAAGATTGAACGTTCCTCTATTTTAACCAACAGTATTAAATAAATGCTTTTAGTCCTTATAATATCTCTAATCTCAAGCACAGTAATAAATATTACCATAGAAACAAAAATGTATAATTCAGATGTACAATAGGTCAAAAACATAAAAAATAAAAACTGTCCCTGGACAATAAAGATTATCTCTATATGTCAAGCATTGTAAAAGCATGGGCGTTTGGAATCCCACTTCTCTCTGAATCACTTAACTTTGGCTGTGTGACAAAGCACTCCCAAACTTACAAATCAAAAACAATGATCATTTATCAGCTCATATTCTGTGGGTCAGTGATTAGGGTTGAGCTCATGGTTCTTTTGATAGTGGGTTTACTGAGGCTTAGTTGGCCCCATATGACTTTATTTGCCAAGAAGGTGACTAAAATAAAGCTGGCACCTGGAGCACATATCTCTGACATTTGGCTGAGTAGTCCAGGTTTCTAAACTGAGAGGTATAATTTGAAAAGTTGAAAGGTAAGACAAGTTCTTTTTAACTGATCATGTCCAATTTTCTAATATCTCCCTAAAGTCCTTGCTTTCATAGTCATGGGCTATAGACATAGATTTCACTTCCTGAACTGTAAGGACATATTACAAGGAAGAATAATCAAAGAAAGGAAGTACAGTGGCTATCTGTACAAACAGTATACCACTATTTGGATTTAGGAATGAATTTCACAGTAGGAATGATGAAACAGGCATTTTCTCTTCAATTTTATAGGTTCTCTTCTGATGATTGAGACCTTTATGTTATAGTGTTTCTTCTTTAAGACATTACAAGTAACAATCCATTGTGGCTGGTGGTTGATGTCAGCTAGTTTAGAGGTATATGAAGGAGTTTTTTCTGGTGCCAGAAATTTAAATATGGGCAAAGACCAATGAGCAGTCTGTGGTCTAGGGATCTGCAAAGGCCAACTGCATATTGTTGACGAGGTCTTTTCCCTCAAAAGAATAAATTATCTAGTTGTGAAGGAAGTGATGTCCCAGGCAAGGATATGGGGAAGTGATTCAGGTATGAAATCACTTCCAGTCACTAATACAAAAGTTTTAAGTCAGGAGCAGTCACTAACACCCAGTTACTAATACAAAAGTATAAAGTCAGGAGCAGTAGTAATACAGCTTGATACTAACTTGAATCCATAATTAACAATTATGTGATGAAATACGAGACACTGAGCTAGACCATAAAGAGCTCTGATCATAGAGAAAAAAGTGATGTAATGATAAGCAAAGTAATGCAGAGTAATGCAAAGCAAATGAAAACAAATGTTTCTTAAGAAACTGCCAGTTACTATACCCAGGTACTTAATGAAGTTCATTTCACTGAACTTAAAGTGAATTGAATACATGGTTCACTTCATGATGAACCTTAATCATTCATTTTGTGTATAACTAACTCTCCAGGAAAGAATAAGAGCAAAATCCAAACAACTTTTATAGGGGAAGGTCTACTTGTTATGCACTGAAGTCCTTCTCACAGTATCAGTATTAAACAATACAAATCCCAGTGTGCTGCATATTTTCAACTCACTAAATTTGCATATAGATTTGTAGATACAAAAGAGGGACCATGGCTACTCTTATCACTTCATTAAGCAAGAATCCCAAGCAAGGAGTTCAGAGTGAGTCAGAATAAGACATGAAATATATAGTCTATACATTAGTGACAGTGAAAGCAAATATTTGCCAAGAGTCTTCTATGTACAAGAACTTGTGCTGTTGTTTTCTACTTATTAAATAATTTCATACTCATGATAACCCTAATAATTTAGATGACACTGAAGTCTATATTCTGTAGATGAGCAAACAAGTAAAGAATTACTCAAGTTACATAGCCAGTTAGTGGTGGAATTAGAATGTAAGCACAGTAAATTATGACTCTAGAGATTATGGTCATAAGAACTACACTGTACTGTAACCTCTCATTTCTATTTAAATAATACCATTTCAGATGGCTTTCTTCACTATTATGACCTTGTGATTATATACAAACCTGCCTAGTTTTCCTGATTTTTTTATTAAAATGGCTAAATTGCTTTAATAATTGTTATCGCTTCATAACTAGAGATCTACAGACTCAGCACAATAAATATTTGCCAAATAACCAGGTGTTGGAGGCACGAATATAGAAATGAGCAAGAATACAAAATATAGGAAGCATATAGACAAAGAAATCACTGAGAAGATGGCTTATTTCTTCCTAAGACAAAAGAGGTAGAGTGGAAAGAGAAAACAGCATCATGAGGCTTCTGTTTAAATCTTAGCTCTGCAATGTACTAATCCTGTAGTCCTGGACAAGTTATTTAATTTCCTTAAGTTTCAGGCTCCCTGTATCTTGCAGTGTTTAAATTTTCCTTTCTGAGGTTGTCTATAGTAATGACGGAAGTATCTCAAAATGTTCTTAAGTTAGAAATGAATATAAGTAAGAAACTTTCTAATTATTTATCCCTTCGAGACTTAGAGTCTTTACTTATACTATGTGGACAAGCAAGCAAATCCAAACTCAGAGAGCTTTTCTCCAGAATATATTAATTAGGGACAGGGGTAGTGGGGTACACCTTTAATCCCAGCCTAGGAAGGGAGGCTAAGGCTAGGAATCGCTTGAATCTGAGGGCTTGAGACCTGCCATGGGCAACATAGCAAGACCTAGTCACAAAAAAATAGCTAGGTGTGGTGACGTGCATCTGTAATCCCAGCTACCTGGGTGGCTGAGGCTGGGGATCGCCTAAGTCTGCGGGATCCCACATCAGATCCAGGATCTGGACTACTCAGATCTGATCCCAGATCGGGTCTACCCTGGGCAACATAGTGCATAGTGAGACCTAGTCTCAAAAAAAAAAAAAATCATATTAATTAATGTACATGAGAACACCTACTAGAGGCATAGAAAGATTCTCAATAAATGTTAGCTCTCTCTTTCTGCTCTAAGTTGATTTAATCTTTAGACATTTTCTTAAAATTTGAGCATGGCACTACAACATGAGGATTGGAAACAAATGGTAAAGGATTGCTCCAAGCAACCAAATGTATGGTATACTTACTATGACTTCCTGGCTTCAGAAAAATTTTTATGTGACCTCTTTTTAGATACTACTGGATTAAATCTCCTTTTCCCCATTTGCCATCACACCAAAAACAAATTAAATACTTGGAAATAAACCTAACAAAACACATGAAAGAACAATACAAAGAAAATTGTAGAACACTGCTAAATTAGATAGAAGAAGACATATAGAGATGGAAAGACATTCCCTGCTCATGGATTGGAAGAAATAATATCATCAAAATGGCCATCCTACTAAAAGCAATCTACAGATTCAATACAATCCCGATAAAAATCCCAATAACATTTTTTTTGAAGAGATAGAACAAAAATTACTGAAATTCATATGGTAACAAAAGACCTCAAATATCAAAAAGCCTCCTGACCAATAAAAAAGATAATGGAGGTATTACAATTCCAAACTTCAAACTATACTACAAAGCCATAATAATTAAAAAAGCTTGGTCCTGGTACTAAAACAGATAATCACACCAATGGAACAGAACTGAGTGCTGGAAATAAAACCACACATATATAGTCAACTAATCTTTGACAAAGAAGTGAAAAACTTACATTAGAACAAAGATAGCCTCTTCAATAAATGGTACTGGGAAAACTGGACTAAGACATGCAAAAAAGTGGACCAAGACAACTCCCTCACACCATGTACAAAAATCAATTCAAAATGGATAAAAGACTTAGATGTCAGACCTGAAACCATAACATACATAGAGGAAAACTTGGGAAAAATTCTCCATGAATTACAATTCAAAAATCCCTTTCTGGAAACATCTACAAATGGAAAAAAAAAAAAAAAGAAAAGAAAGAAAAAAAAATATAAACAGATGGGACTACATAAAACTCAAAAGCTTCTGTACAGCAAAAGAGACAACAGAAAAAACAAAAAGAAGCCCAACCAAATGGGAAAAAAATTTTGCCCTCCACAAGAGTGATAAGGGTGTAATAACGAAGATCCACAGAACTCATACAACTAAACAAAAGCAAAACAAGCCCAATCAAAAAATGGGGAGAAGAACTGAAAACACACTTCTCCAAAGAGGAGATACAAATGGCCAACAGGCACATGAAAAACTGCTCAATGTCAATAGCAATAGGGAAATGCAAATCAAAACCACAATGAGATACTACCTCACACCAGTAAGAATGTCCCACATCCAAAGAACAGGCAACAACAAGTGCTGCCAAGGATGCAGAGAGAAAGGACGCTCTTACACTGCTGGTAGGAATGTAAACTGGTCCAACCACTATGGAAAGCTGTGTGGAGGACCCTCAAATTAATGCAAAGGGAACTACCATTTGACCCAGCAATTGCTCTCTTGGGAATTTACCCAAAGGAGACTTCAATGTGGGTACAAAGGGACACCTGTGCTTGGATGTTTACTGCAGCACAATTTATAATTGCAAGGTCATGGAAGCAACCTAAATGCCCCAAAACAGATGACTGGATGAAAAAAATGTGGTATATATACACAATGAAATATTACTCATCAATTAAGAATGACAAATTTGACAAATTTATAACAACATGGATGTACTTAGAAGATATTATATTAGCAGAAACAAGTCATAAAGAAAAAGAAAGAAACCAAATGGTTTCACTAATATATGGGATAGAGTGAAAAAATAAACAAAGGACTTGAGGAAAAGTCAAAACAAGCTAAGCACCAAACTGAAGTGCACAACTTTGAGCAGGAGGGAAAAGGGGGGAGAGGGGGGGTAAACCCCTGGAATTACATCCAAAGAACGGGCAACAAGAATTGCTGGCGAAAATGTGGAGAGAAAGGAACATTACTACACTGCTGGTGGGAATGTAAACTAATCCAACCACTATCGAAAGCTGTGTGGAGGACCCTCAAGTTAATGAAAATGGAACTACCATCTGACCCAGCAATTGCTCTCTTGGGAATCTACCCAAAAGAGACCTCAATGTGGGTACAAAGGGACACCTGTGCTCGGATGCACTGCAGCACTATTTATAATTGCAAGGACCTGGAGGCAACCTAAATGCCCCAAAACAGATGACTAGATGAAAAAAATGTGGTATATATATATACACAATGGAATATTACTCATCAATTAAAAATGACAAATTTGATGATTTTATGACAACACGGATGTACTTAAAAGAAATCATATTCACAGAAATAAGTCAAAAGAAAAAGACAGAAACCAAATGGTTTCACTAATATATGGGATATAGGGAAAAAATAAACAAAAGCCATGAGGAAAAGTCAAAACGAGCTAACCATGAAACTGAAGCACACAGCTTCGGGCAGGGGGAGAAGGGAGGGAAATGGAGAGGAGGGTGGTGGTGGGGGGGTTTACAAAGATGTGTTTACAAAGATGTGAAGTTTATATATAAATATTTTTTTTTAATTTAAAAAATTTAAATTTCTTTTTCCATTTCATGGATTTGATAGAGTCTGAGAACAGTTAACTTTTTGAAACATATTTACCATGCCATATAGAGCTTTTTGCAGGAGCACTTATACATATACATCTCCAAAACATTTCATATTAATTGTAATCATTTGTAAACATTCTTGCTTGAAGAATATTTACACATACAGTGGAAATAGAATGAAAAGATATTATTTTCACTTTTACATAAAGTGCTTAAAATCTTAGAGGGCACTATCTTTATTGGTCACTGCCATTTCCTCCAGGAAATACGTTAGAAATCATAAAGTGCAACTGTATTTCTATCTCTTAGAAACCTCTCAAAATTTATTCAGTGAAGAAATCTTTACTTGTTTTGAAAAACAAAAAAACAAACAAAAAACCAGCTCAGGAAACAACTTTTCCACTCAACAATGTTTATGTAATAGATAGCGTATGGCTTGTATGAGTTACAGACAAAGTCAGCTAAGAAATAAAACTTTCCCCTGTCCAACTACAAAGAAAATAACAACTGAATATGTACTGAGTAGCTATTAAATGTCATTTAATATCAGGCACTGTTTTAGGCATCTGTGATACAAATAAATAAATCATAAAATCCCAAGGACTGCAGATCTTACATTCCAGGTGATTATCAGTTTATACACTAAAAGACTTCTGTTTTTATCTACAGCATTTTATTTCATATACCAATTTTCACATTACAAAAATAAATTAAAAAACTAGATTGATTATTACCATTATATATTTGAAGAGATCAGAATTATGAAACAACTGAGATTTGATGAGAGACGTGGAAAATGCAAATAAATATATCTACTAACATCGGAGTGGCTCCCCTCAAGGCCTTTACATGCCTTCCATATAAAAGCTGACAGCCTAAGAAACTGAATACAACTTCTGGCAGCTTCAAAGGATGAGGAAGACAAAGGTTGAGTTCAGAGTATACGAAGTGCATATGACCAAATAATAGACTCAGAATTTCAATATAACCTGGAAGAGTTAAAACCACTGGAAAGTTGACCAAATACAGATCACAAAGACTAAAGTCCAGTTACCAATCAGTTCAATTCATATATGCACTGTAATAATATGTTAGACAACTGCCTGCCAAAATGACAGTAAGTGACATCTAGAGACTCTGTTTCAAATTCTTAAATTAACTCCATGATTTTTCAAAAGAATAGTGTGAAATTAAATAAGAAATCACTAGATAGATTAAAAAATTAGAGTAAGTACAACTTCAAGAAATAGATAAAAGAGATAAAGGTCACTGAAGTTATCAGACCAGACTTAAAAATTATTAATACACTCAAGAAAACATAGAGCAAATTAGTTAAGTACAGTCTAAAACTGCTTTATAAAAAGCAGCAAAATGAAAATCAGAGCAAATTAAAAACAGAAAAATAAAGACTTACGAATAGCTTAGAAATAACCCAGGAAAGGATAGGAAATATCAAGGACACCTGAGTAAAAATTATTAAAACTAAAAATAGGCTGAGGAAATAATTTGGGTGAAGTAGAATAAAGACACATAAGATGATTTAACATACTGTATAAAAAGAATTCCAAAGAAGAGAGAGAAAATGAGGTAAAAACAGTATTTGAAGACAATGGTCAAGTGTGATTCAAAATGATTTAAGATTTCAAGCTACTAGATTCAAAACGCATAAAGACTCCAAAGAGGATACATATTAAAAAAAAAAAAAAAGTTTAGGAGCACCATAGTTAGATTTGTGAAGAACAAATGAAAGTTAAGCTATAAAGAACAGCAAAATGAAAAAAAGATATATTACATTCAAAAGAGTAACAATCAGAACTGAAATAGTCAAAAATAAAAAAATGATAAATTTCATTCAAAAGTGAACGGGCAACAAAAAATATTTTCAGATAAAGAAAACTGAGATAACAACAGATCTTTATTAAGGAAATACTAAAAATGGTTTCCTTCAGATGCAAAGGGAAATAATCTCAAGTGAAAAGAAACAAAGATAGAATGAAGAGCAATGAAATGTGTAAACACACTAGGTAAATTTAGATGAACATAAGCTGTATAAGTTCCTGAAGGGTCAAAGATAGATGTCAACAAGGTGAAAAAGGCAAGAGCAAGGCAAATTTTTTCCAAAGTTTTTGCAATTCCATGTACAGAAAGAGGTGAATATGTTAATTAAAATCAGACTTCCTTAAGGAAATTATATATTTTGCGATGTTGAGTAAATTTAAAACAAGTAGTAAAAGAATATAACACATGAACAGAGAGGAGATGGAGTGATAATTACCGAAAAAAAAAGGCAATAAAACAGAAATAAACAGGATGGAAAATAGAAAAAAAAATAGGAAGATAGCAGGTAGGTTTAAATCCAAATATACTGGTAAATATATTAAATATTACTGAACTAAATATTCTAATTCAATGATAAAGATATTTAAAATCCAATCTATGGTGCCTAAAATCCAAAACTGAAATCCTAGGATACAGAGAAGACAAAAACAAAATGGAAAAAAAATGTCATGCAAACAGTACAAAAAAGATGGTATCAAATATAGAAAAGAGAAAAAGGACACATAATAAACAGGATTAAACAAAAAACAAACTTGTTTTGTAAATACTAGGAAAGCTGACTAACTTCTTATAAGTATGATCAAGAAGAAAAAAGAATATACATAAATTACCAATATGACGAATGAAAAAGTGTATTTTAAATGAGAGTCTACAGACATTAAAATATATAGTAGGAGCACATTATTAACAACTTTAAACAAATGTGTTTTCAGTTCAGATTAAATGAAAAAAATCACTAGGAAACTCATACCTTTTAAAACTGACCTAAGTAGACATGAAAAATACAGTGTGGAAACCATTAAGAAATTATAGTTATAAAACCCCCTACAGAGAAGGCAAAAAACCTAGATGGTTTAACAATGCTTTCTTCCAAATATTTAAACAACATACTATATAAAATTTTCTAGAGAATAGAAAAAAGAGGAAACATTTACAATTCAGTTCACAAAGTCAGCATAGCACTGACTCAAAACTCAACACACAAAAAAGAAATAAAATAACAAAACTTACAAAATATAAGCACATCAAATCCAGCTACATATACAAGAGATGAAATCACCAGATTGACATCCAGTTGGCAATATCCATGAAGCAGATGAATATGTAGCACTGATGTTAAAGAGAGAACTGAGAGAAATACAGCTTTTCTAATTATCTCAGAATGGTCAAGACTTGGTAAATGCTTATATAAAAACATAATAAGATTTAAATTTTTTCAGAACTTCCCTGGTTTCAATTTCAGGTTAGTTATCAGGAAACACTCATCAGATACAAAAATAAATAGCAAATAAAATACAATTTTCCCAAATACATAGCTGAGAAGATTTCAATACACTTGGGTCCTTCACATGGAAATTTATCTACTTTAATATTACAAAAGCAATTAGAAAAAGACAAAGATTTTTGATAAGAAAAATTTCTTATCCAAGGTAATTATCCTAACATACACTTTACTTTCCTAGCTAAATTTTCCTAGCATTCACTTTATTCTTTTTTACATTATGTGTAAGTACTGAAGCCTTGATTCCATGCAATTCTGATATTTAAATATTTTTTTCTCTGCCCTTAAATCTACTTTCTCCCCCCACTCCACAGAGTCAATCTCTAATTCTGTGTCACATTATACATATATTGTTCCAATGCTTGGTGAGCATTTCTTCTAGATTTCTATAAAGCTTACTGATGATTTGCTTGGCATTTGGTACATGCTAGTTTGTGTTATTATTTCTCTTTTTAACAATGTGCCCTACTACAAAGGAGGGAGGAAGAAGGGGGAAGAGATGATACACAAGGTAATATGGTGACAGTTCACAGCTGATATGATAGAGGGAGAACTGTGGAGACTGCAAAGTGTAAGAAAAGAGTTAATCATTAAAAACAAAACAAAAACAAAACTACCTAAGGTTGGGTTGGGGAGGGTTGGGAAGAGAGATATATAAAATACATAGAAAACTGACCTAGACTTCAGAAAGGCAAATAGTTATAAAAGTTATTTCCCCATAAGTTTAAACGAATGCAATTGTCATAATTTTTGGAAATTTACTTTTCACATTTTTAAGAGTTATGAGAAACTTTACCGAATCACCCTGTAACCACAGTCAATTGAAAACAGTGCATTTTAAGTTTTGCTCATGACAATCTACTACCTCAAATATCATGGGAGAATTAAAATACACTCAAAAGGAAAAAAAGGTAACATGTTTTATTAAGAAAGAAATACAATCCACAATTTATAAAAACCAAAGCCAGAGAATTCAGTAAGATAAATTTAATCATTCAGGGAAGAAGATTGAAATGCTTTACCTTGAAGGATGGTGTTACAGTCACAATACTATTTAAATAAAACTCCTCTTAGAGAATTCTATTTTCCATCTGGGACTTTAAGGGAGTCTGAGGTGGAAGAAAGGAGTGGGTAGGTATTTTAGTGCATATGTAAGAAGATTCATTTTATGTTATAGTCTGCTTTTATTTGGGTAATAATTACCAGATATATGTTAGATAGCTTTATCCCCTTCATAATATCCTCTTATTCAGCCTTCTAGAAAGATGAGCATGATAAATGGAATAGTAAGTGACCATATCATTGAGGTATCAGTTTCTAAGACATACTTTCTAAAGTAGAATCAATGAATATAAACTCTAATCACCATTTATATTTATTGCCCCAAATATCCCACTAATCAGTTACTCAGAAAATTCTATCATGACTGAGACAATAAGTTTGGATGCTTGGCATTGTTGATGTAGGGTGCTTGACTGAGTATCTGAAAGCAGGTCTGAAGGTTCAGCGGATAGAGTATAATGGTCCCTAATTAAGGGCAAATATCACAATCATCTGGGGAGTATTTACAAATTATGAATGTCTTACGATCAACCTAAGAATCAACAAGATGAACATGACAAATTTGGGGGGTTTAGGGCTTGTCATTTAAAGTTTTGTGTAAGGAACAATAGATAACAACTGCACACAGTGCAAAAAGTATGGTCTGTTGATAACAATGCAAATATAAAACAACTTTGTCTAAGATAAATCATCTTTTCCTAAGAAATCTCATAAGAATGTTCTAGTTAATTCTAAGTATATGGAATCCATTTTTTTAAAAAAAATCAAAACATCTCAAGTCATCTATATTTTAAGTTAAAATGCTGAAATACAACTATATTCTATGCATAGGTAAATGCTTTTGAGATAAAAAAAAATCAATCTGCTACAGACACTTTCTGTCAGGTACTATGTCAGATACCACAGTAACAAATGTATGACATGGTTCCTACTCTCAAAGAGTGCACAATAAATAACAGTAGCACACAACTTCATGAATCACAATACTTTTTACCTCAGATGACCACCTACTGAACTTCATCATGTTCCTATAAAATACATAATACCGAATATTTTTTTTCTACAGTTTTCTATAAGATTATCTAGCATGCTAAACAGAGAACAGAATGGATGTTTAGTAAATATTTGTTAACAAGTGAATTGCTCAAAGTTATACAGCTGGTAGTGCTAAAACTGAAAATTAAACTCAGGTCAAGTAATTCCCAGAGAGAAATGTCAAAACATCACTATAGATAGCTTGGAGAGGTAGATTCAGGGCATCTGTTTACATATCACTCTGATGAAATCAAGAACTTCTTAATGTAGTCGTTTCTGAGCTATGTATATATTTTTTAAAAAGGCGAAACGGCATGCCAGGAGAAAAAGTCTATTCACAGCTCTAGTTTTAGCATTTACCTTGAGGGGGAGGGATTAGTAAACAAATTAAATTATAAGATCTATGTCACCAATATGGATGGTTAGGTCATTGACAGTTATTCTCAGACAGAAATTAACTGCATCATGACAACTCTTATTGTGTCCTTGAGTTTAGAAACATTCCAAGCAAAAGATACTGAATCAGAATTAATCATATGGGAACAATTAATCATAATTAATCATATGGGAACAATCAGGTTTCCTGGAGGACTATATATCCCAACTCTTAAAAAATGTAACATGAATAAAATTTGAATATAACATGATTTTCCAATAAAGTTGATTTGTCCAGATTTTGGTGTCAATTATTCGGGTTATTATGTTTGTGTCTAAATGTGCTTTATAATGAGTATTAACTGAAATGTCATTTGCAGAAGTGCAGAACTAAATGTCAAAATGTCCAAAAATGCTGTGACTTCAGGCAAATTGTTCCTTGAGGTGTATCTGGTTAAGTCTTACAAAATGCCAGGATTAAACAAAAAAATATCCTTGAAATAGTAACAGGCTTATTTTCAGTAATTTTTGGATAATAACAGTTAATTCTTATTGAACTATACATTAGGTACTCTCCTGATACTCACCTTTTTATTAATGCATTGCTGTTTAAACAGAACTCAGGTAGGTACTATTATTCCCCCATTTCACAGGCAATTTGAGGCAGCAGCATTAAGAAATGGCTTAATGACATAGCTAGTTAGTAGAAAAGAGCTGGAATTCTAACTCAGGCAGCCTGGTTCTATTAAGCATTATGTTTTGTTGCCTATGCAGATAATATTTAACAAATTCAAAAGTATACTGATAGCTACTTCTTACTGAGTCATTACTTTGTGTCAAACAATGATTTAAGGTCTTTATTTTGTTATTTCAACTCAACTAATCCTTAGAAAACTAATGAGTCTGAGGAAATTGTAACTATGCCTACTTCATAATTTAGGAAACTGACTCAATTATAAAATAACCTGTTTACTGTCAGAGATTATGAGATTCTAGCACTATTTGCTCTACTTCAAAGTCTCTATTCTTAACCAACGTACAATATTATCATGCTTGAGAGAAATATACTACTTTTGGAACTGGAACTCACCCTACACACTCTATACCTCAAAAGAGACGTGGAAACAAAGATGGAAGTTAGAAAAAAATTACCACATGATGAATGTAGTACATGTTATATAAATTTAGTAGCATGATCCTAGTAAATTTATATAAAAGAACTTGAAATTTTCAAAGAAAAATAATATATTCGTGAGTAGAAAATACACTAAGCAAATAATAATAGTAACCGATGAATTTGAGGTTTTAAACTAAAGTTTGAGAGAAGCAGTCTTTTCTCCTCAGATTAAATACAGATATCCGGTTACTAACACAAATGTTTTCCACAAACAAGTGTGCCCATGTTGTTACACAGAACTTTAAAACCAGCTAAGTCACTTAAAAAAAATTCCTTTTTTTAATTCTAAATGGTGGTCCCATCAGATTCAATTTGAAATGCACTGGCAAAGCTCAGCATGTTAGCAGAAGCTTGGCTGGCTCAGGAGTCAAGGGACTTTAACTCCATGCATGAATGCACAGTGCATATTTTAGTACCTTTGGGAGAAAAAAAAAGTTAAGGAGAAGGAAAACCTGCCTAAAACTGATTATAATGCATTTGCACGAAATGGTATTATTCCCATCACTTCTTAAGAATCCATTGTTGGTGATAAATAAGTAAAATGCTAAGAAATCATCTTAAAATAACAGTAGTAGCAAAATAATCAACAAGAATGGTAGAACTAAACAGCAATCAGTATCTATATTCGTAACAATAAATAACAGTAACAAGTAACGAAACCCTTTCCATAAAACAGTAATCAGTCTTGAAGTTAAGAAAAATAAAATCATAACATTTGGCTTTTAAGAAGTTTTTAAAAGACTGTATGTATAATGTTAAATAATATATACATATATATTATATTTTTAGGAATATAAAGCATATGTTTTTATATAGATATACACACATGCATATATGTGTCTAATACACAATTCTTTGTTCTAAGAGGAAAATAAATGTAATTGGTCAAAATCAGTCATAAAAATTTAACCATGTTTCTGCAAAAAACAGCAGTGCCAAAGGGTAATGCATCGCTAATGGTTTCCAGAGGAATAAATAGCTACTCTGACGTCAAAACTTTGTTACACTCCAATAACTGGCTCACTTGGGGTTTCAGGTACAGCAAGTTACATGTCAGTTTTAAATAAAGTTATAAAAATAGAATGCCTGGTGAACCATATTGTCGCTATGCAACCTGATACTATAAGATTTATACCCAATAAAACGTTAACAAAGGTGATAGATTATACCAAAATAGTACCTAGTAACTTAGGATATTCAGCTCCTTAAATTTTAGATTAAAAAATATTATATTTTAATTTGTCTTGTCCCAAAGTGGTACACAACCGAATTATCCACTATTAACACACTAGTCAAATTAGAAACATTTATATATCCCAAAGCCAAAGTGATTCATGCACTGGTAAATCTCCCTTGATAGATACAATAATAATATTCTAACCAGAGGCTTGAGGTAAAAAGGAATGTGTACATCCACAGAATGCAAAAAGTGGCTTACTATTCTAGTTTTACATAGGTAAGTCAGTCATTTTTAAAAATGGATATTGATCAAAAAATGGGGAAATTTACAATCAAAACAGCTTGCCCTAGAACTAGATTTGAAACTACAAAATAATTCTAGAAAGACATGCTCCAATTATGTATTATACTTTATAATGAAAAGATGCTGACATAATCAGTTTCATCTAAAGGGGATACAAATGAGATCATAAAAGGCTTTAACAATCCATCAATCAAAAAGAACAATCAGAATAATGTTTTTTTCCCTACACCAGTGTCTTACTATGGACTGCATAGGGGACATATTTATGTAGAGAAAGGGAAACAATACAATTCTTAATTATTTCAGAATATTATTTACAGAAATAATATAAAAAAGTGATGTTTGAATGACAATTACTGATTGAGATAGCAATTTATGTGCAAGACTACTAAATTACAATATTCTATAATTTTCATATTAAAAATATTTTATTCTGATGTATAGTCATTTATAGAACTGTTTAAACCATGAAATCCGTTCATTTATTTATTTATTATATTCTCTTATTTAAGGACAGGGTAGACAAGAGAGTTAAACAAATACCATCTCTACTATTTATTATATATTAACTTCAAGCAAGTTAGTAAGGTCTGAGTCTTTCTTTTTTCTTTGTACAGGCAGAGGTGATAATTAGATGAGATAATATAAGTAATGGCTCTAGTATTTTCACATACAATTTTCAGGGTACTGTTCTAGACTACTGAGAATCATTAGCAACAAAACAAGAATTATGCCTCATGAAGTTGATATTTCTTTAGTAGGAATGGAGGATGAAAAAAACATGCATTATTTATATCATATAAATATAAAATATTATATTAATAGGTGATAAATAATATAAAATAAAGTGGAAAAGAATAAGACCAAACTTGTTAGGCATGAATTTTTAATAAAATGGTCAAGTAGGTGTCATTGAGAAAATGATATTTGAATGAAGACTTGAAGAGGGGAAAGGACTCCTTTTCTAGGCAGAAGAAATAATTGGTACAACAATCTTAATTCAGAGACATACCTGGCAATTTTGAGCAATAGCAGCAAGGAAGGTGTAGTAACTAGAGAAAAGAGATCAACAGGCAGAGATGCAACAAGGAGGCAAAATATTATGAGAATTTGGATCTGAAAGAAGCTTCAATCTTCAGTAAAATAGTTACCACTGAAGAGTTTTGAACAAAAGGGTGATATTACTTGAATTTTTTTTTTAAATTGAAGTAACACTGCATTAAAAGATTATATAGATCTCAGGAATGCATTATTTATAAATCAGTTTCAGTATATATAAAACATTATGTTCACCATTCAAAGTAATATGTTTTAAAAAGCTCATTAATGCCTATTTTGTTGAGAATACATTGAGGGAGGAGTCAAAAACTGGGTAAAAGGTTATATCATCGTGATCCAATAAGAAACACCAGTTAGTACCAGGAATGGTGGCAGCAGGGAAGATGGTACAGTTTATATATCCACTATATATTTGGAATTTAGAGGCAATAGAATTTCTGTTGAATGGAATAACGGGTAAGAAAAGTGAAGAATGACCACACAAGGATTTTAGCCAGATCATCTGGAAGGATGAGGAATGCTGTAAGTAAAGCAGGTTTCAAATGAAGATCAAGCGTTCAATTTTAGTCATATTAAATGTGAGAGATTTTTATCCAAGTAGAAATATCAAGAAGGTATTTAGATATACATGTCTGAAAACTCTAGAGGTAAAATTAGAATGAAGGTAGTATTTAAAGCCTCTTCAACTTGATGAGTTCACCAAGAATGTGAATCTAAACAGGGAAGAGAACAATATTAATAAAAAAGGATATTGACAAAATTATGATTGACATAGTAAATCTATCTTTAAAATTAATGACAATAATAAAATATCCATTAATATGTTCACCAGACACTAATTTTGGGGCCTATTGCATATAAAGAATCTAAGTAAACTATCACAGAGAGACGGCCAACAGGTTTGACAGTTTCATTTATTGAGTATGCTTTTCTCAAGGAAACTTATTTTTTCAGCCTTGCTATGCCGGTAAGTTTCTATCTTAATAGAGTACAGAGTTTATTATAACATTCTATAGGCTACTAAATTGGCTAGGTAATTCAGATCTTACAAACTTAGAGGTCTGTCAAGCAAGGGGACAGGGGAAGTATGAAAGAAATAAGGATGACATGTACCTTAAAATTCATTAAATAGGGTTTGACCTGGACTTATATTTATAAATCCTAACATACCTGTTTTGTTTTGCTGCTTAACTACAACATCAATCATCTTTGCTAATTTTCATTTAACCACACCTATCATACTGTAGAAATCATTTCATTCATACTTTACAATTGTCATGATATACATCATGGATTTGTTTACTGGGTGATCAACACATGTGGCTAATTATTGATATAAAGCAATACTATAATTTAATTCTTAAGGGTAAGATTCCTTTCCTCTATAATCAACACTTATACATACACAGTCATATCCATCTGTAGTCAGCATTTACAACTTAAATATTAAACAACCTTTGAAATTTAAGTCCTTAGTACAAATAAGAAGAGATGTTAAGAGACAGCAAGTTCAAAGGGTTAATTAGTGGGAATCTATTCAGAATTGAAGCTACTACAAGGAACTGTGTAAAAAATACAATAATACATGTATGAAGAAAATGCTATCCTAGGGCACAATAATAATTTCCACCTTCACCCTCTAATATACAGAGAAAAATATTATTACACATTGATTTTCCTAGTTTCCTGCATCACAGAATTCTACAATGAGAAAATTCATTATAATGAATGAGGGAAAATGATGTGAAATCAAAGAGAATTATCACATGTAAACATCAAATTAGGTCAAGAATAAAAGTGGGGTACCTTCTACTCCTCCCTGGAGACTCTTTCAGAAATCTTGCTTTCCTATCTCCTTTATTTTCAATCTTTGTCGCTAAATAAATTTGCCCCTTTTAAAGAATAGTCATTGAAATGTAATAATATTCCACAATTTTATAGAAAATGTTACATGCACAATTGGGATGAATACAACACTTTCATCTTTAAAGTGTTTCCTTCTTACAATGTGAATCACAAGATATGAATAGGAATTATAGTGCTAGAAGGTCAACAAGCTGTATGACTTAGCCAAGTCATGAAACTTTCTCAGCCTAAACTTTTAATACACCTTGTTTAAACAAGCTGAGAAATTGAAATCAATGCGAATGTACAAAACTAGCTGCCATGTATATTATATTCTGTTGAGCCCTAGAAGACACACATGGAGTATATTGCATTAGTCTTGCCTTCAAAGTACTTACTGTATTCTTCAAGGACTATTATGCTCTGTTCGTATTAAAAGACAATATATAATAGAATAAAAACATATATTTTATGTATGAAGAAAGCACAGAAGGCAAAAAAATGAGGCCAAGCAATTAACACAGAGATATGCGTATCTTAAAAATGTATTGTTTTTATTAACTCTGATAGAAATACTTTAAAGAGATATTTCAGAAAAACTGCTCAGTTTGAGAAAGGTCCATGACACAAGTTGCATAGTTGCGTATCTACTGAGTTCTAGAAACGAGTTAAAATACTGTGATTGGAAAAATGGAAAGATAGGTCCTTTAGTGGGAACAAATACAATTACAATACAAAACAGTTATTATTTCAAATGTTAGAAATATATTAAATTTAATAATATTTCAAATTTTAGAAACACTTAATTTCTAATCTTTCTATAAAAAGAAATTTTAGCAAACTTTCAGGTCTCAATAAAACTGGAGTTTAAAAAGTAATACATCAAGCTGATTTTCTTTGAACTTTAGTTTTAGTCTTTATCCAACACTCTCCTGGACTACAAAACTAAATGACATTCGATCAACATAACTATGACTCTAAGACCAAGGGTAAGGAAATGGCAATTACCTATGAACTACGAATCTCATTTTATATAGCTACATTTAATTTCTAACAATAGACAAGATAACAGAATGCCACTATACTCCCTGAGGGAGAGGGTCACAGCACATCAATTCAAAAGTTCAGAGCACCACATTTCATAAAATATGCTGACAAAGTCAATGACAAAAAGTATTTGGAAGTCAGTTCTTAAGAGATGAAAAATGGTAAAAGCGGTAATGAAGGAATAGGAATGCAAAATCCAGACATAACGACTGGCATACTCAAGAACATTAAAAATAACTAAAATACCAAGATTTGTAAAAAACTGCACATCAGTTTCTTCTTTGTGGAGCTTCTTTTCAAAAAGAAGCTTCAGGATCATTTTACATACCCTAGATAACAGAGAGAAGACAAAATAAGGGCAACAGGTACATGCTCAAGAGAACTTTTAAGTGTAGTGGGGGGGGGGAGATAAGCATGTAAACAAATAGAATAATTCCAGATACTTTGTAATTATTACAAACATAAAATAAGAAAAAATGAGAGCAGTTATGGTGGGTAAAATGATAAAAGGATCTGCTTGAGCTTTAGATAAAGGCCTTCAGCTGAAGATTAAAATGTTTGACTTGAATGAGGAGAAAATGGAAGAATATTCACAGCAGGGAAGAATGTTCTAAGTAAAAGGAATGGCGAGAGTCAATTACTTGTTATGAAAAATGAAACTGATATGTCCTTAGTACAAAATGACACTGTGAACTGAAGAGTAGAGATGGTGAGAGTGGTTCTACTAGGGAAATATTTTGGCATAGTCAAGAAGTATCGGTGAGGGTAAGAAATCACAAATGACTTCTTCTGGCCCAAGCAATTGAGTGTCCATTACTGAGGCAAGTAATAAAGGATACTTTTGGTGGGGACAAAAAAACTTATTTCAGATATTATCACATGAAGTAGCCATTTTAAGTAGCTAGTTGAAATAAATCTGCCTTGAATCCAGGGAAAAGTTCAAAATTAAAGATTCAAACTACAAATAGAGTCCCTCCCAACAGCAGGCAGCCACTCCATAGCTGTCTGTGCGCCTGGGTCCCTGGCCACCCGGGCTCCCTTGCCAGTGGGGAGCAAAGGGGGTCAAGGTTCCTGGGTAAGCCCCCTAAGTCGGGTGAGCCCTGGAGGGGGTTGGTTTGGGGGAGGTGGCCCCACCCACCAGCGGATGGCTGCTTCACAGGGTAGCCATCTGCAGCTCAGATAGGCCAAGACACGTTGCCCTCTGTTCCTAGCCCAAGGGAAGCATGGGAGAACACAGGCTCGGCCATCTGAGCCTAGGCCCCACCCCCACCCCCGCGCACAGGGAGGTTCTGGAGTGGGGGCAGGGCAGGGACTTGAGTCCCGCCCACCAGCAGGCAGCCACCCCATGGCTGTCTGCATGCCCGGGTCTCTGAGCATCGGGGCTCCCTTGCCAGCAGGGAGCAAAGGGGGGTCAATGTTCCTGGGTTAGCCCCCTAAGCTGGGTGAGCCCCGGAGGGGGGGTGGGGTGAAGGAGGTGGCAGCGGATGGTTGCCTCACAGGGCAGCCATCTGCAACTGGGATCAGCCAAGCCATGTTGCCCTCGGCTACCAGCAGGGAGGTACTGGCAGCGGACAAGTGGGTGGGGGGGGAGACCTTCCATTTTGCTCTTACTCCAGTTAAACTTCAGAGGATCAAGAGCATGCATAACACAAATCCTCCCATCATAGAACGGGTGAGGGATCATGCAAAAATCCAGCCCACAAGCCTGAGGTGGACACGGCAGATGGACAACCCAGAGAACCAGTACATGTGAGACAAGAGGAACAACTGTAGAGACAGGATGTCACGATGCACACCTATGTGCTCACCAGGCCGGGAAGACCCAGGACCTCATTTCAGAGATGCCTTCTAGGAGAGCAACGCCCCCTCCCCACACTATGGGAGAGGAGAGGAAGACCAAAGATGGGGTAATCAGCCCCACATCAAAACTGCAAACTGAGGCAGAGGAGATAATCTACAAAGGCCATTCACAGACACCTGTATTCACAGAGAAACTTCTTCACCGACACTGGCTGGGGGCGAGATCTCCTAAATCTGACACGAGAGTCATAAGGAAAAACAGCAAAGCAATGGAGATGGGATTGGAGAAGACAGCCTGCAGCAAGAAAACATGGACAGATCACAATTGAATATAGACTAGCCACCCAAGGCAAACTTAAGACTGAAACCTACCAGCAAGGCTTGCATGGTTCCAACAACACAGTCCCTCAGCTCAGTGAAAGGACACTGCCATCGGAAAGAGACTAATGGACTTACACAACTAGTAAACAACAAAGAGTGGAGTTTGGGAGAATGGAAGGGGCACCAGAGGGAGGAGGGAGAAGGTATCAAAAAAAAAAACCACAGAGGCTGTGATCTAAAGAACAAAATTAATTAATTGATTAATTAGTTGATTAATTAATTAATTAAACTACTACATACTACAGAGCTACCCAGTGAGGAGATGGTTTTAAGAACGTAAGGGATCAAATTTTGAGAGAATGTCGGTAGTGAAAAAGATCAAAGATTGAGGCCAGACATACTCCCAAATTAAGTCTTCTAGAGGACAGGACCAGTAGTAAATGAAGAAGACCAAATGAATCTAAAATCATAGAAGTCTGAAGAAAACAGTTTACCAAAAAAGAAGTCGTTATTATAAAGTGATGAAAAAGGAAGTTCAATTGGAGATGTTTAAAGTGGGACTAGGGAATAAAGAACTGAAACAAATGAGTATGGACAAGTTTTTCAAGTTTTGCTGTAAAGAGAAAAGAAAAAAGGAAAGTGAGTGTTAAGGATTTGGAGATCTAAAGTGGATCTTTTTAAAATGTGACAGTAAAAATGTTTGTCTACTGATCAGGATGCAGAGAGAGAGAGAGAGAGAGAGAGAGAGATATTCAGGAACAAAGTCCTTGAGATGGAAGAAAAGAGAGTGAGATTCAATACTTAAGTGCCAAGAGTTACATTATAAAGAGTACTTCTCATTGTATCTGAAGGGAGACAGGGGATGGATACAGATACAGTTAAGACGGTGGAGTTGAACCCTCTCTTTTATCCATAGGTGGATAGATCATTGGTTGAGTTGGGGGAAGAACTAAGGATTTAAGAGTGGGAGTATGAAATAGTTGTCTAGGAGAATGGGACTGGGAATTCACTAGGAGAAATAAATCTCTGAAATTTGTGACTTCAAAATTATTATGATTTGACAGCTAAACAGGCCATAATTTTTTTTCCTCTCAAAACTTCTGACATTTTGCTACTATATATTTTTAACACTTACTGATGATTCCAGGTATGTTTTACCTTTATTCACTGTCTTTCTCGATAGAATTTATGTCTTGTGAAGGAATGCACTTTCATATTTTTATTCATTAATATGTTCCGAACACTCAGACTATGTACTTACATAGTTTGTACCCAATCAAGTCTCAGTTGATTGAATGAATTTGTGGTAATAAATTTGAAGTTACTGCAACCGGCATAATTGCATTGGTCTCTCTAGTAATGCTCAACTGTAGGTACACAGTAATGAGTTAGGTGGATATAAAGCTCTTTTTTTTTTTTTTTTCAGTTTTGCAAGGTAACATAGTAGAAGGATAAATTAAGAAAAGTTTATTAATGATATGAAGGGGTGCTCAAGAGTAAAAAGGGAATTATTATTATTGGACATTGATGAAAGTTGGAGTTTCCTGAGTAGCTGAAGGACAGTTGTAGTATTAAAAGGATCTAGAAGGACTGGGAATAAAGGATTAGAGAGTAAACATTTTGAAAAGAAAATTTTCAAGATTTAAATGTAAGTGAATGACTATAATGGGATAGATGAAAATTCATTACAGCTAAGAGAGTCAAGAAACTAATTGAGACTTGGAGATTACTTAGTGAAATATTTCTAAGGCTGATTGCTGGAGCACCCAATACTGAGTACATGAAGCAACTACAGTTTTGTGAATTATTACCAAAAAAGTCTACTATAACACAATACAGCTTGGGAGAATATCAGGTCTTTTGAGTAATGACCAAAAAAACTAATGACCTAGGGAGAATAGAAATGAGTTGAGAGAAAAATGTATGAGTTTGGAATTTGTTGAAAGTCTTGTTGAAAGTCACAATGCTATAAACTTTATTAATTATTAGATCTACAGTATAGCTGTATTATGTATGAAAAGTGAGGCAAAATTTAGACCCAAACAGGAAGATTTTAATTTAACAACAGGGAATTGGACCAAAAAAATGATAGTTCTCATTTGCCCTTTGCTAGAGAATACCAGAAATAATAGATCCAGTAGAGGGGGAAGCATGGTATAAGGAAACGGAGTAATTTTGTAGCTTTTCAAATTTGCTTCAAATATTTCTCTAGTTAGTAGGAATAATAGACATCTTCATTATTGAGAACCAAATGAGAGTCATAAAGGCTTAAAGAATAAGATACAGTTCTGTTCTGACGAAGAGAAGGCTCTATTTCAAAAAGATGAAAAGAAGAATCCAGATCTGATAGTTTTGATTCTAGAATAAGTCTTTCCTGAAAATAGCAAGAGAATTCCCTGAAACTTCTTTCTTACACACAATCACAAATAATGCAATTGGAATAAGAAACTGAAGAGCAACAACTGACAAGGTGGTTGACCTGATACATTTTACTAGTGGTGCAAAAATAACACTGTTTTGAAAGTTACTAACAAGTCAGGGGTCACAGGTAACAGGAGAGAAGATGCTTTTTCTGGCAGGTAAAACCCAAATTGAAGGTGATTTTCCAGATATGAAAACCAACTAGGAGATGGTTGCTTTGACCTTTGAATCAATAATTAATATTGCTGAATCAGCTATGCATGCTGTCCTGAAAGGTACACAGTTAGTCTCCCTACCCCTACTTTTATGGGAAACACATGAATGAAGCCAATGAAATATGAGAAACATGATTTTTAAAAATAAAACCTAATTTAGTAAATTAGTACAACATCATTTGCTTAACAGGACAAGGAAGCTAAATCATACAACATTCACTTAACAGGACAAGGAAGCTAAATCATACAAAACAATAATATACATAATGATGAACATACCTGTTTAATGATGCTAAGAAAGGATTTATAATTAATATCTAGAAACAAGATGCCTGATCTGGAAGGCAAGGAAAACTTTGAAGAGTAACAGAAATTTAGTGGGTAAAGAAGCAGGAAAAAGTGTTACAGAAACAATGAACATAAAGAACAGCAGATTAGAATGAAAGAGAAGTCAGTAATAGGGATAGAAGGGTAGACAGGTACCATATCATAAATGGTTTTCAATCTCTGAAAAAAAGACTTTGAATTTTCATCTCAAAATATGAGAGAACACCAAATATTTTTAAACCAGTGAGTCACCTGATATTTGTAGAATCAATCGTTAATTCAAATACTCTCACTGCTCATTTCAACTAAATACAAATTACCAAGATCTTGGTAGAAGCTATTGTTAAATCGAAAATACTACTTTAAACAAGGTAAAATTTAAAAATAATATCACAGTTACCCAATTTTAATTTACTTTAACCAGTCATTGTTGATTAAAACAAACTGCTTAACAGTTTTTCCTTTGCTAACTTTTTTGGCTGATTTCAACCATGAGGGTTACTTGTTAGTAAATGACCAATTTAAAAAAAATGTAAAAAGCTTTGTAAAAACCTCACTAATTGTTAATTCACTTTACCTTTAAGTCATGTGCTGTAACTCTGAAATCTGATGATGGGAAAAGGCTTGAGCAGCCCAATAAGGACAGAATGAGTTTGTAATTCCTGATTTGCAGCATACTGTTTTCTTCCCCTTGAGGAAACTCTGTTCAAATTACCAGAAAATCTGAAAATGTTCTTAAGCCTTGAAC
Source organism: Uropsilus gracilis (assembly GCA_004024945.1). NCBI lineage: Eukaryota > Metazoa > Chordata > Mammalia > Eulipotyphla > Talpidae > Uropsilus > Uropsilus gracilis. Next base: position 19,142 of record PVHY01000889.1, on the reverse strand, counting down.
TGGCCCTATATAAAAGTTGGTTTATAAAAGATGCTAACTAATATTTATAGCATCAAAGTATGAACTAGCTCACTTCATAAACAAGTGACAGATGTACATAAGCAAGAAAATGTTTTTGGGAAAGTCCCTTTTCATGGAATAATTTAACATGCTAAGAAATTATGAATACTGTCACAAACAAAATGAAACCTGTTATATAAATTGCACAGCTATGACAATATTTACTAAAATTCAAAATAAAGACACCTTTTAATTCACATTCTATTTTCAATAATATTTCCTAAGAAATAAAAGGTATGTACAACTATGTCAATGACTATGTCATAGATATCTCAATCATTGAGATAGTTCAGTCTGTTGCTATACTGTCTTTGAAGTTCAGTGTTTTACATTTGCAGCATATCACTATTCAAATGACAAAATTTCATCAGAAAAACTTAATTTCTATTTAAATGTCATAAAGAATAAATTCACATGCCCAAATTAGTTAAAACATTCTCAAAGTTTTGCAATAATTAAATCAAGTGTTTAAAAATTTTTATTTCTTTTTAAATTTAAATTTGCTAAAATTAAAAGTTCAATTCTTCAGTCAGTATGAGCCACACATGCTCAGTGAGTTAGTTTCCGCATGTGATATATCAGTACAACATTGGACAGGTCTCAAAGATGGTCATCTTTTCACAGACATCATCCATGTTCACAACAAACATGTCTTAGCAGAAAATGTGTGCCTGGTCCTGAAAGGTGCCCCATAACAGCATCAAAGTTTGTCTCTAGTAAATTTTCTCTAGTCTTCAAGATTCTATTTGTAATATTGGGTAGAAGTCTAAATTGATGTCTTTGGCCTATAAAATGTGTCACACAGCTCATTCCTTGCCAGACATTTTGTAAAATATTTAATACTTTATTAGCTCAATAAAATTATGAAGTAGGGGAGCGGTTACCAAGCTTGCTTGGTTCACTGCACCCTTAGTGTTTCAGTAATTTTACCACAGTACACACAGGACAAAATAAATATCTGAAACTGTCATTATTAAGTAGTTGAGACAAACAACTTATTAAGTATGTCTTAATTCAGAGACACTTGAAATATGCATTAATTAATTTAAAAAGAAACTATTTTATTCAACATCACAATTGTTTACTAAATTCTCTGCCTATTAGGCAATGCACAACTTTTCAAATCGTGGCATCAGAGTGCATACTACCACGTCTACTGTCCTATTTGATTTTCATGTAGTTTTATTTTGTTTATTATAATAAGCACTGAAAATTAAGCTTTGCAAAGATATCACATCATTGAAAGACAGATGTAACACTGAGATCATGTGCTACCTTAAATTAGTAGTATGTTGACTATCACTGTTTCCTCTGAATTTTTAATGTATAAAACTGTAAGGGTTTAATCATCTGTGATTTTCACCCGCTCTGCATTTCTAACTTTCAAATGATAGAGCCCAAGATATTGAAAGTCACATCAATTAAGAAGGCACACCATTCCTTACTCAGCTAAACATCAATTCAGGTTCTAATTAATTTGCCTTCAGATTAATTTTTGTCTTTCTGCTGGACTTTGTATTTGGGAGAAATGGGAGGGGGTGAGCTAAAAATGGGAAGGTAGCACTCCCCAAGATTCTACCAGAGCAATCAAAGATATTGATAGGAGGAAGTTGGAAGTCCAGACATTTCTATTTCTTCACAGTTTCAGCTGCAGTCAGGCAACGAAAGTCCTTGAGTTCCAGTACTATGGCCTTAGGATTATCCCTTTAGTCAAAGATTTATAGTGACATCAGTCTTCTTACCAACTCCTTTTGGCTTCTCAGCTTCACAATTACTATGTCCAATCCTCACACTAAGAAAGTTCTCTTTGTTCCAAAGTTGTCTTTACAGTAGCTTCTAATATTGCTCTCACCAGTAAGTAGCAAAGTGTGAATATAAACCTGAATATATGTAAAGATAACCTAATAGAGCTTTTAAAAAAACAGGCTCTTAGATCATAATGAAAACTAAAAACTAGCAGTAGAAGCCAGGGATTTTTATGCGGTGAAGGGAAAAACAAAAACAAGCAAAAAACTACCTATAAATATTTTCTGAAGCTGAAAACTTATATCCCACAGTATATGCAAAATGTTTGTTAAATTGACTCTTATGTAAGTAAATGGCTATCATGTTAATTCAGTAGACTACAGAATAAAAATGACACCCTTACATTACTCTACAGTCAACGAAGTAAAAATTATATTACGTCTCTGCAATTTTCTTTCCTAATATCAAGATGCAACCAAGATTTTGAGTTCTGCTCTAGTCATCTTCTTGCTGTCTATAATCTATAAATATATCACCATATGCCATTAGTTGTCCATTTTTTAATCTAAAAAACCCTTGTTTTAAAAGTTAGGCCTAGTCATTTCTAGTCATGTGACCCACCTACCTAAGGTCTGTCATGATGGAACACAGGTGAAATATGCCTTATTGTGTCCTGACCAAGTTTCTGTTACATAAAATTATGAATACAATTTCTGGACTTGCACCAGGGATTTGAAGAAAGTGAACATAGACACATAGAGGCGAGACATCCAGATACCTGAGGACATGTTGTGAGACACAAATAGGGAAGCTCACAATAGCAGCCATTACCTTGATTTATACTTTGATTCCAAACTTTACCACACCTTCTTGTGGTAAAAGGTGTCTTAGACTTGTGGCAAGCTTTTGGGCTTCCGAGGTCTTGCTGCTGAACAACTTGTTTGGCTGAGTATTTAACCACAAAAGGATAAGTAACTTTGGATGTTTTATGGAGAAATCTTTCTTCTCTTCTCTAAGTACATTAAATTTCTTTCACACTATGTATCTTCTTTGTATTTGTGTGCACAGATGGACCCTTAAGAATGTGTTAGTTTGGAGGTACCAGTGTGCCCATTGGCTGTGGTAACAATATGATTTAATTTTTAGTCTTCATCACATTATCACCATCTATATCATTTAAATAGTAAGGAAAAACGTTGTGTTCTAATCTATGATAGTCAAACTCAGAAGCAGAGAGTAGAATAGTGGTTGCCACGAGCTGGGAGAGAAATGGGGAGATACTGGTCAAAGAGTAGAAAGTGTCCATTAATTTCTAGAAGAGCTCTACTATACAAAAGAGTCTATAGCTAATGACACTGTATTATATAGTTAAAACTTGATAAAAGATTAGATCTTATGACATTATTGTCAAAAATAAGCAAATAAACAAACAAATAAATAGGGAAGGGACAAACTATTGTGAAGGATGGATATGTTTCTGGGCGTATACTATAGTGATGATTTCACAGCTGTAAGCTTATGTGTGACCTCATCAAGTGGTAAACATTAAAAATGGGCAGCTCTTTGCATGTCAATGACACCTCAATAAAGTGCTTTATTTAAAAAAAAACTGAATTTCAAAACTCAGGTGTAAGGGAGAATTTTGATTTACAATGTGATACATTTTAGGCACCTACATCCATACCTTTGATGATACAAATACATATTTTAAACCACTTAAAGTAAAACCATATTCATATCAGATGTGATACTTTAACAGGGGAAATGTAGATTGTTATTAGAAATATTTTCAATTATAAAAAATAAAGACTAATTTTGGTTTCCACTTTAATTCCTAGCATAAAGATACAAAACTTTGAAATTTTCAAGTTTAAACTAAGCTCTTATTCTATTTTTCCCCATGATGCATATGCTGTTACCTTAATAAGGAAAAAAATGGGTCAAGCCCTGTTAGCTATTCAGAGTGTAGGTGGAAATCCTTTGACGAGCTTTCTGGGGATGCCTCTAACATGGGAATTGCTGTTGAGTTTCCAGGAGAAAAAGATAAAATTTTGACAGTAGCAATATCGCTTACAAATAAACCTTTTCACACCCACCAAAAAGAAGGTTACAAAGGTGCCTGAAATCTAGCAATTAACCAATATCATTGCAAAGTTTTAGTGCAGAAAATCCTACGCTGAGCCTACACACTGCACACAATATGTTCTTCTTAATATAGTTGCTGATCTGAAAAATAATTCTCCAAAATACAAAATAGGTATGAATTTTAATATAAAAATTGTTTCCCAAATTATTCATGCATTCTGATACCTTTAATCATTATATAATTTAATCCCATTTTTATTAGTAACTTTTTAAAATGAAATCATCAATTTTATCTATAGGAGTTTGATGTTTTAAATTTTAAGTTAGGTGAACCTAAAATAGACAAACATTACTGCAAAATAAGATTTCTTGTAACATATGGTAACTAAATACCTTTTTGTAATAGGAACACATGTGGTTTCAATAAGTGTCCATAGTATTTAATACCTCAAATGGAAACCAAAGTAAAAGTGTCTGTTTATAGTAAAAGCTAATTATGTGAACTGTGAACTCATTAAAAGTCACAGGTACATAAAATCAGTTAATCTCTTACTATTTCTTAATAAATATTTAGTGAGAAGTTGAATCTTCAGGTAGCCCCTTAAATTGTCTCTAAAACTTAGATTTATACTAACGTTATTACAAAGAATAGTTTGGAGATTTAGAACTCTATTTACAAGGGAAACAGAAAGCAAGATAAACTCAGCAAATCACAACTAATTCCTTGTCCATCAACACATTCAATGTGGAAATCAATCATTTATTCATCTACCCATATATATGACATTAGTGGGTGTCTACTTAAGAGTTGTAAAGGTACAATGTCAGGGAAAAGGCAACTATGTTTTAGGAAGCATAAAGTACATGAAAGTAAATCAATGGAATAGTGTATTAAGGGTTGCACAGCATCTGATGAGGAACAGAGAGGGATGTTAAATCAAACTGGGAGCACTGATGATTTTCCAGAGGACAGAATACTTAGTCTTGAAAGATTATCGGGGTAAATAACACTCCAGGTATATGAATAACAAGTAGATACAGAATTTGCTGTAATGCAACATGATAGAATTATGTTAGAGCAATTTAGCATTTCAGGGAGGGAATGAAGAAACTGGAGTCAAAGGAATGAATCAGAGAAAGAGGTCAAATCTTCAGTGGCCTCCTCAGGTACAGTTAAAATGCTTTACTTTATCTGGAAAATATGGCTCACCATTGAAAACGTACAAGAATTTTATCATGGAAAAAACACTTCTGAGTAAACATATAACTTCAACAGCTCATTTTAACTTGATCAGTGATATCTTGTTATTAGAGATATTTTACTTGTCTGTTATGGTCAACACATATGTTCTCTGTAATGAATTCTCTTTTTCATAAATATTTGCAGCAAAGATATTTTATTTAAATAACAAAAAAGTTCTTCCATACGTCATAAACATTTCTATAATATCAAATATTTCTGTTGTAATCACTTATTTAGTATGTATCTTCACTGATAAAACAGGAATTATATTGGCCTTTTTGTCCAGCTACATTTCCAGAGTATGCTTTAATTTTACCCTAATATAGGGGTTTGTAAACAGAATGTAACAAGTAATAAATAATAATAATAGAAAATAAGAATAGATGTTCCAAAAATAATTTAAATTTGGGCTTAGAATATATTTGTTTCTATAGCAAATTAAATGTTGAGTTTAGAATATACTTAGCATTTTCCCTTCCAGAAGATTTACCTACCTGATCTTGTTAGTGGTTTACTTGACTATCTATTAGAGAATGAGTCTTCTCCTGGTTACAAAGACATTATCTTAGGTTTCTTAGCATTCCCTGTGCAAAGCCTATTTGCCTATGCACAGCAGGCACTAAAATGAATGTTGAAATGTGTATTAAATTTATATTGTATTCTCTTGGAACAAAAAATAAAATACTAAAACATACAATCCAATCCAGCCATTGCTTATCTCAGTTTTATTTTAAATATCAGACAAAATTGGGGTGTAGAGCAGGAGGATTATACATCTAACTATAGCAAATTTATTTTGAATTAAATAGTTTATGGTGTAAGTGAGAATACTATTGTTTTTAATCTTTTATAAACTCAGAAGCCCAAACATTAAAGCTTTTACTAATTTTTTTCATATGTAATAACATGTCTCTAAATATGCATTGTTTATCCAAGATAAAATAAAATGAAGTCTTTCTAGGTATAGTCATTCTTATGCTGAACAAGCTGCTATTCTTATCCTGGTACCATATGGATATGTTCAAATGACGCAGGCAATAAAAATGGATTATCTTAAGTTTGTGAAAAGGTAATTCCATTTCTCACAGCTATCATAATATGAAATATCATTTGCATTTCAAATATACATAGTGACTTTTATGAATCAGTTTTGCAAACTTTTAAGTCAAATATTCTAAGAAATAAATCTATAACAGCACTTGGGAAGGTGTGCAGAGGTTTTAATTATACAGGTCTATATATATTGTCAGAAAGCAAAATTCAAAGAGTTTATTTGAAATAATACTTACAAACTTGTCTCCACATGTCAGCAATAGGCAAAATGGTCAATAAGAACAACTTAAATCTACAGTTAATAAAGATCAGGAATCAGCCTTTTAGAATGCACAGATTTTAGAACAAAAGGGGTTAAAAATTAGGCTTTGGAAAACCTTCATCCTTCTCTAATAAGGGAAAAGCAATCTTTGGAAAGCCAGCAGCATATGAAGACTTCTAGAAGGCTGGAGTCAAAGAAGAAGAAACGTACAAGAAAGGTCTTCTGATTGATTGATGACATTCATAAAATATTAGTTATTTTGGCCTGAAGCCAAGAATTGATGATGGTATCATAACAGATAAAAAATAATTTGGGGAAGAAAAATGGAAGCAATGATACAGCTCATTAGAGAAATCTTTGGAATTGTGACAGGCATAGTTTTCAGTATTTACACTGAAAATCGAAAAGAGAGCCTACAAAAAATGGCTGATGCCAGAACACTTTGCAAGTTAAGGGAAGTTGGATATAGAGTCCCACACCCCTGATCTATTGATGGTAAGGGACCAAGCAGGAAAAGAGAGAAATAATAGTCAATCATCATTTTGGTATATATATATATATATATAATTTTACATAATATTTATTATAATGTAGCAACTATAGCCATTATTTATTTAATAACTGTATAATAAGCAATTTAATTATATATTTTATTTAACCCTCCTCACACAGCATGAGGCTGGTATTAATAGTACCTCATTTTGAAGATGAAAGCACAAACTCAAAAAGGTTAGATCATCTTTTCAAAACCCCACTGGCTCCAGAGCTTTATGATGAAGGAAAAGAAAGAGCAGATCTATAATTCAAACCACAATAGTTTGATTCTAACATTTCAAGTACTTCTCCATCAATACAAATGAATACTTGAAATAAGTCAGAGTCAGGTGAATCCAAAGGGAAAGAATACATTTAGACATAAAGAAGGTTAAGAGACTTTGTTACTTTCCTGGCAAGAAAATACATAGCAACTTCAAGTAGAGTTACTGGGATACATTTAATGAAGAAACTAATTACAGATATGTGATTGGGTTAAGAACTGATTCAAACATGCATTAAGAAATATTCAGAGGTTAAGAGTAAAGAGGAAGGAGTGGTAACTGGAAGCCCCAGATTCAGAGGTATATTTGGCAACAGAAAGTCTAAACAATGATTTTCTAAGAAGAGTGGGGTCATTGCTGACATGCTAGTGATCTCATTTTCTGTTCTCAGACTTTTTTGCACCATTGCCTCCCCTTTGCTGAACCCAATCAAAAGATAGAAGTTAATGAAACCTATTGAGAAATCTATAAAAGTCATCTTCCAAGGATCAGGGTGACAAGAATGTCTAGAACAAGTGGGGACCATCTGGCACACTAAGTAGGAATTCAGAAGAGTGAGTAAGGGACTACTTCACAAAACTGAGAAAAACAGTTAATTGGCTGCATTTGAGATCAGGAACCTTTGGAGCCTGGTTCCAACTCTTCCTCAAGCTACCATTATAGTCACAAGTCATGAAAAAAAGTTAATTATTGTCATAGTCATATACTGGAAACATTTTAGTTAGACATTAAACCACTATCTCTTACATTAAAACTCTATTCCATTCCCCAAATATGTTTTCTTCATAGTGTCTATTTTTCATATTCAATCTCATTTATTATAAGAAATTAGGCAAATTATAAGTTTAAGAAAGGGGTTGTAATTCTTTAGTCAAATTGGGGTATCCAGGCAATAGCATCCTATAACAAGTATCTGTCATCACATTAATATCTATTTTATTTGAAACATAAGTAGACACTTGCTAACTTCTATATATATTCTAAGTATAGAACTTGGTTATGGGAACAGGGTATATGAAGAATTAAAAAACCTTTCTGTCTTGAATGAACACTTAATACACAATGTAAACAAATATGTGAAATATGGTGTGCATACATCTAGAGAAGCAAAACAAAGTAGTGGTCAAAATTAAACCAAAAGAAACACTGAAAATCTGAGTGAAGAATTGAGGTTATTAGACAGAGAGTATGGAAAGTGGAGAGCCCAATAGTTTGTAGAGGAATAGTAGTGTCTTGTTGTTTTGCTGGGGTAGCAGACATACCAAGAAGTGTAAACCTATTCTCCTAAGGCTTTCCTAGATTTCCTGACTAATACTGTTCTTAGAACTTCCTGTAGTTAGATTGCTATTAAAACATACTGTGTTCTCTGTGAAAGAAACTATCAGTAAAACTAAAAACCACTATATTTAATGGAAAAAAATATTTGCACATATCTCACAAAGGATTAATAGCCATAATATGTAAGTTCATGCAATGCCACAAAAAGAAAACAACCTAATTAAAAAAAATAATAACAACAAACAGAAGAACTAAATGGACACTTTTCCAGAAGAACTAAACGGACACCTCTCTAAAGAAGACACACATGTGATAGTCAGCAGGAACATGAAAAAAACCTCATCGCTTATAATCAGAGAACAGCAAATCAAAACCACAATGAGATACCACCTCATACACTTAGAATGGCCCACATCATGACCAGAAATAATTCTTGGCAACAATGAGGAGAAAAAGACACCCTCACACACTGTTGGTGGGAATGTAAATTGGTCCAACTCTTGTGGAAAAAAATATGCAGGTTCCTTAAAATATTAAAAATGCACCTATCACATGACTCAGTCATCCCATGCTTAATATCTAAAGAATGCAAAAACACTAATATGAAGGATAAATGTACTCCTTAATTCATTGCAGCCTTATTTACAATAGCTAAATTATGGAATCATTCTAGTGCTTCAAGACAGAATGAATCAGAAAATAGTGGGATGTATACACACACACACACACACACACACACACAATGGAACATTACTCAGCTATTAAAAAAAGAGATAACTCAGCTACTTAGAACAACATGTATGGTAATAAAGAGGTTAATGTTCAGTGAAATAAGTCAAAATAAAGAAAATACTGGGTGTATCACTTACAATGGGATATGGAAAAACAGCAAAGGGTCTGCAAAACCAAACCAATAAAAAATAAAGTCTTAACATCTGACTGTTGAGGCATCCAGAGGGTAGAGTGGTGAGGGGGATGGAATCAATAAAAAACATTGTTGGGGCACGGGTGGTGGTCAGGGTGTTAAATACACTTATTGAAGTTCAACTCCCAGAATAAATAGAAAGATATAAACCCACCTCAATTCAAAAAAAATTATTTGGAAAGAAAAAATTAAAATAGTCATTCTTAGCTAGAGCCACAAGTGCAATTAAATATGAAATTATCTATTACATCTATTTTCTGGTAATATAGTAAGGTCTGAGAACTGTAATATCATAATTCCCTTGTGACTATTAGACCCCTTAGACTGCCTAGAAATCTGTTGGTACAATAAATGCCCTCTCAAGTTTTATAAGTAATTGTTTAGTAAACCAGAGATTCAAGTACTTTTACATCCCCAAATAAACACCTTGATCTTAAAAGGCTGGTTAGCCTTTCAGCAAAAATTATATTTAATAGTATTCAATGGGGCAAAATGTAAAATCCCATTTTAGTGATGTCCACATTACTAAAAAAAAAAAAAAAAAAAAAAGGTGCAAACATGACAGACCATCATCAATAGTTCTGTTTTTTTTTCCAAGTTGTCAATTTTCCATGCTTATTTGTATTTACAAAAATTCTTTCTCTTTGATAGAGCATAACAGAACTGATCACCTATAGATAGTAAAATTAGTAACAGCTGTCTCTCATATCTTATTCTAGCAGTCTAAATTTTAGGTCTAGGATGGTTTAATATAGTGCATTCTATTACATAAAGTACACTAGCCATTGAGACATTCATGGAATATGTGGTGACACTATAGTAGCCCACACATTCATGGAATATGTGGTGACACTATAGTAGCCCACAACATCTGTCTGAGGGCTGTGCTGGATGCCAGATGAGACAGTAATGAACTCAACAGCACCCAGGATGTGGTGTCATAGGACCAAAAGCTATGGGCAGCTCTTTGCAAGCTGCTGGCATACACCAACAGCAAACAGTTCTTTGAAACACAAGGCTGAGACTAACAATGCCTCCTTCAGGTGATATCAGACATAGGACTGGAGGCAGGTGCAACAGCCCAGTTTCTGTGATGGTTTAGAGGTCTAGAAGTCTACAAAGGCCTGATGAAACACAAGGAGGTTGTTTGCTGAATGCTTCTTTCTTCAGAGGCTATCTACTGAATCCTTCTACTTCAAAAATTGTCCAAATGAATCCTTCTCTTAGGAGTTTATTCTGTCTTTGAAAGTTAGCTATTCATTCATTCAGGTTGCTTCTTAGTTCTGTCTACAGAGTGCCCGTCCTTCAATCCTGACTGCACTGTTTTTAGTTCTAAGCATCTTACTGAGTGGTTCAGAACCAATCAACTAATTTTCCGTTTTCAAGCCAAATTAATTAATTCAAGGTTAAGTGACAGCTGGAACCTCACTCTCCATTTAGCTTAAACCTGACTGGTCCATTTAGGTTCCTGGAACCAGGCCCTGGAAAGGGCTTATTGGCCTATTGGTTCCAGGGACCTATGGCCAGAGCTGGGCTCCAAGGCAAGGAAAGAAGAAATGTTCATTGGCCAGCTCATCTTAACCCCAACAAAGCTACCTGCAGATTCTGGGTATCACTGGGACCTGGTTACAGTTTGTTTTTCTTGGATTGCATTTTTTAACCATTGTTTTCTATAACTCTGTGTACCACTAATTTCTTCTTTCTCAAATTCTCCATGATAATATATACAAAAATGCATGCACGAAGTCTGAAGTAAGTTTAAGGATCTTTCCTTAAATACTGATCGTTTTAGTAAAATGACATAGGTTCTAAGCAGGTTATGTATATTTTTAACATTAATAGATGCCCGTCAAAAAATGGATGCAAACATCCTTGTTCCCATATCCTCACTTCAAAACTGTTAGTTATTTATAGTCTGGTAAGTGTTAAGTATTATACTATTATATTATTTATATAATTACTTTAATGCTATTTCCCTCATTAATGCTACTGATGTGAAGTATCTTTCATAGTTAATTTTCTATGAATGACACTTTTGTATCCTTTGCCCATTTTTCAAATTGGAAATTGTTGCCTAAACAATTTTGTAAGAACTCTTCCTATGAGATAAATATTGATGGGGTCAGGACACATTACCTTAAAATACAGTACCTTAGCATACAGAATATCTTTAACTGGACAAATGTGAAAAGGACAGGTGCAGAAATAACTTTCTTATCCTCCTCTGAAACAGGTTATAATACCTTCATCTGACAGATACCATCCTTATAACCAGAGGAAATTCTTATTTGTGAAAATGAGGGGACAAGGAGAGAAATCTGAATGAACAGGCCTTCCTAAGTTTCCTTATTAAGTACACTTACCTAACTCACACGCTTTTTTCTATGCTATATTCCCACAACCTTCATTTTCTTATGAAAATGTGTTATCTAAATTTCCATTAAATACATTCGTATGTTTTAATCTTGTTATTCTGTCTTTTGTTACAAGAGTATGAGTTGAGAATTGGTAAGGATCAATGAAAAAGATAGTTTTCCTCTTGCAAAATACAACTCTTGTTTTACCATTATATTACTAATATTTCTTTTCCAACATTACTATTTGGAAAACTTACTATAAGATTTTTATCATTTATTTTTTGAAATTTTATAGATTTTTTATAGGTTTCTAATTTCTAGTCTTGATTAAGAAAGTCTTTTATCCTAAGACTGTGTATATAATTTTTAAATTTTTTATAATATTTCTAGTTTAATTTTTATATATTTTTGTTGTATCTGAAAGTTAATTAATATTTTGATTTAAAATAGAGGACCATTCTATGTCCTTCAAGTATGACAGGGATTATAGGATACCACTTATTTAATAATTCATTATTTTCTCAATCAATTAAACTATCTATGCAGCTTCTATCAAATTATTTTACATAGTAGAATTTATATCTGGATTCTCTCCTCCACTAATGTACTTACCTATTCTTATGCCAACATCATAGTAATTTTATTATAGTAACTTTATATTATGATCTGACATCTTACAAGGTATGTTTCCACTCTTTCTTTTTTCTAAGTGATCTTATTATTAACCCTCCCTCCACACATACATATTAGATCATATTATCCAAATTAAACATTAGCCAAGGTAAAATCAAATAGAATTCATCTTGAAAGTACATTAAATGTGTATTTGAATTTTGGGAAAATTGACATCCCTTTATGATACTGATTCATTCTGTCCCAAACTAAATGTTTTTTTTCCTTTTGTTCAGATTTTGTGGTGTTATCATTCAATAAAATACAGTCTATTTTTTGCTTGGAACTGACTTTCTTGTTAAATTTATCTAAATATTTTATACATTTTTAGGTACTTTTGAGACCAGAATATATTTTCCCTCTTTCTCTTTCTAGGCATTAATTAATCAAGTAGATATTTAAAATTTATTTAACCACCATATCATATCACCTAATTAATTTTACAAGTCCTTTGAGTTTTAAGAATTTAGTCTAATAATTATGAGAAAGATTTTTAGCTTTGCTTTTCTTAATTACATTGCCAAAATATCCAAAGCTATTGAATTAAAAACAATGTTTATAGAAATTAATCTATATTGACTTGCTAACTTTGACTTTGATGAGGTTGGAGTTCCTTTCTCTTTTATACTATCTAAAGGTTCTGTACTTGGCTAGGATTAGTGGAAAAAGTATTTGCTCTTCCTTACTTTTTAAGTCTCAGATACTAATTGCAAGTATTTTTAGTGATTGTGCAAATGTATTTTACTTAGTCTTCTAATCTGTTTTATGGCTAATGAGTTATTAAAATTTTGTAAGTACTAAAATCAATTTTGACAACTTATATTTCACTAGTGCAGTATTTATTCATCTAGGTTTTATATGTTACAATAGTATTGTGGTGCTATCATCTTACCAATAACATATTGTGTATTTCTCAACATTAATCATAAATTTTTGTTCTCTTTTTCCATCAATAATCAGGTTCAATTTTCAAAAAATTTTCACTGAGAATACTGTTTTATCTGTATTAATTCAATCTTCCTGGTTTATTTAGACTTGCTTCATTGTTCTTTATCTAACTTATTATGTTTGAAAGGAATGGTTTTGCTGATGAGTTTAAAAAAGTCACAGCAATATTGTGCCAATATAGTATAACTTCATAAAATGAGATAATTTAGTCTTGGATCAGACTTCATAACTTAGTTCTGTTATTATATGTCTTATACTCCTTTTAGCATTTACTCCATCTAGCTAATGTTTTCCACCTCTGTAAACTAAAGAAGTAGCACCAAGATTCTGGTAAGGTGAAAAATAATATCTGATAAACTTGATAAAATGTTAAGTGTAATGAGGAAGTAGGGCATTAGAAGACCATTAACGGGTGTTAATTATTGCCTTAAGAAGCAATATCTAAGGAGTGTAAATATCTAGCAATATCTAAGGAGTGTAAATATCTAGTCTAGCAATATCTAGGAGTGTAAAATACAATGGTAACATATACTCATTTTATTAAAGTTCAAGTCACAATCAAGAGTTACATTAAAATGATGCACAAACATGAATGACCATAAGATCTTCTAAAAGAAGATAAATGATACATTCAAGTTATACTGCTGAATGAATTGGAAAGACTTAAAAAATATGACATTAACATAATCATTAAACAACAACCTCATATTTTTCTAGGATTAAAGTAATTTGATCCTAGTAAGTTTCAGGTATTCCAAAAACCTTGCCATATTGCAAATAAAATTCTACATACATTTGTTTACTTTTTTATTAGGAGGCATATTTACACTTGATAGATTTGCTGAGAGTTTGGAACCTAAAAGGGATTGCCAAAGACTCTCCTAAATTATTAATCTAACTTTCTAGCTATAGTCTGTAATTAAGTGTTTGTATGGTCATACTTTGCTACATCACAAATGAAAGCATTTCATTGTTGGACTGCTATAATTAGTAAAAAATTTAATTCACATCATGTGCTTTGTTTTGATTTAAGTCTCTAGAATATGAGATAATAGAACAGTTCCCCATCCTTGAAAATAAATCTTTGCATATTTAGGCATAGACTTCTAGGCTCTTAAGATACAGTTCTTTTTTCAGGCCTTTAAAGAGCATTGTATACAGACGTAATGAATGAATTCGAAATTTTCTTTAAATAATAATTTTTTTAAATTATGGATTATTTTCCAAAATATTAATCATTAATGAATTTCAACACATGTCCAAGTTTGTAGTTTAAAGTCATTTTTAAAATTTATTCTTATGACTTCAGAAAAGATAAATGCAACAATACCATTTCATACAATACAGATAATTTTCAGGCATGGAATATAGACAATGTAAATAAGCAAATGCACAGACCAAAAAAACTCTTGGATTCTGACAGCAAAACTGAGGTTACCAAAAGGGAAAATGACAGTGCGCTAGTGAACTGTGGTAGAGAAAGACTAGTTCTCTAGTGGGTAAACATATTGTGGCAACATGCATTTTAAAAAGCATGAATTTGTACTCCTATAAAAAGTACAGTAGTGTACACTTGTGTTACCTCAATTAAGAAATATGTTGAAAAGTAATTTATACTATTTCTGGGCATAAAAGGACAGAAATATATCGTGGATCATTACTTTCTACTTTCTGAAATTTCAAGATGGTAAACAAAGATGTGTAAAACTCAGCACCAAAATTAAACAACTATATAAAAGGGAATACTTACGGATACAATTCTGAAAGTTGTTCAGCTATTGCATAAGCTGTTGGATCTCTGTCTAAGGCAAACAGAGTAATCTCTGATTCCTTCTGTAGAATAGCTCTCGTGTGTCCTCCTGAACCAAATGTCATATCGAGAAAAACCTAGCCAACAGAGAAAAATGAAATTACCACTTAGCATGAACAAACTTATTCTTGCTAGTTACCTTAGTATCTAGAAGCATATAATAATTTTCAGAATTGATGGTCGGTAGAAAACTGCAATCATTTTACATATAGTTCAGTTTAGTTTATATATATGAGATTTGGTTCAATTATGGGTGATCAGCCCTAATGAGCAGGTCCAAGTATCAGGAAAATAACCACCTCTGGCAAATGCCGGCAATTCAAGGCAAAATTACATTTCCTTTCATAATAGACAAGCCACATTGTTGGGGGGGTAGCTTTTTATTGTTTTCCAGCACCAGGCTGATAATAATATTTCCAACAATTTCTCATCATTTGGATATAGTCTACAATTAGTGTGGCTTATTTTATGCCTCAATGTCTCTAGGTGTTTTATAATAAAAGTATAGTTATTCAAAGTAGTTTGCAAAAGGGAAAATGAGGGGGCTCTAGTGAACTGTAGTAGAGGGTGATTGGTTCTCTGGTGGGTAAACATATTGTGGCAACATGCATTTTAAGAAGCATGTATTTGTACTCCTATAAAATATACAGTAGTGTACACTAGTGTTACCACAATTAAGAAATATGTTAAAAAGCCATTTACATTAGTTCTGTGTATAAAAGGACGGAAACATATAGTGGAACATTACTTTCTACTACTACTTTCTACTGACTTTTTTGGAACATTACTTTCTACTACTTAGAACATTACTTTCTACTACTACTTCTACAGTTTTTAACTTGTTATAGATTAACATAATGTAAACAAAAAACTTGTCCCAGGAAAGACTATAAGCCACTTTGTTCTTATATCCCAATATTAAGTCTTGCTATAACCATGGATTTAAACTAAGAGTATATCAAATAAAATAACTTATGACTACCTTATCCCAAACCAAGAGAAAGAAAATAAGATAACATAGTCACAGATCAAATTTTTAAAAATCTATCCTGAAAAATGAACAAATTAACGAATCTGATCTGAAAAAAGCTGAAGGCATAAAAGTCAAAATGCCTGGGGTATGTTCTAGATTTGTCTCTGGGTAGCTCTATAGCTTTTGGAAAGTCGCCTAAATGTTTAGTATCTTCAGATTTCTGTAGAGTTTAAGAAGAAAAAGAAAGCCCAGAGGAAAAGATATCACTTCTACCTCATCTAATTGGTAATGAGACTTACAATTGATCCCAAGACACTTTTGAGAAACATTTGCCAGTATAATTTTACCAGGACTATAGAATGTGATGTATAATAGGAGTGCATATGTCTAAGTGCATGGCTCATTCTAGGTACAACATAGTTCACAGGATCTCAGTCTACTTGTTTGGTGATTTTATTTCGTTATGCTCCAAAAAATAATAGGCCACAGTTGGGCAAGAAAGCAGATGTGGACAGTAAGAACATGTCTGAAAACAAATTGGTTGTGGCTGATGTGGAAGTCCAGACATTGTGTGCATGTCCTCTCAGTTTATTTGATTTATTTTGCCCTTTCAATTAAGTTTCACCAATATTATGAATATAAAAAGTTACTCTGAAAATATTAAAAACATGACAACATACATTATATGCAAGACATAGAAATATTTAAGCATAGAATTTCTCAAAAATCCATGTGTACATTGCACAAAAATAGAAATTCCTGTAATGAACTTGAACATTTCTTACTCTGCATACTACAATTTGGGTCAGGGAGAGTGACCAGAAACAAGGCATAATTATGCTGATCAAGACCTCAAGAAAGTCAGTGTGCTATTCAAATAATAAGAAGTCTTCTGATCAAAACTGAGAAGAGGAGGAACATAAAACAGAAAAATGTAAAAGTGGTAAAAACATACAAGCACAGCTTTTTAACAAGCACAGCTTTTTAATCTTGCACATGTATCCCTTAACCAGCACAAACATAGTTACATATATTTTTCATCATTTAAGACTAGTTTCGAAACAACAGTTAAAGTCTCACTATTGTATGGTTGTTAGGCACACATATGTAAGAGCAAATAATTTCTTTTCTCAATAAATATAATTATTTTAGGCATCCATGAGTATGTAAAAAAAAAAATCTTTCACCCCCGTAACTTACCTTAGTGTTTTACCTTCTATAGATTAACATAATTTAAACAAAGAACTTTTCACAGGAAAGACTATAAACCACTTTGCTCTTATATTCCAATATTAAGTCTTGCTACAATCATGGATTTAAACTAAGAGTATATCAAATAAAATAATTTGCATATGATTATCTTACCCCAAACCAGGAAAGTCCCAATTAATATGTGTTTTTAAAATTCTCATCATTAAAAATATTCTGGAAAATGTGAGATGATAATTTACATGATTAATTTTTAATAGATCATGATTATGCCCTTGGAGATGCACTGATAATCAAGGAAACTTCCACAAGAAAAAAATAACCTACTATTAACAGTCAAGTGTAACACCAAAGCAAAAAAGGGAGATGATGGAAATTATGAAATTAAAAATGAACACCACCATATGTCCTGAGTTAATAGGTGACTGAAATCATCAATTTTAATTTTACAAATTCTAGTACACATTGTCATCAAAAATAATGACATCTCAGTTTTACTTGTCACTCAGATTTCCAATTCCAAAGACAATTAGGTCATTAACATTAGACCATATTTTAAAACTTATACAAATTAGTAAAAATTAAGGAAACTGGACAATTGTATTTTCCTTAACAAATTCACAAGAACAAATAAATTTGAATGTATCAAGAAATCATTCTATGAACTTCATCTAGACATATATACAAATGTTATTACCTAATGCTCTAAACATTAGAATTCTTTCTTTGAAATTATTTAATATTATTTATCTAAAAACTCAAACTTATATCTGACACTGGTAGTTCATTCTCACTATTTTAACTGTTACCTGTGTATACCGGACCAAATAATTTTAACTCTCTGAGCTTCAGTTGCTTTATCAAAGAGTAAAATATACCTCTATTAGATCACAGAGAATAATAGGGTTATTTTATCACCTCCTAACAACCAAGAAGTATGTGTTATTAGACTTTACATTTACAGAAACTAAGTTTACAATAAACTAGTAAAAGGGAAATGCAGGAATCAAATCCAGGTATATCTGATTTTAAAGCTGGTTCTTTCTTACACCATTCTGCCTCTGCATTCAATGAACAAAATCTGTATTTGCATACCACTTTAAGGTTTACCAGGTATTCATGTGTTCTTACTTGGTCTAACAAAAGCTCAGTAAGGGAGCATGGACAAATGGTACTAACTACATTTTTACAAAAGAAAACTCTGGTGTAGAGAGATCATGAATGTGACTTCATTAAGATCGCCTTACCCTAAAATGAGGAAAAGAACTCTACACCAGGGCTAGCCAACTAAATTCTGTGCTCTTTCAGAAATAAATGAAGAAGAGGGGAGAAAAGGGATAGAGAACATGAAGCAAGAGTGGAAGGTAGAATGGAAGGGAAAAGGAGAGGAAGAGAGGGAGGAAGGGGCAGAAGGGGCAGAAGGAATGAGGGAAGGAAGGTGAGTAAGAAAGAAGTGGGGGCGGAGTGAATCACGGCAGAGGTAGCTTTACAAAAATTATACAAAAAAAGTTTAGTTTTTTTAAAGATCAAACATTCACACTGGAATTCAGACTGTTAAAAGCCATGTCTTTATCTCTGCGTAGCAGGATAACATTTGATCTCCTCCCCCTCTTCTCTCTCTTCCCTTCTTTCCCTCCTTCCTACCCTCCTTCCCTCCTCCCTCCCATCCTCAACTCTCCCCCCTTTTAGTTAGTTACCTATAT
>PVHY01000888.1:146963-188036 GCA_004024945.1 Uropsilus gracilis | reverse complement strand
GAGGGGGGATATGGAGGGAGGAGGAGGGATCAATTAATTCACAATTGTGACAAATCAATAAAATGAATAAAAAAAATAGTTGAATGGTTGTCAGGGAGAGAGTAGGAATAGAAGCGAAGTAAATGTGGTCATAAAAGGGCAATATCAGGGATCCTTATTGGCAGTAGAATGGTCTGTGTCTTTCCTCTGTACCAGTGTTTATATCCTGATTGTGATATTGCACTATAGTAATGCAAAAAAAAAAAAACAAAAAACTGTATAATCCCAACTTTAATACATAAAATATGTACATGTACATATAAAGAATGATAAGACTGGCAGGACTATATAGAAATAGAATGTTCTATAGCAAAATCTTAAACATTTCATATCAGTGGATGTTTTATTTTTTCTGTTTTTGTGCATGTTTCAAATTTTCTAAAATGAATATGTTTAACTCCTTACTCAGGATAAAAATAACTTACTTTAAATAACTTAGGATTATACTTTCAGAGATCATTTTGATAGATCGTAAATAGGATAACTCTAAATACATGAGTGCCAGAGGCTGCAAGCTTACTGGCCAGGACTCATGCTGGAAATGAAGAAAACTTTATTCCACTCGTATCTGTCTTCAGAACACTGAAGATGGAATTGCATGATTGACCTCTGGTGGGCAGAAGCAGTGTCTACATTTCTCCAATACTGATTCTATGAGACCTTCCTTAGGCGATTACAGCAAGTTAATGAGTGAATCCTCTGGCCCCAAGTATCCCACATGAACTAATGTTTTATCTAATCTGATTTTGCCTGAGTCACTTCTTTCCCTTGTCTGGACCCAATAAAAGAACTTCTGGGGAACAATAAAGTTGCTGGATTATTCGTACTTTCATTCAGTCCCAGCCTCTTTTGGTTGGGTCAATTTATCTCATTGTCCTTCCTCGTGCCCCGCACCCCGGCTCCTTATAGATGAGTAAACTGTGAAATCTAATCTTAGCCCTCTACCTCCTATCCTGACTACATCACATCAAGTAAGACTGCTGTTGGCTGAAAACTATGAGAAAGTCAACATTTTCCAACAACAAACTGCCATCATCTAAATAATTCATTTACTGTCATTTATGACACTAAAAATGAGACTAAAGTTACGTAGACTACAAATTTTGTTTTATATAAGTCTAACTATTGTTTAACATTTAACATTACATGTGCTCATACATAAACAAAATTGCTAATCATAATGAAAAACAAAAACTTTTAATGTAATCTGAAGGAATCTGGATATTAAGTAACTGACAATCAGAGAAGCAATAACACTACAGTATGAAAAAATTAAAGGACACACAAAATTGTATTAAGATATGTATGACTAGGACCACAAATCTTAGTAAATCATACAATGATGATAATTTTACTTACTAGTATGCTCAATCCAATTATCAGAATGCTGATTCATAGAGTAAAAACAATCAAGGAAGACATCAGTATCATAGTTTTAAGATAGTCATTAAATTTAGAATAAATTTAGGATATTCATTAAATTTAGAATAAATTTTAAAATGCTCCTTTTTGAAGTTTACTCGACAATTCAAATATTGAAATTAGACTCAAATAACTCGCTAAAATTTGCTTATACAGTTAAATTTTTCAAAAATTAACAAAATACCAAAGACAACTGAAATAGAATCAAATCATTTGAGGAAGACCTTAAAAAATAAAAACAAAATAAAAACAAAACCACAAGGCAAAACCAAAACATAACAAAATGGCGAGAAGTACTGTCTCAAGAACCTTAAACTGTCTGAATCCACCAGTTACAAAAGTTATACTCATTTGAAATGAATGCACTTCAAAACAAAGTTTAACTTTTTCTGCTCACAAAAACGCCATGCAACCAACATAGACTTAGGGTTAAAGGCTGAAGACAATTATGCAAGCAACTGGCAATCCAAATATCAGGAGCTGATAAAATAGGTTTCCAATGAAGGCAGGCAATAAGAGATAGAGATGGATATCATATTACAATTAGGGTCTAATACAAAGAGAAATAACACTAAATAGATGTACACCAAATGGGACACATAGGATAATAACAGAACTAAAGAGATATAATAACAATATACAAAAATACTAGGGGACTTTAATACTCTATGTAAAACAATGACAAGATCAACAAGCAAAATAAGGAAACAATAGTCTTAAATGAAGTTAAATAAAAGGTCTAACATCTACAAGGCACTCCTCTCAAAAACCAGTACATACACCTTTTCAAGTGCACATCGAACATTTTCAAGAACAGATCATGTGCTGGGACACAAGTTAATTGCAAATAAAAGTGCAAAGATCAAAATTATACCCAGTATTTTCCAGAGAAAATATTAGCCAAAATATTAGAAATCAATTGTGAGAAGGGAAATAAAACAAAACACTATGAACACAAGGGCAAAAAATATACTGCTTAATAGCTATTGGATAAAAGAGAAAATCAAAGCAAAGGTTAAAAAAAATACCTGGAGATAAATGAAAACAATATACTAGCATATTTATGGGATGCAATAAAGCATTCATAAGGGAGAAAATAATGACAATACAAGCCCATGTTTAAGAAGCAAGTCCCAAGAAAATAATGCAATATCACATCCAAAATAATTTAAGAAAGGATAAGCAAGACCCAAAGTTAGAAGGAAATAATAAATGAAATAGGTTAAAAAAAAAAAAAAAGCAAGCTATATGGGGGGGAGATCCCAGAAACCAAGAGCTTGTCTTCAAGAAGATAGGTAAAAAAGACAAACCTGTAGTTAGGATAAGAAAAAAAAAAAAGAAAGAAAGAAAATATTAATAAACAGCCATAAATAAAAGAGAAAAAATCTGAAGCATAGCTCAAGAGGGGGAGGAGAGCAAAATCGTGGAGGGGGAGGGCACAAGAGATTAAGATGTTCCACAGGTGATAAGGTGGTGGGAGAACTCTGGGGTAAACAATAATGTGAAAATGTGTGTGTGTGTGTGTGTGTGTGTGTGTGTGTATGTCCCAAGAATATGTATGTATGTGTATATATATGTGTATATATAATGTATATATAATATATATGTATGTATATATGTATATATACACACACATACATGTGCAATCAAATTAAAAAATAAAAATTAGAAAAAGGAAAAATCACATTTGCAAAGATTACTATGCAAAAACTATATACCAATAATTAGACAGCTTTGAAGAAGATCCATAGAGTTGACTGTCTATCTCAGAAACAGAAGATTTGAAAAAAAATTTACAACATGGAAACTGGAAGAGTAATAAAAAATATTCTGAAAAATAAAAGTCCACGACCAGAGGGCTTTACAGATAAGCTTTATCAAATCTTTAAAGAACTAATGCCCATCTTGCTCAAACTGCTTTTTTAAAAGGGACTTCTCCCTAACACAATTTACAATGACAACATTACTCTAACAACCTAACCAGACAAAGACATCTCAAAAAATTATAGACCAATAGCCCAGATAAACATGGATGCAAAAAAGCTTCAACAAATTATTAGCAAATCTAATTCAAAGGTGTATCACAAGAATTACACACCATATTCGAGTGGGACATGTAGAAATATGTCAAAGCTCTATCAAAAAGTTATCAGAAGCAATGAATATAGCAGTGGTAGGTTACAAAGTCAATACACAAAAATTTGAAGCGTTTTCATACAAGAACAATGAGTAAGAAGCAAAAGAAATTTTCAAAGTAAAGGCCCTTTATAATTGCTTCAAAAACAGTTAAATACCTCAGAATTAACATAAGGAAGTAAAAGACCTCTACAATGAAAACAAGATACTGTTGAAGGACTTAGCAATATAGGGAGATAGATGGATCTCCCATAGTCATTAATGAGAAGAATCAATATAAACAAAATGACTATCCTACATAAAATGATAAATAACACATATGAAGAAATTGAACAAAAAATATTGAAATGTATACAAAACCACCAAAAAAATCCTCAAATTGCAAAAGCAACCCTGATTAAAAAAGAGAGGTATCTCACTAGCTGACTTCAAACTTCACTATAAAGTAACATTACTAAAAAAACAAACTAATGGCACCAAAACAGATGCATGGGTCAATGGAATAGAATCAGATGTTCAGAAATAAATCCACATTTACACCAGAACCTCGTCTATGATAAAGCAGCTACAACCATAAACCACTATGGTTTTAAAATGGTGCTGGTTAAGATTAAAAAGTCATACATGAAAGAATGAAGTTAGATCACTTCATAATCCCATACACAAAATTAAACTCCAATAATAAACAAACACTCTAGCAACAACAGAATACAAAGAAGAAAGCACTGGTAAAATGTTCTAACATATCAACAATAAAGATATTTTTGTTGACTGGATCCCTATGGAAAGCAAACTAAAACCAAAAAATAATTTGCACTACCTCAAAAGAAATTTCTATGAAAAGAAAATATGAGTTGATTAAAAAGACATACTGCTGAATGGGGAAAACATTTACACAATATATAACTAATAAGGATTAATATCCAAGATGTATAAAAAATGCATATAGTTAAAAAGAAAAGCAGGCAGCAGATTATGAGCAGACAGTTCATCAAAGGCGGCCTACACACATGAAAAAATGTTCAACGTCATTTCCAATAAGAGATGCAGGTTAAAAACACAATGAGATAACATCTTATAGCTGTGACAATGACATGTTAAAAGGACTGTCAATAAGTGTTAGAAAGGATGTGGAGAGAGGAACCATATTTTACTGTCAGTGGAAAGCTAAATCAGAGCAACTGTTATGGAAAAATTCAGGATTTACCTAAAACTAAAAATGGAAATACAACCAGTAATCCCACTCATAAGGCAAACAAAGAGAATGGAACCATCAACACGAAAGTTCATATGCTCCACAATGTTCAAAGCAGCACTGTTAACAATAGCTAGGATATGAAAACAGTCTAAATGTCCATCAAAGGATAGATGGAGAAAAGGTATAGCAACATCATGGAGTACTATGTTGCTATAGGAATGGATGAAATACAGCCATTTTCAACAAAATGCAGGGAGTTTGAGAGATACAGTGTAGTAAATAAAGCAAATCAGAATAATAAAAACAAATACTAACAAAATCACATAAACAACCTGATGTGAAACATTTTTTAAAAATAATGATATCGTTAGACAAGCAAATAATATTTGAAAATGTTATAAGGAAATATTTTTGACAGGTAAGAAAAAGCACCATGATTATCCAGGAATTTCCAATTTCTAGTATAAGAAATTCCTTCCTCTTTGAATTTCTATAGTTCTTTAAACCTATCTGAAGTCATCATCCCTTTTTCATTTTTTGTTACTTAACAACCTTTCCTACCAATTGTACTGAACTGAAATTCTTCCCCACATACCAGTTTATAAATATATGACTATAATCCTATGTTCATACCTAAATTAACAAGTCAGTTTATAAATTGCAAATCATCAAGAATTATTGGATAGATTTTACTGCAGAAACACAACCAAATCCATTAAAGAATGTGCCAATAAGAAAAAATGAGTAACCGATTGACAGAAGTTTTCCTGAGCACTTTGCAGATATGTATTATTACAGCAGTAATCAAAATGAGTCATTTATTTCAGTTCAGTGAGATATTTTGTCTCAAAGAAAATTTAGCTTTTTCCAAAATAAAATATATAAATTACAATTTTGTAAATAAACAGCTAAAGACTGAGAAATATGCATAACTCAAAACATGAAAACTGCTTTGGTAATGGAAATATGGATTTATTGCAAAAACCTCTTTCGAATGTTAGAAGCACTATTGTAGATTTAACATTGCCAAAGGCTGGGATAAACACTGAGATATTTTAAAGACACAGTTCTTAGCCCTCTACTGGATACTTAGTGTGTGCCAGATACTGTTTCAATTAAAGTGAAACAATAATAATAATAAAGCAGATAAAAAAAAATAAAAAATAAAGTGAAACACCTGCTTTGTGAACTATAGTGTAATAAAGTGAAAAATAAAACAAACAAGATTACAATACTCCAGAAAATAAAGTACTTTTCATAATAAAGTACTCTTCATAAAATTCAAAGGGTGTTATTAGACTGCGTTTGATGAGGGCTCTGAGCTGAATCAAGAGCTGAATAATGGGGTGCACATGAGGATGGAGAAGAAGGCAAGGGATGTGTTTGTGAATACTGTAGTGAGCTAGCAGGGAAAAGGGCATGGATTAGATCACAGTGATTCTTAAGGTAAAATTTGTATTTTATTCCGAATTTAATAAAATGTCCACTATGGGTGGTTTAAAATGGAAAATGACATGTTGTTTTTTCACTCTGAATATTATTTGGAGACTGAATAATGAAAGGACATGAATAAAAGCAAGGACACTAGTAACAGTGGGTGAGAGTTAACAGGGTTTAAGGCAACCAATCCCCATCGCTAATTGTGTTGCAGCCTGTTAGTGATGCCAAATGCGTGCATCATCATCAGGCTCATCAATCTGTGTAGGTTCTTTATCAGTTTTAGGAGCTATACAGAAACACTGCTCAGAGCAGGGTTGGAGGGCTCACTCAGGAATTTTCATGCTCTTTCTCTTCCTGTGCTCTTTCCTGGCATTCTCTTACTCCCACTCTTGCTTTCTTATCTTACCCCTTTAACCCCATTCTCTAGGCCCACGTGTACACACTTACACATGCGCATACCCACTGGACCACACAATCATGGGAAAGACTCAATACCCCAGGTGCTGGCTACACCAGCTAGTGGAGGAAAAAGCCTGACTAACTCACCCCACATGGGGCTTTATAAGAGAGGTAGCAATGGGAATGGAGATAAAAGTAGATGAATTCAAAATATTTTGAAGTCACAAACAAGGCTTGCTTACTGGGCATGACGTAGAAAGACTCGAGGTTTTGGTTTTGTAAATAATCTACTTAAATGAAAAACTAGGGGAAGAACAGGCTTAGGTACTTTTAGGTAAGTTGGGATGCAAAACTAGATGGGAATGGTGGCTTAATTATTATTGAAGTCTTTAAAACAGAAGGGAAAATGGTTGATCTTGGTTCTTGATTCCCCTAAAACCAAATATCCTATTTGTTATATATTATGTGCTGTGCAAATGTTTTCCAGTAGGAGGATGGCTGTTTTACAGGTCAAAACCCCTGACTTGAAAACAGAAATTCCATATCATCACAGTGACCATAAAAAAACCTTTAGTATCTAGCAGGATTTTGCTAATACCTGAGTGAATGACTTTTGGGTGGTGAGACTGAGGCTAAAGGGTTAAAGTGCATTCAGATCCTAAGAACACAAAAGGAGTTTGGGGGAGAGAACTTAACTAAAATTTTTCTGAGACTTGCTTTTACAGACACAAGAAGTCTGGAGGTATATAAGTAATCGAGCTGTACTCCAAGATGGGCTGGGAACTGAGAACCCAAAGGAAGGAAGCACAAATTCACAACTTCAGTTACCTGAAAAGCTTCTTACTCGTGTGTAAAGTTCCCTGTGACCAGTCAACTGAACTTCAGTTAAATCCACCTTTCTTTGCTCCAACCTCCTTCTGTCAGTAAAATTTTACTGCTTTGTTCTAAACCCTAGTCCCTAAAACCCATATAACCACATTCCCTCTCTTCATCAGGGAGATGGATTTCTGAAACAGTAGTTAGGCTCGTCATCTCCGTCTTCTGGGTCCTTGGGGGAAAAAAAACTTTGCTTTCCTAGCTCCAAGGCTTGCTTCTCCAAAAGGTTTTACTTTCAAGTGACATTTAGTCAAGCCGGAATTCAGTACCAATGGTAACATTTAGATTTGGCTATGGCTGCAAAGAGACTCTCTCAAGGGAAGATTACTTTTTCTTTAGGGTGTAGTTCTACGTTGAAAGGAGCTCAAAGGCATAAAATTTTAAAAATCACTAACTAGAACTTCTGGCACATTTACATTCACAAACACATTAGACTAAGGAATGGTTTGCACCTGGACAACGAAGCCATTAAGCAACTCAAACCCAGCAGATGAAAGTGAGCTATGAGAGCTAACGTCTAATCAGCAATACAGTTTAAAAGGGAGAGGCAAACATTCTTAATTACTGAAAATCTTTTACAGACAAGGTTAAAGAGTAGAGCTACGTCTGTTAAGTCTCACAATAACTAACTCTCACAAAACCGAAGACGGTATTATTCGTATTCACCACCTACTTTAGAGATAATAAAAACGCCAGTATATCTCTTGACCTCATTAAGCAGCTTAAGAGTAATCTTAGAGGTTTGTCTGCGTCCCTCCCGATGCAAACGTATGTACACTTAATAGTACACAACGAGCACAGAAAAGTTCAAGGAAACCACCACAGCCACTACCAAAGTCATAGGACAAGAACACCCGTCAGCCCTTTCTGCGCTAAAGTCAGGCACTGATCTTGGCACCGACGGCTCTGGCCCTGGCTTACTCACTTCGCTCATCAACAAAGGTTGAATAGCAAGAACACAACACGCCCCGGCGGCGGGAAACAGCAGGGAAGGCTCAAGACCCACCCACTCTTTCTAGGTGTAGGTGGTTTTAAAGGATATTAGAAGGCGGGGAAGGACAGACGGCAGTTCCCGGCGGCAGAGCTCCTCCGGCCAGCTACTTAATTCTTCCAGGAGCACCGTATCGGACGAGACCTCCCGCTCCTGAGACATGTTCTCACTACAGAGCCCAGCTTCAAATCTGTCCCGCCACGGCTGAAACCGGAAACACCCACCCGTCCCGACAGACTTTGCGAGCTCTCGGCTGTCAGCAAAACCATAGAGAAGAGACCAGCTATGTTCCTTTATAAACATCGGCTACCTCACGGTGGGGGCAAACAGTCGGGCTTGTCTGGCCCACGGAGGACTTGACTCACTGGTACGCGCTTTAGAGCCCGCGTACGTCATCACGTCGCGACGGGTTTCTCCGCTGGCTGTTTCGGGAGCCTCGGGGCCATCAGCATTCCCAGGTATGGATCACAGTGAAGTTGCTTTGAGGTATCGCGCGTTGGGGAGGTGAGGGCCAAAAAGTCCCCATATTTTGTAACTTCCCATCCCTGGGACTTTAGGATTGCACATCTGACGTGAGGTTTGATCGGGCACCCGCTGCCTAGGGTTCCCAGGCCGGCGACTCAGTGATGTAGAAACCACCAAGTACCTACCCACTAAACCGTGTGATCCTTCTTTGTACATCTCGTGTAATGGGAGCAGAGACCGCCACCACCACCACCCCCGCTGGAGTTGCTGTGCGAATGGAAATAGATGGCATTTTTAAATGCCTGGCACTG
Source organism: Uropsilus gracilis (assembly GCA_004024945.1). Lineage (NCBI taxonomy): Eukaryota > Metazoa > Chordata > Mammalia > Eulipotyphla > Talpidae > Uropsilus > Uropsilus gracilis. Next base: position 178,759 of record PVHY01000888.1, on the reverse strand, counting down.
TCGGTAACTGAGATCATCGGTAAAGATACTTCCAGTTTCTACGGACATCTCAAATAATTGATTGCATTTGTTTGTGTTTGTTGTCTCGTCAATCTAGTCTTTACTGAATACTCCAAAATTGCACACTCTCATACATTTAAGTCTTCCGGTCCCTACAAAAATGTATTTAGTAAAGTCACTCGGACAAATTTACACATACTAGAGCATTACTGCACATGTTCTTAGAGACATGCTCATAATAAATGCTCATAAATGCAAAAATAAATTTTGCATTTCTGTTACTGGACGGTGATGTACTGAAGAGATTCTGGCATTTTAGAAGTAAATATGTTTGGGCAGGGTCATGGCAGATCACAAAGCCACATAGCTAAGTTTGTTAATTTCTGCCAGAAAATTTTGGACTTTCCCCCCTATTTATTGCTGCACTTGTTCTCCTGGTTTTTGTGTGTGTGTGTGTGTTTTGGTTTTTGGTTTTTGGTTTTGTTTTTTTTTTTTTTTTTTGCAGTTTATTGTCCAACTTTTGAAACCTGAAGAGTGTGTGTGGGTGTTTCTGGTTGATTTTGTTTCCCTCTCCATAGCTTTTATTTTAAAAGGCTCTTTTAATAATATTTTTGCTTCATTTTTTCCCCCAAAAGCTAAAGTGAAAGAAGAACAAAGGAACAAAAACTTAGTTATTTGGAAACACCTTTAAACCTCTGTGACTGTCTATAAGCAGCTAAAGAGAACTAGAATCCAACGAAACTATTTGAAGAATTGGGGCAGGCTTATGTGTATGTTACCACTTCTACAGAGTTGACTGATCTTCAAATTTTAGAACTGTGCACATTTAACTAGAAGATGACCTTTCAATTTAATTTCACTATAGAAGATCATCTGGGAGATGAACTAAGAACTCATAGAGATGCAGCGTTTACACTGGATTCCTCAAAAGCTTCTTCAGTCTCAGAAACTCAAAAAAGTAATGAGAGAGACAGAAAATGCTCATCCAAACTGTTAGACTTACCTCTGGATCACTCGTCGGAGCAAGAGTATGTGAAAAATGTAGTTTCCACTGAAGACACAGAAAGCACCCTTAATGTGGCTAACATGTCAGTTAACTTGAGGTTACCTGAACAGCAATTCTGTTTGAGAATTGCCAAAGAGCATTCTATACCTAAAGATTTGAGCAAAGTATTAGAAAATAAAGTCATGGAAACATTACCAGGTCTCCAGAATATTAACCTATCAGTAGTGAAAACCATCCTGTTGAAAGACAACTTCCCTGGGGAAGAAAACATAGTTTCAAAAAGCTTTTCTTCTCACTCTGATCTGATTACAGGTATTTATGAAGGAGGTTTGAAAATCTGGGAATGCACCTTCGATCTCTTGGATTATTTGGTAAAAGCCAGTGTGAAATTTGCTGGGAAGAAAGTGCTGGATCTTGGCTGTGGCTCAGGGTTGCTGGGTATAATTGCACTCCAGGAAGGGGCGAAAGAAATTCATTTTCAGGATTATAACAGTTTGGTGATTGATGAAGTGACTTTACCTAATGTAATAGCTAACTCTTCTTTGGAAAGTGTAGAAAATGATGTAAGCCAACTAGAACCAAAAAGATGCAAAAAATCAAAAGTTGTACAAGAACTGTTTCAATGCCGGTTCTTTTCTGGGGAATGGTCTGAGTTTTGTAAGCTTTTACTAAGTGGTGAAAAGCCCTTTGAAAAATATGATATCATTCTTACCTCAGAAACCATTTACAATCCAGATTATTATGACAATTTGCACCAAACATTCCTTCAATTGTTAGATAAAAATGGACGGGTGTTTTTGGCCAGCAAAGCACATTATTTTGGAGTCGGTGGTGGTGTTCATCTTTTTCAGAAGTTTGTAGAAGAAAGGAGTGTATTTGAGACTAAAACACTTGAAATAATTGACACAGGACTGAAGAGATTCCTAATTGAAATGACTTTCAAGTGCCTTAGTTAATGTAAACTGAATGTCATAAGAGAAATAAACAGAATGAGGAAAAACTTGTTTTAGACATTTGATTTCTGCTTTCGTATTATTTTTCCACCATTGCTGCATTTGTTTTTCCAAATAATAAGCCAGCTATATGAGCAGTCTTGAGACTGAGAAAATGTCCCCAAGATTTGACAAGATCTCCTAGGAGAGCATTTGTGGGAAAATTTTCTGTTTTCCACCTTCATTCTATTGACTTCACTTTCAACGTCTAAATTTGTTTCCAGAAAACTAACCTTGTTCTTAACTCAGGTTTGATTTCTTCACAGCCTTTACTAGTTTTTGTTCATGTGAAGTGCCTTTATAATATCACTATGCTGTTAACTCTGGTGGCATACAAAAATCATTAGATGGTTTTACTATATTAGATTGACAGTCTTGGATAACGAGGAAGTTTTCTTTTTTAATACCTTTTTATATTAATTTGTGTTCATGTATCAGTTGAATTCACATTGAGATGGAGGAAATAAAGGGGAATTATGTTAAAGAGTGAACTTAGAGATTTTATAAATACTATGGTTAACCCATTGGAATTGAATAAGTAGGAAATCCTAAGGGGTCTTTGCAGGAGGATAAAGATTTAAAATAATTCCATAGTATACTTTCAGAATTCTAGGAAGTATAGACTCCACTAGTTGTTAAATAGTAGTATGAGAGGGGAAGGAGGTAAAGTGTTGTGAATCTAGTGTGGAATGTTTTACATTTAACCCCTGAAATTGGAATCTGCCTTCTGATAGTGGACAGTATTTTTTTTTTTCCCTTGCAGGCACCCAAAATAATGGAATATCTGAGATGTAATGTGAGCTAAATGTGGGCATCTGTTAACTAGACACTTTGCATAACATCTTAACCTTATGAATACATATCCCCATTTTAAATAATAATCATTCTACCTAATAGTTCTCAACATTTACTATAAGCATGTCAGAAGAACTTTGCATGCACTACAACTTCATAACAACTCTGAATTGTGTTCTAGATACTATCTCCATGTCATAAAGAAACTAAGGTTCAAGTAAATAACTTGGCCATAGTCCCTCACCCTAATCTAGAATCTGAACTGAAATCTTTTAAAAAACTTCTCTTTCACCACCCCAGTGATCTTAACCTTATTAGTGTTTACATCACAAATGTTTCTTTATGTCTTTTAATTCTAAGTCATAATTAAACTTACATCATTGAATACTTTATATTACACAATAAATCCTAGTAAACATAAAATGATTTATGTAAAACTACATGAAATACTTTATAAAGGTATACAATAAAAATGTCATTTATACTCAATGTATATCTCATCAGGTAAGTGCACAGTTGTGATCTTGGAGAAGAATGTAGAAGCCTGATGCTGACTCAAGGTTACCATTACAGCAAATGCCACAACTGCAATTCCAGATTACGCTGCTGAGTAAATTAGAACAGGCCCTGTCGTCTGAATTGGCTATTGAGGAGGTACAGAGCAGTGGACAGAAGCTCATGATGCAATCGCATCAATAATTTAAAAAAATTTTTTAAAAATTTTAATTTTGTAGTTTTCATACAATATTGGTCACATTTGTATGGTTGTCGGTTCCCTTAGGTTTGGCCCTCCCTTCCATATTGTACCCCTTATTGCCCACCCTGCCTCCCCATTCCCCCTTCCCCACTCCAGTAACTCCACAGTTCCTCCCACTGCAATTCGTTGGTCCATGTTTGGCCTACTATACTTTTTTCCTGGGTGCAGACTTGCTGCTCAGATCTCCAGGAGTAACAGGCGGATGGTCAGGCCAAGCACGTCAAGAACTTGTAAGGCAAATATGTGGTGCGGTTCTCCAGGATCCGTTCTGGTGTCTGTCAATGTAGTGCTGCTTGTATGCCATGTAGTTCTGATATCTCCCAACCACTGGCAGTGGAGGCATTCTCTACTGGGGACAGACTTCCCAAGGTGGTTGATCCAGCGCCTTTCCTCTCTCGTGTTAGCAGTTCTGCCAGGGGGCCACAGCCACATCTCTGTGGCTTTCTTCCCCCATTGATTGGTAAAGGAGAGAGCCTCAGTCACATTGCACAAAACTATGGACCAGGGGTTTGGTTCCCAAGTCCTTGAGACACTGCAGGTAGAAAATTTGAGACAGGTCACTGCAATTACTAGTTTCACATTCTTGTCTCACTGGTTCCCAGTAGGACTGCTTGTCCTACCCAGGGCTGTTATTATTTCCTTTCCTCTCCATTATATGTAACCGGAGAGACTTTTTTTTCATTCCTGGTGCAGATCCGATTGAGGTTGAAGTAAACCAGAGTGGGGACCACCCTCCTGTCCTGAGCCTGTGCCCTGGCAGAGGTACCCAGCCCCCACCAACTGCTTCCCCAGTCTGAGACCCCTGAACTTGAGACCTGGGTGGCATAAACTCACCACCTCCCTCCCCCCATTCCTACCAGCAGCCTAGGCCACAGCAAGGGGGTGTGCTGGAGTTCTCCAAGGACCTGAGCCACCCAAAATGACCTCAACTCCCACCTCGAGTTCGACTAGGCTCACTGGGCCTGGCTTGGAAGGTGGAGCCTACTAATCCCCTCTCTCAGCTCAGGACCCCTGTGTGTGCCTTGCCCCCATACCCCTCCCTCAACCCTGACTGAAAAGGTGGAGACCAGGGTCTTCAGCCCTGAGACCTCTAGACCCCAAGATCCTGAGACCCTAGTGGTCTTACCCTATCACCTGATGGGGGGAATCCCAAAGGGTCAGGCCTTTTGAGGTTACCTTGGCTCCTACTCCCAGCCCAGCTTGGATCAGGGGTGGACCTAGAAGGAGGGACCTGCAAATCCCCCCTACCAGCTCAGGACCCCTGAGGATCTGGCCAGCCCCCCAGCCACCATTCCCCCACATAAGGGAGGCCAAGTCTTCCAGTCCTAGACCCCAAGACCTCAGTAGCATAGGACTCACCCTACCCGACCCCCACCAGCAGTCCAGGCTGCATCGGAAATACGCTGGGGCCCTCCTCTGGGCCCAGGTGTCCAGGGGGACTTTTTCAACTCTCTCCTCTAACCCAACTAGGACTGGGGTTAAGCCTGAAAGGCAGAGCCGACTAAGTCCCCCTCCCCAGCCCAAGAGGTACCCAGCCCCCACCCCCTGCCCATGTGAAGGCAGAGTAGGGTTTGCCCAGCTTGGACCCCAGTCACATAGAACTCACCCTACCCCCTCACCCCACCAGCAGCCTAGACTGTGGAAAGAGTATGGAGTTCTCCAAGGGCCTGAGCCATCTGAAAGGCCACTTCAGTACCGAGATGAATCAGACAATGAGTCATTTGGGAGACCTGCCCCAGAGCAGAAAAACCTGAACCATGGTTCAGGGCACAATTTCATGCCTTAATTGGAATGTCCTATAAAAGCAGGAGTTAGAGCTGAAGCCTCGTCCTGGGGATCTGAAAATCCTGGGCGTTAAAGATAATTCTGAGGCTAACAGACAGCCCAAAGGGACACATCTACCTTAACAGCTGACAGCAAGAGACTTGAAATACAAATTAGGTTTACCATCCAGGAGAAGGATGATAGTTTGCTTTCTGTGTAAATAGTTTAATTTAATCATTAAAGAAGGTGTGTCTATGGCGACAATGACTCCTAAAACCCAATACTTAGGTTTAAAATTCATGTTTCCTGTCTGTGAAATGGTTTATAGTCATATTTCCCTAACAGTTCTTCGGATATAGTTCATGTTGAACATTTATGGTAGTTTCTTCCACATGGTGCCTATGTATAATAAAATTCGTTATGTCTAAGAATTCACATAATATTTAGCCACCCCATTTGCTCAAATAGGAAATCTCATGCACTCTACTGAAAAATGGAGTTTGTGACTCTACAGTTGATAAGACAAGTAAGTACCAGATCTTGCACTGCCCACCTTTAACCCACATTTTCCTCCACCTTCACTCCACCCTCTACTTCCTACCCAGTTCTTTTGGATGCTTTTTTGTTGCAGATATTCAAGGGTGAAGATGACTGCATCTCACTGAGTTGTTCCTAAAACTCAATTGCTATATTCTGCCTTTTTATTTCCCATTTCTCACTTGTGCCTGTACCCTCAACTGCAGATTTATGCTTCTAGATGGCTGGTTTTTTGCCCAAGGTTCAGAAACCTAGGGGTTGGGGAATTGTCTCCACACTGCTGGACGCTCTTTTCTTTGCATTAAAGATAATTGCCAATAACAATTATGTTATTGTTGTGGTGTCCTCAGGGGAGATGTTGTCAGATGCTTAACTAAAGAACATGCCTCATGAAAGGAGAAAATGTCTTCACTTTTTAGTTCCTTTTTAGTGTTTTATTAAGACTTACAGGGAAAAGAACTATTTGAAAAAGGAATAGCTATGAAATAACCATGATCATGAACTTTATTCCTTGTCTCTACCTCTACCAGAAATTCCTGAACTTCTCGTTGCTTTACGATAGCATTGTGTTTGCTGATAGTACGACTTTTTGAATACAAGGCACATGCAAAATCACAATCATAATTTGGGTGCAGCCCAGTAGAGACGTTGTTCTGTGCCAGAAAGAAACTCCTTTGTAGCCCAGAGATGTAGGTCTATGCCACAGCATGGTGGCGGAAGCCACTGCACACTACCATCAACAGGTATCCTTTCACCGCTTAATTTTTGTCTCCTTAAGAAATTAAGAGTGTACTTAGATAACTCTTAAAAATAGGTTCATCATTTTCATGGGAAGTTGTCAAAGAAGTGCTTATTTGGAGGATTAATTCTCTGCTTGAAGGGAATGTTAAAATATACCCAGTATTGCTAGGAAAAGAGGACATTCACAGAAAAGGATGTGTTTTGTGTGCTGTGGCTGTTTTTGCCACCGTGTACACTGATGGGAGGAAAAAAGGCCATGGGAAGGCTGTTTCATAGCAGTATATTATTAAACCTTTACAGTAAAATCAAATGCGCTCAGTCTCATTAGACCCCACATGCCTTATAAATGATAGCTCCTCAAACTCCTTTCTGTTTTGCACAATTACCTTAACTCCTATTTCTTGGATCGATTACTCAGATGTTATCAGAAATTCACAGGTCATACCTATGCTGCATGATTAAAGTTTGACCAGAGGGGCATGGGAATCTTTTAAAGTATCAGGAACCCATTCAAGTCAAGGTGGTTCCTGCTTCCTGTTGTGTGCAGTTCCTCACCCCTCACAGGTTTTTTTTTTTTTTTTTTTTTTTTTAAACTGTCTTTTGTTTTTATTCTTTAAATCACAAACTTAGTAAATGGTTTTTGGGATATTTCCTCCACCTCCCTCAGGTGCCCTCTCCATTCTTTTACACCTCACTCTTTGTTGTTTGCTAGTCTACGTTAAGTCCATTACCTGTGATAGTGTTCGTTCCTTGGGTGAAGGACTAAGTTCTCGGAACCAGGGATCCTTGATGGTAGGTTTTCAGTCTTAAGTTTGCATTGGGCAGCCAGTCTATTTTAATTTGTGGTCTTTCCATGCTTTCTTGTTGGAGGCTGTCTTCTCCAACCCCATCTCTGTTGTTTTGCTGCTTTACCTTATGGTTCTGGTGTCAGAGTTAGGGGGTCTCACCTCCTATCATTGCTGGTGAAGAAGTTTCTCTGTGGACACAGGCAATTGTGATTGGCTATTGTAGATGATCTCCTCTGCCTCAGTTTGCAGCTTTGCTGTGGGGCCGATGCCCCCAGTCTTTGGCTTTCCTTTCCTCTCCCATAAAGTAGGAGGGGTGCCTTGCTCTCTCAGAAGGCATCTCCAATGAGGTCTTGGGGCTTCCAGACCCGGCAAGCTCATAGGTGTACTTCATGATGCCGTTTTTCTATCGATGTTTCTCCTTTCTCACCTGGATTGGTTCTTTTGATTGTCCATCTGCTGTATCCAGCTCAGGCTTGTGGGCTGGATTTTTACCTGGTCCCTCACCCGTTTTACGATGGGGTTTGTGTTATGTATGTTCTTGTTCTCCTGAAGACTAGCTGGAGAGTGATGTCCTTGCATGTGCCATCCCAATCCCCCCTTTGGCTGGGGCCTGGGGACAAGTGCCTTGACCGATCTGGGCTGCAGATGACTGCCCCATGAAACAACCATCAGCTGGTGGATGGGACTACAACCCCATCCAAACGTCCCTCCCCCGCCCTGCCCTGGGCTTGCCAGACTAGGGTGGGCTTACCCAGAGGTCTTCTCCACCTTTGCTTCCTGCTGGCTAGTGGTGGAAGGGTGGGAGTCTCAGGCCGCATGGAGGCCTCTGGGCCAACCCGGCTACCCCCGGCGGTGTGCAACTGGCCTGCATGCCCCTACGCCCTCCAGACGAGAGATGCTACCTGACTGAGGTCTCCCTTCCAGGCGTGGCCAGGTTCTTTATCTCTAATAAAGACCCTGCTTCTTTTGCTAGTCTCCAACCTTATCTTAGTTGCTTATCTTTAACAGTCATTTTATTCCTAAAACCTTAAAGATGCTACTGCTAGCCTGTGTGCTGCTTTTATGAAAAGAAAAAGGTGCCAGGTGGATGCAGTCCTTTCTTAGGAAAAACAGTGGGACAAATGGGAATAGCCTCCCAATTAGCCCTTCTTTGTAGCCCTGCAAACTTCCAGAGCTTTTTGACAGATAAAATATAGAATAACAGACAATAGACTGGTAAACATCAAGAGAACCATGTGATACCCACCAAATACAGGTAGAAAGAGGTGGTTCTTTTATTTTTGTCAAGATTCACAGCCTTTCTATAGGGGGCAACCAGCAAGGCAGGTCTCAATTATCTTACTGTGCTGCAAGTGAACTCAAGGAATATTTGTGAATAGGGGTTCAGAGCTCTAAATAATGTCCATGTGACCACCCTGCACATGGGGACTACAGCGATGGTTATTGTGGGGAATGGTAATGTCAGATTGTTTTCCAGTGAGAAGGGGGCAAGTCTTCCACTAAAATCCTTTACCAGCTTCCTAAACCAGAGAAAAAATTTTACCTTTTTAATTCTGATGCAGAAAGGGCAAAAACCTATATTATCCCTTAAGCTTTTACACAAAATTTACTTCTGTCACTTAGAGACCTGTCCCTTGTTTGCCCCCAGGTTTCTTTTCCACCCACAGCCTTTCATGCAATACCAAAGCCAGACCAAACTCTTAATGTGAACAAACTATTATATTAGAGTGGTATGCACATTAACATACTGATGTGTTATATGTTGATAGTAACACTGGGAAGAAAGACTATAGCTAGAGAGTAGGAGTTGAAGGACCTGTCAATATTATGGAGATTTGATTTTTTGACTTGAGTATTTCAGAGTCCAGGTGAACAAAGCTTAAGTTGACCCTTCATTAGAATTCATAGTTTTCTTTCAGAAGGATAGAAGGGCAAGAGGAAAGAAAAAGCTTTGTGATGTGAGATGACAGACAAGGCTCTACTCCTAGAAGAGAGGGAAAACAGAGAAAAGATATAAAAAGGGACTTGGGAGAGAAACAAATGATCAGCCATTTTGGGAGGAGTATCAAGACCTGGTTGTGATGGTTGAGGTGGCCTGGGGCCTGTGGCCTTTGACCGAGCCTGGTGAATTGTTGAGCCTTAGCATGTATAAGTTGATGGTGTATGCTAAAGGAGTCTAAAGAGATGGGGATTTGGATTTTGTGTTGAAGTTTGTTTCCTCTAGTTTGATTCAGATGATTTTAAAGAGGCCATGGGCGAGGCCTGAGAAGATGAACCTGGTGTTGGTTTCTGTTTAATTTGGGGGTTTTTTCTACTGCCTAAAGTTGAGAGGACACTGAAAGAGAAGAGGCACACCATGTCTTGGACCACATGTTTGGAGGAAGCCAAAACAGACACCAAAGGAGGAAAAGAGGAATGTCCTGCTTTTGGAACACAAGCTGGTGAACTCAGATTAATTGGGCATGTGGTGAGGTGACCAGGGACTAAAGGGCAATTTTGGACAGGTAGTGGGGTAACTGGGTGTTTTTCATGTTTATTTTGTACTACATATTTAGGTAATCACTTTCTTATTTGCTTGCTTACCAATAAATAGTTCGATCACTTTAAGAGTTTGGTCTGACTTTGAAATTACATAGCAACACTGCTGCAGGTGGAAGAACCCTGAAAGGCTGGGACAGGTCTAGGAATGAAAGTTTATTTTTCTTTAGTTTGGAATGGATAGGATTCTGGGGCAAGCAACAGGTATCTAAATGACAAAGGTAACTTGTGTGTGGAAGCTTTTTTTTTTTTTTTTGAGACTAGGTCTCGCTATTTTTGTCTGTGGAATCTGCAGGCTCTTGTTGCCCAGGGTACCACAGACTCAAGCAATCCCCAGCCTCAGCTTTCCAGGTAGCTGGTATGTGGATGCTTAAGGGTTAATAAAGACTTTTGCCCCTTTTGCATCAGATTAAAAGGTAATGGTTTTTCTCTTGTTTAGGAAAAGCTGGCAATTGGATTTTAGTTAAAAACTTGCCCCTTCCTCCCATAACAATTACAAAGTAGACAAGTAAACTCCAGTTACCTCACCACATTATTATACAGTAAGCCTATAAAACCCAGCTACCCCACCATATGTCCAAAACTGTCCTTTAGTCCCTGGTCACCTCACCACATGTCCAGTCAATCTGAGTTTACAGGCACGTGATCCAAAAGCAGGACATTCCTTTTCTTTTGGTGTTTGTTCCAACTTCCTCCAATGCTTCCTTCCTGCCCATGACATGATGTTCCTCTTCTCTTTCAGTGTCCATCTCAACTTTAGGCAGTAGAAAAGCTCCAAGGTAACATGGGAACCAACACCAGGTTCATCTTCTCAGGTCTCGCCCAACACAAGATCCATCTTACCTGCCTGGATCAATGCCTGTGGACCAAATGCAGACTCTTCCTCTCTGCCTCAGCCACTGTTCCAGAGGCAACAGCTGGACTCATGCTCCCCCAAAATGGCTGATCCCTGGTCCTCCCACACATTCCTTTTATCTCTTTTCCTTGTTACCCCTCCCGTTTGGGAGTGGAGCCCTGTCAATTCCTGCCTACCAGAAAAGCCTTGTTTTGTTTTGTGTTTTTCCTGGCCTCCCTCCTATCCTCATGAAAGAAAACTATGAATTCTAGTAAAGTAGCCATCAACCACATCCTGGCATAGTCAATCTAAGCTTTGTTCACCTGGACCCTGAAAAGATAAAGTCAGAAAGTCAAATCTTCATAATATTGCCAAGTCCTTCTTGAAATTAATGTTACTACACCCAAAGGAAAGTAGCTTCTATTTCCCAGCTGCATTCTTCCTTTCTGATGTTACTACCAATGCATAACACATCAGCTATGCTAATGATGGATGCCACATTAACACCCAAGTCAAACTCACTATTGTCCTGCAACAAGATGGCTGAAAAACTCCCTACTGCCCCAAATCAGGGGAAGTAGAGGTTCTTTGACTATCCTGCTGTAAATAGCAGCAGTTTGATGCTGAGTCTCCTAACATGTACCTAGTTAACCTAGGTAGGCATAACTGTACCTCTAGAAATTTTCTTCAACAGAAATTTCCATCAGGCCCTCTCAAATGATATTTCATTCTTGGTCCCAATATGGTTGTCACAGATCATGTGACCAGATAGTCACCTCTCAGATCTGAGGTTACAGAGAGGTCAGTGTGCCTTGGGATGTGGTGACAACAAACTCACCAACTCCACAACATTTATTTCTTCAAAGACATACACAGAAAAGTGTACTGTCCTTATTCAGTTCATGGAAATTGGAAGTGAGGAAGATAAAGCGTTCTCCAAATATTTTGTGTCTAATATGTCCTAAAACTCAAAATTCATCTAATCTCTGCTATTCTGTACTAACTTCTGATAAATTTCTGTAAACTTGATTCTAAATTTGTTTTAAGTGCATGAAAGTTACTTTTTTAAAAGACAGAATATGTGTGACAAGGTAGAGTAAAATCTAGAAACTCAGCACACATACCGTTGGTCAGTGCCACAGCACATTCTCATTAACCAACCTCTATGCCAGCCTTTTAATTATTGTTTTCAACCTGTGTGTTTTAAGAATCTTCAGAGGGAACTACATTTTCAGCAATTTGCTTTTTTTTCTCCCTGTGCTTTCCACACATTGAACTCTGTTTCCTGTTTGCCTTGGTATTTTCAAGCTTCTCTACATTTTTTTACAATAAGAATAAAAAAGATCCTGTCTTCTAAGGAAAATACCTCAGAGAAACATTTTCTAGGAAGAGTATCACAGATGTTGCTAATGTTCTCAATTTCAGTTCCTTCAACAGGAAATATGTTCAAGCTTATCTTTTATACATTAAACTACCACTCTCAGCTATGTGACTGGTTCTCATGTTATTTTCAGAGTGGAAAAAAATCTTATTATATTATATTCCAACTCCCATGCCGCCTACCTACCAAAACCTCTGAAACAATTCTGTCCTGTCTCCGTAAGAGACATAAGTAACTGTCGCTTGAGTTAAAAATCACTGGAAATGTTTGTCTTTAGCAGTTTTAATTAGTTTGCGACTATCCTATAGACATTTCACTCAATGGTGTAAAACTAATGTTAAACCCAAATGTCAGAATCCAAATGCAAATTATTTTACTCACAATTGTTCTAGAGAGATATTGGAAATATGTAAATAAATATATATCTAATATTAGGCATTTAGTAATACCAAAAATAAAAAGATACATAAAGAGTTGAGTGGGCCTACTATTTGGTTATTTATAAATACACATGTCAAGTTCATGTATTTCAGGAGTATTTTAGGAGGAGAGGAGACACTCCTGAGTGCTGCCTCCCTAGATGCCCTGCTTAATTTTCGCCACGACTCGCATATCAAACAGAATTTTACCCTAAAGCCCAAATGCATTCTCATTCCAACAAGAATTCACTGAATACTAACTGTGCATAGAAAGGACAATTTCCATCTTTAATAACTTTTGTTAAAGAAATTGAACACTTGCAAGAAAAGTTTTATTATAATTAATGTATGTAAGTGGACATACTTTCAGTTACTTGCCATTTCTTTGTACAAGTGGTATAATGAATAGACAAGTCTCCAAGTATATTTGTGTTCCATGTACCACTTTTACTATGACTTGTGCATTTTCTTTGTTAATCAAGGAACTTTTTCAAATTAATTTATCAAGCATCAGAAGTAAGCTAATGGGAAACAAAAGATAACTAATACAGATTAAAACCTCAGAAGAGAGATATATGAAAGGGGAGGGGAGAAAGCCAGAGGGTGGGGGGGAGAGAGAGAGAAGAAATGAAGAATGATAGCAAAATAAAATGGAATATTATTAATTAAAGCTGAGAGCAGAAGAAATTCTGGGAAAGGATAGATGGCAGAGCACATGGAAAATCAGGGAATGAAGAGGGTGTTTCATTCATACAACAGATGAACTTGTAAAGAAGTGAATAGAGCTGGTGACTCAAGACAGAGGAGACAGCCAAAGGACAGGATTATGTAACCAAATTAAAAGAACCAAGGAGAAGCATCTGACAATCGCTAATTGACCTTTGTGGTGCCCCTATCTTTCCATCCCGCTTGAAGTTTTGGGTAATCGGACAAACTGCTGAGTTTTCTGTCTAGAATGACGCTATTTCCCAGTTTGCCTGAGACAGTCTATGGCTATTGTACCAATATGTACAATATGTATATTGTACCAATGTCCCATCTGGTTTAATATTCTAGCATTCTCAAAAGTGTACTGATTTGAATGATGATTACATAATCAAACTATTCTTACTAATCTGGTAGCACTATCCTTAACCTTACAATTTTATGAAATAAGTCGTAATTTTAAGAATTCCTCAATAAATTAATATTAATTTCTAATCATTCATCAGGCACTGTTCTTGAAAATGCAATCTAAAGATAAAATGATCCTTCTGTGATTTTAAGAACTCCAATCTAGAGTAGCAAGAGGAACACGACTAGCAAACCGCTTGTGAGGATAACATCCATGCTGAGCAGGTTCTTTATATGGTTGTCCTTGTGGGCTATAGAGTGAGACCAGCTGGCCATCATGGGGTATATGAGGGATAAAAAAAATGTTGAGGGGAAAAGGTTGGGCAGGTACTTCCCAGTATCAAGCTGGTAGCAATTTGGTAGATTTTAAAATAAGGATAGAAGTTGAAAGACTATCACAGATCTGAGAAGTCTTCTTGTCTTCCTTCTTTTGACTTTAGACTTTAAGAATTGAGACTGTTCCCAGGGGGGACAAATGGTCTCTACCTAGTGGAAGCAAGTTATGGGCACCATAATCCAAAGAGGGGTAACCTAGGTCTCAGAGCCAGAATATTAGAAGCATATCTCCTTCCCTCTTCCTTTTTTTAAAAATAATTTATTTTTATATATTTCACATCATTTCAGTCCCTGGGGGTCACCCACCACCTCCCCTCCCTGCCCGCTCCAGCTGGTCCCCACTCTCCCCTTGTGTAGTTTCATTTGGTTGACCATATATTACCCTCCCCCTTCCTAATGAAATCTCCCTGAAATGCCATCTCTGAAAACCAAGGATTTTATTTTATTAGGGGAAACTATTTTCTTATCTAGATGTGCAAGTAATGTACTAACACATTATGAGAATAGCAAATGCCACTGATGATGAGACAGTGCAAACTTAAAGGAAAAAGTCCTTTGGGTCAGTGAGGGAAGATTTCTCAGGAGAGATAATACTTCATATTAGACTTATAAGCAAGGGCATTTTCATCAAATTTGGGAGTCAGGGTGAGTTGGAAGGGTAGAGAACAGGGTGCAAAGGGGGCAGAAGGACTAGTCTATTACAAAAAAAATCACTGGGTGTTAATTCACTGGATGTTTACTGAGAACATACTCTCTCCACCCAGATTGTTTCAGATGCTGTGGTGACTGGAGTCTGTGATTCTAACAAGTAGCCAAGTAATGCTGATACTGTGAAATTAAAAAGCACTAAAAGCAAAATTACAAAGCTGTCCCAATATGACTTCCCTGACTGGCTCAATTACTAACAAAAGTTTCCCAATCCAGTAATTTTGCTGTTAAAATTTGCTATCAATTAAAGTTCTTCAAATGTTTACACCATCCATGTAAATTACACATACTATGGAGTCCTAGGACAAGTTAGGGTCAGCATTCAGTGCAGCCTGGGAACCTGCTGGAGACAGCAAAAGCAGGGAACTCCAGGAGAGAGCAGAGACAAGGGCAGTAAATTCCAGAAAGACTAACCAAAATATTCCTCGAAGATATGGACATTAGTGTAGAGAGCTAAGAAATTAGCCCCTATGACAAGGCCAGTCTGCTGCAAACCCATGAGGCTTTTGCATCAGCCAGGTATGCTGTATCCTGATTGGCTCTTGCATTAGCCAAGTATGGGCCCGGAACAGAACAGGTAAGGGGCTCTCAAAGAAGTGTAAGCCCCTGTCCATAGGAGACTATATATGGTTGCAAACTAAACCATTGGACAGTTACTATTTGTGGCAAGCATTGATTGGAGATGACCATCCTGGAATGTCTGGAATGCTTATGTCTAATGTATATGAACTCGTGACAAAGCAGCAATAAACGAGACTTGATCAGAAACCTGTCTTGTCTCCATTTCTCATGTCTCCTGTCCCATCCCCATTCCCACTCATTCCTCCAGGTCTCCATTGACGATCCCACGGGTCGGGACACATTAGAATCTAGGAGAGCTAACACAAACATATTTCAGAAGAATAACAAGACCCAAACTCAGAGAAATTAAAAGTAAAAACTCAAAGACCTCTAAGAGACAATTAGCTGCCCAGGGGAGTGTGAGTGTTGAGAGGGAGAGCTAGTCACAAAGAAGATGATGAAATAGTTGAATAGAGAACATCAACCCAGATACTGGCCCATAGTGGTTCTCTGCTTCTCCCTGGCATACATAGTGCTTGGAGTCCAACTTTTATGCTTTCCTCCTCTAAATAAACAATTCTTTACCTTCCTGAACAAAGTTTGCTTCTCTCTGCTCACTTATCCAAAGGAGTCTGGAAATTCCTTTTTAGTGCTTCATGAGGCATGAACTCATGATTCAAGGGTTAAATGACTGACTTTTCATGGCCCTGTAGTAGTAGCAGCAGCAGCAGCAAAGCACACACCTGGCTTCATGACAATTTAACAATGAGTATGCTTTTAGATAATCAAGCACAGCTTAGTGATTAAGTTTTAAATTGTGTTGTTGAGAAAGACTTAAAAAAAAAAGTTCAATCTTTTAAAGACCTGCCTCAAAATTCAAGGAAAGTGCCACCCTTCATATTTGTTAAGCCAGTGAACAAACTTATAAACATAAACCCTTAGATTTCACTCATCACACATAAAGGGTCGATCTGTGAAACAAGTTTATTTCTTGTGAAGAAGGCACTGGGATGGACTTGAAGTGTGTTTTAGGCTCAGGCTGCATTGCTATTTTATCCTGGCTGTGGCAGGATTGGTGTGGGTGACAGAAGAACTCCCATGGAAAGCCATAGGGACATTACAAGCCTGAGTATCTCCTGTGGGAATCTTCTGCCGGTTGTGACTTTCTGTTGTTTCTGTATGACTAAGCACACCTTGGAATCAGCAACACAGAGCAAAGACAAGCATCCAAAACAGGCATAGCTAGTGTGTTGGGGGTGGGGTGGGGGTGGACCCTGGAATAGCGGTCGGACTGACCCAGAGTTCTAGACCTAGGACTTAGTTCTAGAACCTAGAACCTTAGTTACTAAAAGCAAGAGAAATGATGATTTCTCTAGTATGTGGTTCTATAAAATGTGGGCTATCCTGTTTACTGACAATGAATTATGAGTTTCAACTGCACATATTGTGTATATTAACATTTCAAGTAAATCTATACCATTAGTTTTCTTTAAAATTATCATTCTTGATTCATGATTTGCTTTTGCTCCCATACTTAATTAAAACAAACGTCTAGTGCTACCACTGCCATTACTTCATTAATAGCTTCCTTTGTTTATCTCTCTGGAATCCAGAATTGCCTTAATTCACCCAATGGGAATTCAACCAGTGTTAATCCATTCAACTTACACCACTAGAAAACAAAAAACAATTTTCATAGCACACCAACTCATCTCATTTCTTTCCTGATTAAAATACTTTAAATTTTCTCATTTTCTAAGACTGATATCCAAAATGGATATGCAAAAACCTCATTATAATACAGAAAGAAAATATAAGATTGCATATTTGCATCAATTTTGATTCTTGATTTATTTCCCATCAAATACACCATAGTCTCCCACTACAATCTCCTAATACTCTGCCAAACTAACTGTTCATGTATTTCCATTACCTAGAGATCACATCTATAGGGATAAGGACTCATGATTATCATCATAAAAAGTGGTAAAATTAGGTCATCATGGGAGACTTTCTGGAGGAAATTTTGAGAAGGACTTGTTTTCCTAGAGTGTTGTACCTATTGAAAAAGATAATCAAAAGAACAGGACATCCAGGAGCTGGATGGAGACTTAGAGATTTCTCACTATAAATTCCTCTGATCTTTCACCCCTCTCAGGAATGCATGTTTCATCTGCCTTCCCAGCTCCCAGAAGCTGTTCAAGGATATATCCTGAATAAAATGTGTTGCGGCACCATCTGGATATAGTAAGTGATTGAATCTGTAAAGCCTCTCTACAAACACTGGAGATTTGGGCATGGGCGCCAAAAACTACTTAATAATTAAAAGTGCTGTGACTTCTCTTTACCTTCTGTGTTTGGGGTGCCTGTTTTAGGTTACACCTGATTTGTGACTCCTAACATATGGGACTCCTGGAGAAAGGTTTAATTGTCCAGAAAGGTCAGTGTTGTTTCTCAACATTTCTATACTCAAAACTTTCCAGTAACTTGAAAAGGTTCATGTGGAAACTGTTATCTCAGTAATAAAACTCAAGTTTGTCTGCAATTAAGATTTTCTTAAGGTAGCTAAAACCACCACTTCCACCCTAACTCTAGAATACAGCTGTAACTATTCCTTCTAAAGTAATCTCCTATATTTCATTACCAAAGGTTAGTCACCCATTCTAAGTACCTGAACTTCTTTTTTCTCTTTGATTTCCAAACCTATGAAGAAGCCTGAAACTGAAAGAATGTTTTAGAGAGAGGGAAGATATAGGAGTGTGATGTCCTGGAGACAGACCAACCAATGAAGGAAAGATTAAGTGGCTAATGTTATCAATTGGCCAAGTCAGTGAGTGTCATTGGATTTAGCATTATGGAAGTCAATGGTGATGCTTATGAATGGTTTAGATGGAGTGATTGGAAAGTAACAGCTGGAAGGGGAAGGGTTTCTTCAGCCAGGTAAAATTTAAAATGGACGGTTGTATGGTGATAGATTAATTCACAGAGAATAAGGACTTGATGGAAGAGATGGAAGAGCAGACTCACTGAAGCAATGGCCTTGAATTGACAAAAAAGGATTAATTTTTCTCCAACCATGATAACTTGCAGGCTGGAGACCCAGAGTAGACAGAGTATAAGCTTTAGACAGCTTGGAATTCAGGTGAGAGACAAAAGACACTGATTCTTATCTTTAAGAGAACAGGGGGAAGTACTTTGACCTGCAGCATGTCTCCTTCTCCAGTGCAACGAAGCAAATTTGGAGCCAATAGACACTTTTTATAGTAACACTTGTTTGAATCTTTGGATTGTGCATGTTGTCTGAGGAAAAGGATTAGTGTAAACACACATACATATGATGCCTTCAACTGTGCTAAAAACATGATCTGGTCAAGATTGTCCCTTATAGAAACTTTTTGATTCAACTACTTATTCATTAGTGATTTGGATATTTTTTCACTTTGCTGACTTGGATCAAGACACAAAAATAAGTTGGCTCCTGTTTTGGGGACTTTTCTGTGGTACAATTTAATGTTTTATGCTTTCCTGTATTAGAGAATTACTGTTTCCCAAGTTTTAATGCTTGACGAGAACAGAAAATCTGGTCTTTGGGGTTCTGAATATTAGCACATATTGATTAACCCATCAACTGTATTTTTTCCCACTACATACAAGGTGCAACCTGATTTAAAAAAAAAGTGTAACACACAAAGTTCCTGGCTCTATACTGGGTATAAACATTAATAATTGTTTTAGCTAAATGATAAGAGAGATGATGAGAAAAAATATTTTCAGAAGTTTGAAGATAAAGGTAGGTTTTTATCTAGTTATGGAAACCTGCATTGAAGTAATTTTCATGGTCCAAAAATTCTAAATTGAGGAAGGAAAGAAGCTATCCTGGAGAAGGTGATAGCATGAGAAAGATTTGAGAAGAAAAAACTCCAACGTTCAAGGGGGAAAGTATACTTCCATCAGGCTGAGGCAATATCTTCAAAATGTAACAAAAAAATCCTATTGAGTCTGAATAATTTTACTTTTATCCTTGAAACAACTAAAATCTATTTAAGGTCTTTAGCAAAGTGCTGTGAAGCACCAACTTCATAATTATATTCCTCATGACATTCTTGCATAATATCCTTAAGATGGGCTGTATTTTGGACCTTGAGAACTTGTTTGGAGGTTCTAGCAGGGGAGTGCAGTTACTCATACACTGTCAACCAAAGAAAGCTCATCTCTACTCCAGGATGGATGTACTCAGGCTCACAGCTTCGGGATGGATGTACGTGGAGCAGTAAGAGAAGAAGGGAACACCTGCCTAGCCAGCCAGGTCAGCAGAATCAACCCTGGAGATCAGTGGGGTGACAGATGTTGCAACCAGATCGCCCTCACATCCAAGAAAGACTGTTTTTTGAAGGGGTTGGAAATAAAAACAGCTATATAGTAGTCATTGTATGATTGTGTCACAAGATTTTCATTTTCAAGGATATCTTTTGAACATTTGTTTCCAATACTTCAGTATTAAGAAAATACTGCAATAAACATTCTTGTGTGTAAACTTTTGTGTACACACCTAATTATGTTGGTGAAATGACTAGAACAGAATGTATAAATATTTTATATCTACTGATTTAGTCTATTAAAGATTTATTTCAATGATTAGTTTAGATTTTAAATCTATTAACATTAAATATTTTGAATCTATATAGATAGAATATCACCTAGAAAATCTGCACTAGTAAGATATTCAACATTGGTGTAGGAATACTTAATTTCTTCTCCAGAGATGATAACACCTAGTTTTGCTGAGTTTTAGAAACTTGTTATTAATCACCTTTTTAGTAGTTTCTTTTTCTGTGGGAATAGAAAGTTTTTCAAAAGCTTTGCAAAGTCTCCCCCCGCCCTCCCCCCACACACATATTTATTGTAAGGGTGACTCTGAACAAGTTAACCAGCTAGTTCTGGGTGTTTTTTCCATTTGTAAAATGGGGGTCATAAAACAAGTGGATAATGGGATGTATTGTGAGGATTCAATGAAATAACACACAATAAACATTAAGTTTCAATTGCTGGTATACATAGTGAGTGCTCAATAGATATTAATTGAATAAATATTATCAGCAGTGAATAATAACACTTTAAAAATCAATCATGAGCAGTTTACCCTTGCACTTTGAATGAAATAATCTAATGTTAGATGAAGCAAGTTTTCATCTAAAATCTGAGGTCATGAGAAAATAAATTCAAGTGTAAGGACAGTAAGGTGGAGGTACCTGCATTGATGGTATGACAGGAGGAACCAAGAGGTACCTGTCCATGTATACCATCCATCTTGGACCTAAAGCATTTGAAATGAAGTCAAGAGCCTGCTATTGGGTCCCAAAGTGATCTTCCTTGGAATCCTTTTGATAGTACAATTACTTCAGGGCACTAATACTATTATATTATCAATTTTTTTTGTAGTGATGAGACATAGAGATCATGTTAGCTTTGGTGCTTTAAAGAAGAAACCAAGACATGAAAAACAGATTTCAAGGTGACTTTTGCTTACATGATGTTTACTGAGTAGTTACTTTGAGAAAGGGAATTTTCTTGCCAATGGTCAACTCTTATAATCTGTCCCGGGTATTTCCTATTAGTCAGTTATTGTCTTGGTCTATAAAACTATTGTAATTTTACTAAATATTCATGCTACTCCAGAGGCCCATAAAACTTTAGTAAGTTATTAATTTGACAATTTCAGGAACAAAGGGTGGAAAGGAAAGCAGTCAAGAGTTTGAGGAAATAGCCAACATCATTTGCCTCACCATGTTAGTCAATGAGGACCATTGTGTGATGGCTCTGGAAAGCATCTTAAAACAACTCCTGTTTGAGAACCATCTTTTCATTGTCTAGCCCTGTTAAGCTTACTTGTGATTTTCTTGTTATTGACAGATTTTTGAAAACAGTTATTCCTAAGACTCTTAGGGAGCTTTGGAACTTTCTGAAAGTGGGCTCAAGCTTTCTGTTCTAACAGGAAGGGACTTTGTGAGACTATTAGCCACAGTCAATTTTCTTTTTGGTAAAAAAAAAAAAAAAAAACACACACACACACAAAAAACCTGCTAACAGAAACACCAATATTAATTATCACATTTTTAATTTCTAAGCAAAAAATTGTATCCATTTTTAGCGACTTTTTATGTTTCACCAACACCAAAAATTAGAACAAAAGTCTAATTCCTATCTTCAGTGTTACTTTAATGGATGTTACCAAGTGTCCTTGCCAAATCACAAGACATCTATACATCCATGCATACATATAACCATCTATCCATCTAGTCATCTAGTGAGTAAGAATCAAGAATATACACAAGAGCATAGCTATATACTATCTGGTATAAATTTACAAAAAAGAAAAATAAAATATTGTCCTAAACCTCAATTTACATTTCCCATGGAAAAACAATAAATGCTAAGATTCCATGTCTCTGGCTCCTTCTACAGAACAATGTCTCTAATATTGTTTCTACTTACTAGTTATAGACCCTTGTTTTTCATTATTTTAATAACAGTGACCTTCTGTCTCACCCTATATTCAAATTGTTCTTCAGTCTATTATTTCCAAATATAATGGTCACTTTTTTGTCCTCATATTATCAACTGATGACCTTGTTAAAACCCTTTGCCTTCTATGACACTGTGGATATTTTCCCTACCCCATTGTTGCTCAGTCCCAATAGTCTTTGCCAGTCCCAACTCCTACAATAACTATCTAAATGCATCCTCCAAGTTCTAGGACTCATTATTTTTTTCTTTACCTTTACCTACTCTGAGCATCTTAGCTGTTCCTATGACTTTCAATATAATGCTTTTACCAATGATTCAACTCTTAATTATTTTCTTTGCCCCTTATCTTTCTTTTGAGTTCTGTTTATAGTCCACCTGTTTGAAATGTCCTCCTGGATGTCTAAAAAGCTTTTCAAAATTAACTTGACAAAACAAAACTGATGATTTTTCCCCTCCTTCCAAAATTCTTTATTATAATCCATAGGGCCTGTTTATTTTAGTTGCTCTGGTACAAAACTAGGAATCATTCTCAATTTCTCCCTTGTCCCTACTCCTCTATATGACCTATACACAAATTGTACTAGCTTTACCTCCAAAATAGATCTTAAAATGTATCTCTTTTATTTATTTCCGCTGCTACAATCCTGGTCCATTCCTAGTGTGACCTACTGAAACAGACTCGGATTTATTTCACTTCTTCTTTGTCATAATTAATCTCCACAATTACCTTTTCAAAATACTAATCAAACTTCTCACACTAGTGTCAAATCTCTGATAATTTCCAAATACTCTTGGAATAAAATCTAATTTGTTTATCATGACATATAAAAGACTATATTATCTGCCCTGTTCATATTCTAACCTTAGTTTATATCATTTTCACCTTGTACACTATACCACAGGAATACAGGTGGTCTTTTTTTTTTTTTTTTTTTTGTTGTTGTTGTTGTTGTTGTTCTTTTGTCCAAAGAACAAAAGAACAAAAAGCTTGCTCTCACCTCGGGACAACTGTATTTGATATTCACTCTCAACATTCTGTCCTAACATCTTTACATCTAACTTCTTGATATTCTTCAGGTCTATGCTCAATGTGGTCACCTCTTCAGAGAGACCTTTCCTAACCATTCATTTTAGTAGTAAAATGAATTCTCCTTCATTCTCTCATCTTGTCATTGTCCATGAACTTATTTTTCTTCACAATAGACACATTTTGAAATCACCTTACGCAATTATCTGTTTACTTTTTGTCTACCTCTTATTTTCTGGAATGTCTCTTCTGTGACATCTGGCACTTTTTCTGTCCCATTCACTGCTTTACCCTTACTGTTTATTGTGGTGCCCTGCATATAAAAGACTTTTAATCAGTATTTGTTAAATGAACGCATGACAAACCCTGTAGCTCTATGTGTTTAGGATAAGATTCGTGGTAATTTATAGGGCTTACCAGCTGGCCCCTACTTCTTTATCTAGCCTGATCTACTGCCCACCTCCAACTGACCCTTCTTGACTTTGACCATGTACTGTCACTATTTATTTCTTCTGTTGCTATGTTGTTCTTTTTCTGTGGATGCCCTTACTCCTATATCCATCTTTGCCCTCCTCATTTCTTAGTTTGGACTCCATCTTCTCTGTGGTAGGGTAATCTGGTCAAGCTATTTCCTCTTCAAACTGGAAACCTTGCCATTCTTCTTTAGAATGGCCAGAGGACTCTCATCTTCTTGGAATTAGCTATTTCCATTGATGTCAGTAGCAAGAAAAGTGTTTGTGATTTTGATGGAGACAATGGAATGACAATTCTTAATGAAGGTTTGTTTTAAGTAGTCTATTACCATAGCAATCACGAAATAGTGATAGTGACTAATCGTAATAAAATTTTTAAACGTTAGGTTAAGCAAGGTGTTTCCTATGCAAACTGATGGCTTTTGATTCCTTATCCTTGTGCCCTTTGTCCTTAGCTCTCAACTGCATGTTTTCTAAGGAATTATAATGTTTGGGAATTGGTCTTTCCTACTGAGAAAAGCGTGACAAGGCTAAACTAAAATAATAGTGTTTATTTAGGATTTTATATTTGCATATCTGGGAGCATAAATTTAGATATCAGCCCAAATTATATCCTTTAGGGGTGGGGGCTTATGGCGAAAATGGGGGAGGGTCAAAAGATAGGATCCAAAAATGTTTATCAAGAACTGGGAATGCTTGTAGATTATACTTAAACTGCTTTAGCTTTTAGTCAAGTTAATCTTGGTTACTATGGAGAGAAGAAAAGAAAACTAGTACCTTTGCACAGTTCTTGAAGAAGACTATGTCCAGTTATTGCCAGTTATTATTTCCCCTGCTCTGGATATTAATGATTTTCTTATCATGAGACTTATACTTATCACATTATACTTATTTTTCTACTTCTTAGTGAGCAAATAAAATCTCAAACATGATTGTAATCCTTAAAGATAGTGTTATTATTCTGACTTGGCATTTAGTAAATGTTGAATGCATGAATTGCTAAGTGACAAATAGATGTAAACAAGATGCATATCACAAAATAATGTACGAGTGGATGTGAGTTACAGGTCAGAAGACTGTTCTGGAATTCAGAGTTGGCAAAAATCACTGTGGTTGAAGCAGTCAGGGAAAGCTTTGCAAGCACTGGGAGAAAATCGTGGTCTGGGAAATTGAATATACTTGGAAGAAACCAAGATAGAGGATATTACTCCAGAAAAAGTCAGAGGCAAGTCAAGAGGCATAGGACCAGTGAGTGGACAAGTACTGCAATGAAATTAGTGCCACAAAATCAGGTTGAAGTCTAGTTAGGGAGAGTTTGATGGCCAAGCTAAGAGTTAGAGACTTTTCTCATAAGCCATTTGAAAACATTAAACATCCTTAATGGTACAGGTAGCATGCTAAAAGGATATTGACAAGATTGAACCTTCTTGTGGAAAGTAGCATATATCTAAAGAGTAGGAACTAAAGGTAAAGAAACTAATTTAGAACCTTTCATGCGGAAGGAAGGAATGATAAATTAAGCAAATGCCGTGGAGAGGAGGCTCCTGAGGAAAGGGAGAGCAGCCACATGGTGATGGAGCGCTTCAGGGAGGTCCTGTGTAGTTCTTTCCCTAAAAAGGGCAAATGCACTTGGCTTCCTAGTGCTCTTTGTACAGTCTTCCGATGTTTATATGCACCATCTCAATGTTCTTCATCAGTTTTAAATCAAGACTCTAAAATCCTTACAATTAAGGGTTTTCCTTCCTTCCATTCTTACTCCCATCTATCCTCACTTCCAAAACTTTTATTATAGTATAATAGATATTTATATTTTCAATATTTTGATTTAAAGTCCACAACTTGATGAGTTCTGACATTTGTATGAACACATGAAACCACATTGAAGTACTGATAATAAATGTACTCATCATCACCAGAGGTTTTCTTGTTCTCTATGTTGAAGTCATCCTTCCCTTTTCAACACTTCATCCTCCACTTCATTCCCACCTTATAACCACAATACTGTTTTCTTGCTACAATTTGGTTTTTAATTATCAAAAATTTCATACATAGTACATAGCATGCATCCTTTTACATCAGACTTTACTCAGTGTTGTTTTCATATCTATTGCTGTTTTTATCAATACTTTATACCTTTTATGAATAAATGTATTCCATGTTATGACTAACCATAAATACTTTACGCACTCACTGATGGATGGAAAATTGTTTTATTTCCAGTTTTTGGCTACTACAAATAATGTTACTATGACTATTCATTGTATAAGTATATATAAAATATTAAGGAATTGGTGCATTGGAATATGATGTTGGAGGTTCTGAAAATTAGAGTAGGCCACTGAATTGGAAACTCAGGCAAGACTTCATGTTGCATTCTGGGGACTAGAATTTCTTCCTTTTTGGGAAACCATAGCATTTCCTCTTAAGATTTTCAACTGATGGGTGAGGTTTATCCACATTAGTGAGGGTAATCTCCTTTATTTAACTGTCAACTAATAGCAGATCAAGGTATCTACAAATATCTTGATGAACAACCTGTATTAGTGTTTGAAAAAGAATAGCTTTAAGTTGCTGGTATGGTGAGATGGGATAAGAACTTCTTATTAATTTCAGTGCTTCTGCCATTTAGTGTCTTTTCATTTCATTTAGAACAGGGAAGTTGTTTATACATTACCTAGATTACTATCATTTGAAGTAATCTTATAGCAGATTTTAACAAAATTGGACACTAAAATAAAGTCATTAGTTCTTTGGCTTTAGCTTTTGATGATATCCATACCTACACATATGCATCAGTTATTCTTAGCTTTCATCCTGAACTAATTATAAATATATAAGAAGCTGCAAAATTTATAAATTAGGTCTTATGTACATCTCAGTTATTCCTGCTAGTATTAATAGCAATATATTAAAACTGATTGGCATATAATACATGCAGTTTATTCAGATTTCAGCCATTTTACATGCTTGTGTGTGAATGTGTGTGTGAGACTGTGTATGTGTGGCTTTCGGCAGTTTTTTCACATGTGTAGATTTTATATGGCTATCACCACAATCAAGATTGAGAACTCTTCAACCATAAAATTCTTTTACTACTACTTCATTATAATTACTTCCCATCCTTTTCCTAATTTCCATTCCAAATCTTAGGCAAGCACAATCTTGTCTCTAGTTCCATAATTTTGTAATTCTAATAGGTTATTAAAGTGAAATCATACAAAATGATTTTGGAAATGACTTCTCTTCACTCATAACTAATCCCCTTGAGATAATCCATGTTCTGACATATAACGAATGACAACTCCTAGCTATAATTAATGAGTTTTTATTGATAAGTAGTATTCCATTGAATATTGACAATTGAGTATTGACAGTTGCTTAACTGTTAAGCCAACTAAAGGATATTGGGTTGTTTCTCATATATTGAGAATAAAATTTCTGAGAGCATTTGCATACAAATTTTTATTTAAACATAATTCTCTTCATTTCTCAATTTTGGATATGTATAATAAGAATGAGTTACACTTACGAAATGGCCAAACTGTTTTCCAGAGTGTCTGTACTGTTTTACAATCTTGTTTATTATAGATTTGCTTCTCTCCATGAGTGAAAGTTGTTGTTTCCAAATGTTCCTGGCTGTACCACATTCTTGAAATTAGTTTACTAAAGCTTGAGCTCCTTATCTTCCCTTACCAGTTATACTCCCTTATTTCTGTCTTTACTAACATAACCATTTACTACCCAAGATAGGCACTGAGTCAGCTTTCATTCCCCTTTCTTTCCTATGCTTGCATTGAACCAATCACGTGGATTGGTTCATGTTATCTCCTATTTCAAAGAGAGACAGACCATCTCCCACTGTAATTATGATTCTCTAAGACTCATGTAAGGATTCCTCAATTGCGACTTTTTTGTTATTTAGGAGTATGTATTTTAGAATTCATAGAATTTCATTTTTAAAGTATAAAGAAGTAAGATAGACCTGATATTCACATATAAGCAGGCTCAAGTTGTCATAAATGCAAATCCAATGATTAGTAGCAGACCGGAAAACATAGCTCTAGACTTGGATTTGGTTAGAAACAACCAGTGAATTCTGTAGTTATAAACTACTCATTTTAGTAGTGTGGATACTGTCAAGCAATCATATATGACATATTCAGCTGAGTTGATCCACTGTGGTTTTAATAATTTGTGGACGACTCTCTAAAGTTCACCAAGGGGCCTCCTTAACAATAACTGTGTCTAAGTATCTATGAACAAGATTTCTGGAAAATTTTCAATTTGTTTGTGAAATGTTCCTGGTCATCACTTGGGATTCAACAGAATCTGAGTGTCATCACTCATTACTGTTATGTGATACGGTTAACTCAGGCAGGTCAGTCATATG
Organism: Uropsilus gracilis; assembly: GCA_004024945.1. NCBI lineage: Eukaryota > Metazoa > Chordata > Mammalia > Eulipotyphla > Talpidae > Uropsilus > Uropsilus gracilis. Next base: position 151,073 of record PVHY01000888.1, on the reverse strand, counting down.
AACCCAGATTCCAAACTAGGTCCTCCATATTGGTACAGAAAAATTATACTTGGGTCAAATTCTCAGAGACATTACCTAATATTCATCCAGTTGACATTCTAAAATAAAGGCCTGAACAATACTGAAGGGTAAAATCAGGAAATGTACAGTGCCAGGTCAGCATCAGTCCACTGGTAGCTTCTTGGAGACCACAAATTTCTCTTCTGACCTTCCAGCTGGGTAGCCAGTTGCACTTGTGATGGAATATCAACCATTGATTCTTTCATTCTTAGTGTTACTATCTTTAAGAAATTGCTTATATTAAAAGTAATTCCATAATAACATGTCCCTAAGATTTTGTATCATGAATGCTCGCTAGAATTGTAGTTGAGGGAGTCAACCCAGCTTTGGAACAATAGGGAATATGCTCAGGAAATTCCACAGGTTAATTCCCAACCAGTTTTGTTCAGTGGGTACTTTGGTGCAGCAGGGTCCCTGAAAGTTGGCATCTCTGACACTGTTATTTCCTTCCTTATGATCCTGGCTCCAGCAGATTATAGTGACAGCTAACAATGATTTCAAGGGAAAAAACTCACAAGATAGCAATCTGAGATATATGATGAGAGGTCAGTTTCCTACTACTTGTCTTGATTACTACTCACTTTCAGCCCCATCTACATTTTTGCCTTTCCGGGGTTCCAACTTTGACTTTCCCATGGATATATTGGCTATACAGGGAGCATAGACATAATAGTTTGCTATATAACCAGCTTGTTTTAACAAGCATCAGCCCTGATTTACAAAGTGATTAAAAAGAGCCCTTCCCTTCTTCATACACTCTCCATTGTTTCTGTAACAAATGATTATATATTCAGTACTTGGCAATTCAAATATATTACATCTGTAGGTCACAGGTCTGACACATGTCTCACTTGGCTAAAATCAAGGAGGCACAGGGCAGCCTTCATTGCTGACAGTTCTAAAAGAAGATACATTTTCTTGCTCTGAGTTGTTGGCTGAGTTCACTTCTCTGTGTTTGGATTATTAAGATCCCCTACTTTTTTCTGGCTATCAGCTGAGGGCTTTTCCTGCATTCTCAAGGTTGCCCTCATTTCTTGGTTTGAGTATTTCTCTGGTTACATAGTAAATGATTTCCCTGATGGACATTTAGACTCTTTCCAGTACTTGGTTGCCCAGATCAAATTGTTATGTTTTGTGCTAACAGTGTTTTGTTACTATTAAATTATTTCCTCAGAATCAATCTCAAGGGTGGTGTTTTGAATAAAGAGCTGTGAATATTTTTATAACCCTAGCACATGGTGCCACATTAGTAGGCAAAAGAGCTATATTCTGGGTAGCATACAAGTGTAGAAGAGGACATTTTCAAGAGAAACAAATCTCTTAGTGAAAACAACCAAGATAATTGAAAATTTACAAAAGCTTTCTTCTTAAGTGAACTCCTCAGCCTACAAGAGAAGAAGGAATCCAATACCCCCAAGATAGCTGAGAACCCAACACACTGGGACATAACAATGGCTTTACCTTGGGTGGTCTGCTCAACATACAAAGATGCTTTGTGCATTATCCATCCTTCCCTGAGCATCATATTAAGAAATACGTGATTTGGTTTTAATATGTTAGAGGTGATGTTAAGTTTGAGCACTAGATTAAGGAGTTGTCTGCCTGACTTCTCCATGGTAAAGACATCTTTTTCCATGTGTAATTGTAAGTTATCTGTAGGTTGATAACGAGGTTGAGTACACTGTTCCCCAGACATTTTTACCCAATGTCAATGCATACATCAATAATGGTTGCTTGAAAGAAGGTTGTTTTCCCCATCATCTTAAACATTATCAAAATCAAGTTGCATAGGCCAATTTGCATTCTAACCATGGGAGAGTCTAGCAGTCAACATCCTCACCAAGCTTGCCAACATCAGACTTACCAAGTAGTATTACAGTGAGTATAAGATAATAGTTCTCTTAAACTAACAGATTTACAGACTTCTTTTAAATTCAGGTCATTAATTTAGGAAAGAATACATCATCCAATATTCCGTGCAGTTCCTATTGTACCACATGAAGAGGCACGTGATGTTTAGTTGTTGATCAGTAGGCTTCAGTGCAGTCAACCTGATCCACTATATCTTTATTCTGGCCCAAGGAAATAAAGATTCCTCATCACTCATCAAAAAAATCTCACCTATAGTATGATCTATCTTTATACTAAAAAGTTGTATACATGTATTTAAATTCCTTACAATTGCTTGTCTGAGTTATTATGATTGTGACTTGTAAAATTCTTCTCATTGCTTTATTTACTTTGTCTATTGTTTGATATTCTTCTATAAACAAGAAATTTCCTTTCCTTCTGTCTCCATGAACACTAAGGTATTACAATTTATAATTCTTAATTTTTGTCTTAAATCTAGCCAGTAAGGATGCTCAAAGTTAACTTCTCTTGGTCTATTCTTGTAAATGTTTCAATCTCTGCTTACTTCTGCTATAGAAGAAATTCCAGGCTCATCTTGTGCTTGATCTATCCCACACATGGAATCAGTTTTTCCCCAAGCAGACATTGCCCCCTCACTGGAGAATGGCATTTAAAAATCAGATTCTGGACAATCAAGTGCTTATTTCCATGAGGATAGCACTGAATCCAAATTCTGCTACTTGAAGGTATACTTTTAATAATTTAAAAAAACAAAAAGAAGTAGAATAATAACTTCTATACCTCGAAGACATTTTTAAAGGCAATGAGATCTGAGGTTGTGTTAGCACAGGTCTTTTGTCAGGTTTGGATTTATATTGTTCTTCTCCCATGGTGATTATCTTCGATATTGTCCAAGAACATTTGTATATAGTCGTGATTTGCTTAGTTACTCGTCTGTTAATGATGGACAGCTTACACAGTGTTGGGCCTGAAAGGCTAGAACACATAACATCAGTATGTAGGAGATTTTACTATTTAAGGTTGTGTAATTACAGTCTGTCATATTTGCATGACAAAAAAAATCCACTAATGACTCAATTCTCATAAAATATCCTTGTTGTTAAGAGACACATGATCTTATTCAATTACTCAATCTTATACTACAAGAATGAGAGTTCTGCATCCAGGCATTAATATGCTACCAACAAAATCCTACAATCAAGGTTCAGATATTTTTGCCAATTCTTTTTGTTCTTAGAATATATCCACTGAATGTGTATATAACTCTATATGTGTATAATGTGTATAAAATGTGTATAAAACTCTATATATGTGTATAATGTGTAAAATGTGAATAAAACTCTATATATGTGTATAATGTATATAATGTGTATAATGTATAAAATGTGTATAAAACTCTATATATGTGTATAATGTGTATAATGTGTATAAAACTCTATATTCCACTGGTATTTGGATTGTAGCTATCCTTTATTTTGAATTTCTGTTATTAATGTTTTATAATTCAATTAATTGTTTGCTCTCAATATATTTTTTACAATTTATTTCAGTGTGTTTATTTTGAATATATAAACATGTATATAAATAGAAGTCATAACTTTCTATAAATACATACCCAAAAAGGATTTGTTCTCTTACATTCTCTTCCCATTCCATTTATTCATTCTATAGTACCATAAGATAAGCACTTTAATTAGTTTCTGATCTATCTTTCTTATACTTGTTATTGTGAAAATAAGGCCATGCCAAAAAAATGAAGGAAAACATAAACAGATGGGACTATATCAAACTAAAAAGCTTCTGTACAGCAAAAGAAACAAACAAAAAAACTAAAAGAAGCCCAACCGAATGGGAAAAAATTTTTGCCTTCCACAATAGTGACAAGGGTTTAATAACGAAGATCCACAAAGAACTCACACAACTAAACAAAAGCAAAATAAAAGGCCCAATCAAAAAATGGGGAGAACTAAAAAGACACCTCTCCAAAGAGGAGGTACAAATGGCCAACAGACACATGAAAAATTGTTCATTATCACTAGCAATAAGGGAAATGCAAATCAAAACCACAATGAGATACCACCTTACACCAGTAAGAATGGCCCACATTCAAAGAACAAGTAATAACAAGTGCTGGCGAGGATGTGGAGAGAAAGGAACACTCTTACATTGCTGGTGGGA
>PVHY01000888.1:118846-146863 GCA_004024945.1 Uropsilus gracilis | reverse complement strand
CATGAAAATGGATCTACCATTTGACCCAGCAATTGCTTTCTTGGGAATCTACCCAAAAGAGACCTCAATGTTGGTACAAAGGGACACCTGTGCCCGGATGTTTACCGCAGCACTATTTATAATTGCAAGGACATGGAAGCAACCCAAGTGTCCCAAAACAGACGACTGGTTGAAAAAAATGTGGTATTTATACACAATGGAATACTACTCATCAATTAAGAAAGATAAATTAGATGACTTCTTGACAACATGGATGTACTTAGAAGAAATCATACTAGCAGAAACAAGTCAAAAAGAGAAAGACAGAAGTCAAATGGTCTCACTAATATATGGGACATATTGAAGAAAAATAAATAAATAAATAAATAAATAAATACATAAATAAATAAATAAATAAAAGCCATGAGGAAAAGACAAAACAGGCTGAGCACCAAACTGAAGCGCACAACAATGGACAGAAGGGAAAGGGGGAGGGGGGAAGGGGGGGAAAAATCCCTGGGATTGCAAAGATGTGAAATTTACATATAAATTTAAAAAATAATAAAACAAATCATATTTAATAATAAAAAAAAAGAAAAGAAGGCCATGCATACATACTTATTTTACTTCCCTATATCCCTTCTCTTTTACCAAAACTTCTTGGCAACGTCATCTAAAAATAAAATCAACAAAACTGAATAGTGCTCCACTGAAAGGGTGTGTCAATTTATTCAATATTTCTTATTTTGTCAATTAGTTGTTTCCAGTATTTTGTTAATTAAAATTATACCACCATGAATAAATGTCTTTTCATAATGTTGGAGTGTATCTCTACTCCAAATTCCTTAAAGAGATATTGCTTGACCAAAGAATAAATGAATGTAGTTTCCTTAATGCCACATTCCTCTCCATCGGATTTGTTACCATTTCACATCCACATCAACAATGTATGGAAGTGAATGTTTCCCTTGAGTCTCACCAGAAGAGTCCTTGAATAGAATCCCCCCTTTTGAATAATTTGTCCTTTCTTATGGTCTTTATTTTCCTTCTTCCTCACATCTTCCATTTTTTTTTTTTTTTTTTTTTTGAGACTAGGTCTCGCTGTGTTGCCTGGGGTAGTCCCTATCTGGCAGACTCAAGTGATCCCCAGACTCAGCCTCCCAGGTATCTGAGATTACAGGCATCAGCCACTGTGCCTGGCTGCTTTTTCAAGACCAGGTCTCGCTATGTTGCCTGGGGTAGTCTTGAAACCGCGAACTCAAGCTATCCCTGGCTTCTTGCCTCCCAGCACTTGGATTACAGGCATGCACCACCATGTGTATATATGATTATATATGTATATATATTTTTTTGTTTTGTCTTCTCAGGGTTTTCTTTGATTTGTTGAATCTCTATAAATACTGCAGATTGGGAGTATATCATATTTGCCTTGGAGTTTTTACATTTATAATATTTTGAGAGAACCAGTTTCTAAGACAGGAAGGTTCTGTTTGATATTGTTGTAATACCTAAATAAACAAAAACAGCTCCCAAAATTATTAGCTCTAAAAAATTCACACAGTATCATCACAAATGTTGCAAAAGCAAAGCCGAATTTTTTTTTATCAATCACTCAACAAAACAAATTTTAATAGTTAGAACTTTATTATACCTTGAACTTTCACACAAGTATGTGCAAAAGGGACAATGAGTGTCCCAGTCAGCACCAGAGGTCATAGGATGATGGAAAGAGATGATAACAACACAACTTGCATTTCTGCTTATGTAGGTAGGACAATGTTTTGTTGTACAAAATGTTTTCCTCATCTTTGTCAACAGGATTATTTTGTTTGGAAAAGAACCAATGCATATAGAAAACTTGCCTGTACAGATGGGCCCATGACTTACAAAACACTGTTTGCAACTCTGCGTATTGAGTAGATGTGACATTTGGTAGTTTGTAATGTTGCTGAGGCTTGAATTTGAATTGTGTACACAGCACACAGGAAAACAAGTAACTAGAAAGTCCCTTAGCTAGTGAGTCATTTTCTCTAGGGTTCCGTAAGTCTTACTTATATAGACATAGTTTATAGGACTGAATGTGGAACAATTGCTGAATGTAAATGCTGAACAATTAAATTTTTATTGTTTCCAACATTTTACTGTTAAAAGTTATGCTCTAATAAATAATCTTATGCATATTTTGTTCACATTTTATGAGGCATATCAGAGAATGGTGTTATAGGACAAAAGGTATAATCAAGTAGATTAGGAAAAATTTTTATTGATTATATATATATATTTCTTACACTGTTGTGTACCACAAAGTTCCCCCACCACCATATCACCCATGAGATTAGGCAAATATTGAATTAGACAGATGGGAAACACTTTCACTTTGAAGGACTTTTCAGAGTTTATAACATCCTTTTTTTTTTTTGACAGCAGTTATTGTTTATTGACCAGATTACAAAATCAAAGGTAGATACCTTAGTACATTCTTCTAATAATCCTGTTGATCTGGCCTTCCCTGTTGCCAGCATCTCCACCTTCTACAAAATAGGTGGTTTTCTTCTTCATTCCACCTCATGGAGAAGATAATTTGAAGGACCAGAGGATGTTGTTTGCCTCTTTGAAATATTTCCAACTCATAGATCTCATGAGTCAGGTCCTCCATACTGATGATGCCATATTTACCAAGTGATCATGCAGTCTGTTATCTGTTCGGGCAATTCTCTTCTTGTTGATTTTGCCATGCCCATGCTTGTAGATCAATTCATTCACTGACTTAAGCTTTGGATACCCCCATGCAATAGATGGCTCCACAATCCTCAGCATGTTAATCAAAGCTTTGTTGAGCTTAACAAAAGTACCGTAGAAGATCTGGCAAAGGCAAAGCAGTTGTAACACCTTTTGGACCTTTGGGCTCACACCATTGATACTTCTGATCCTGATAACAAATGCCAATTTGGGTTCTGCGGGTACATACAAGTTCCCAGCTTTTCTTGCCATTCTAGCCATTCATCTGTTCCATACATCTGTCTATATTCCTTGTGATAGTGCTTAGCTCTTTCATAGATAAGCTTCCTCATGGCTTTTCAAAGCATTTTTGAGCAAACTTCTTTCTCAGATGCTTGATCTTCAACTCTGCGAAATTTCTTCGCTTTTTCTTGAGAGTTCTGGTACAGCAGGAACCTTCTTTTTCTTCTCCTCTGAACCGTCCATGGTTCCAGCCAGAAAAAGAGAACGTTTATAACATTCTAATGGTATTACCACTCTTCAAGAGAGAAGCTATATTATGCATTATTCCTAAACCTATTTGACTATGATATTCTTTTTGCATTTCTGCAAAGTAGTGTTCCATTATTTTGCGATCATTGCTGTGGTGGCATTTCTACCACTGGAAACTCCAGAAAGTTCTGATATCCATTTCATTGGATGGTCAAGATCTCTATTTCACTTTCCAGAATTCAATCCATCTTCTCCAGAACCTCTAAAGGGCTTTATTGGTTTTCCATGAACAACATGTCCTATTTACTTTCTGTAATTTAGTACAGAATCTGTTTCTTAAGAAATGGACTTCACAGTGCTAGTTGGCCTGGAAGTTTCTGACTTGTAGGGTCTGATATGCAATTATTTGGGGATTGAGGCAAAGCTAACATTTATTCCTGTTCTAAAGGCCAGGCAGATTCTTAGTGACCCTGTGAGTGACCAGCTTTGGTTAATCATCTCTGAATAGTTCAAGCTAAAATTAGCATTCAAGTAGTATCTTAAATGACACTAATAATTAAGTGACTATATATGCCAGGTAACTTATTCACATTATCTCATCTCTTTTTACTTTATTTTAGTGCCGCATTAATATATAAAATTGATTCCTATTTTATGTATACTGTACTTATTTACAAATGATGAATCTGAAGTTTAGAGAGACTTAATACCTGCTTCAAGTTCACACAACCAGTTTGCTACTATACCCAGGATATTTTGTTAATTTTGTTGTAGTCATTTGCATAATGCCAGTGATCAGTGATCAAATTTTTCTTTACTTTGTGCTGTTTCCCAGTCAATAAACAAAGCTAGAGATAACTATCTGTCAGACAAAGAAAATCCAAAAATGATTCATTTTTGAGCAGATAAGTGCTTTATTTCTCCTAGGCATTTTATGAGTGGGATTATGATCCACTCACAACAGAGAAAGTGTTTCATTTCCCAGAGTCAGACAAAGTTCTCCTAATTAAGAAAACATTTCAATTGTTAGGAATCATAACTAAAGACGCTCCCATGTTGATTACTTTTAGCCAGACTGACTGGAGGCATCTTTCTATGAGATAAAGCGATAAAGCTGAGCTTCTTATAAGGCATTGTTCATCCCTTCCTCTCTTCCTATCTATTAGAAGCAGAAATGAAGCCTTGCTGGCTCTGTGAAACTGCCCTCTATGTTCCTGGAACATTCCCTGGAGAAAGGCCCGTGAGTTCTCCAACTTTGTTTTCTCTCCAAAATCAACATTGTTGAACAACGAAAGGAACCGCTAGCCATCAAAGGTCAAGGAAGCCAACACCCAGAAAGCAAGGAAATCTACTTTAAAATTCAGCCCCAGTCTTCTTCCACAGCACAATGAAGACATGTTCCTCACACTCTGGCTTATCATTTCATCATTCTGGATACTCTTTTCCATATACACAGTAACATTTCAACCAGTAACACTGGCAGATAGGTGAAGAGAATTGCTGCTGACTCTGTGTAGATGGCTATTGCCGGTGGACAGGATACACTAATACCTGTACAGACAGCACCTAGGAGGCTAGCTCTGAGGGTGGAGTGGGGAGGCATTCTAGAACAGGGCTCTTCTTTAAAGACATGCTCATTGTAATAGAGACTGGCTACCTAAATTGTGCTAGCATTACCCAGTTTTGATAGGAAGGCTACAACTTCTAGAATCAACAGGGAAGATTCCTTACATTCCTATAGAATTTTAAGATAGTTAAAGGGGATTTGCGAATGCTGTAAGTCAGAGTGATTCCTTGTTAAGAATACCTGCCTTTATACCCCAAACCTCATTACCTGTGCATCTGCTATATGATCCTCTTCATTGTTTTCCATTAAAATGTGCCCTGAAGGGGAGATCCTGGCTGCCCTGTGAATTGACCACACAGGAACCTCTCATGCCAGGAATGGAGGCAAGGTTCTCCAATCCTCTCTCTCAGCTTCTCAAAGTTGGCACTTAGTTGATTTTTAGGAAATATTGAGGCTGGTAACTCTTCCCAGGTGCTTTTCTGTCTTTATATTGTGGAAAATTGTAGTAGAAAGAAATATGAATAAAAATTAAAGTACAAAAAGTATAAAGTATAAAATATAAAAGAGATATATAAACTTTCTTTATAGAATGTCAGCAGGTCTGAAATTCATGAATAGGATACATGAATTTTACCTGTCTCAAAGGACTTACTCATTTTTTCAGTCAGCAAATTTTTTAATCATTATCAAAAGTCAAATTGAGAAGGTATCTTTATGATTTCCAAAAGTATCCCAGTTTTCAGTAAAAAAGGAGACACCAGCTATAGATGGACAGTACTCTAGCCAACATCATATAGTGGGAAATGACTCTTCATTTTAAATGGACCATTCCAAGTTTCCTCTCTTGTATTTAAGTTATTGTTTGTCTATATTTATAGCTTCTGTCATCATATGCCCTTGTTGGCCTGGACTGGAGTCAAGCACCTCTGACTTCCACAGGGTAAATTTGAGACTTGAAACAAAGAAGCTTGCTCTACATTACAAAGCTAATTATTCTAAAACAAATTTCCTATTAATCACAAAGTAACTCAACCAGGATTTTTCTGTTGTGAAGTACTGAGAGTAAGACTAATAATAGCCCTTTAGTTACAAAACAAGCATTGCAGTGGCCAAGGAAAATAAGCAAGGGACTTTTCTAAAATCCAGGGACATTTGTTAAGTTCTCTGTTAATAATGGTCTGCACTGGGGCTACAAGGAGGAAAAGCTCAGTTGATTTATCAACCACCACATTTGTTTCTTCCGTTTTGGAACTTCACCAGCGTTGGCTCAGTCTGATGATATTCCCATTCGTTAGTTCTTAGATCTCCTAAGAGAAAACGGAAGCTTCAAGATAAGGCTCTGCCAAGTAGGAAGCAAGGAAACACATTAAAATTTTAAATCTCAGAATCATCTAGGAAGTTCAGAAAAGGGAATTAAAGAAACTACAGAATCACCTTGAATCAGAGGAGAAAGAGATCCAATTCATATATGTATATTTTAGTTAATTCTTAGCAATGATTCTCTCTCTTTGGTTAAAAACCATTAGCTACCTTAAAAAATTTTATTGACATAATATTGGTTTCAAAAATTTAGTTTTTTACTTTAGAGATCCAAATAGTCAAAGAAAAAACTTTTAAAAACCATTTCTATTTCTTTTTAAAATTTTTCTATTTTGATTTTTGGGGTTACATGTTTTGCTCTTTCATATGTGCTCGTGTTCCTCTTACCCTCCACCAAAACCTTTTGTATCAATACTCCATCTGCCTCACTCTCCTATCCCTTGGTTTAAAACACTCTATGGGCTTCTTAGTGTACAGCATTTATAGTTCAATATCTGTATATACTACATTACAATCCCACCAAAAGTCTAGTTTTCAATGTGTCATTGCTTAAAATTTATCTTCTTTACCGAATTAACCAGTCAAAATTTATTGACTTTCCATATGTGAGAATTCAGAATAACTCATTCTCAATATTTCTCATGTTTGCTGCCACTGTTATAAGCAGCCTAGCCTTCCAGAAGAGAGGTGACAGGGTTGGCTATGTATGTATGACTAAAAATTTTGACACATTGAGCTGCACATCAACCATAGGGTCTTCATGAAATTCTTTCCCAGAGGAAGTGGTCCCTGGCCAACAGGTCTCAAAGTAATGTAGGATTTAGGTCTCCATGTCTCAGAATCACCTGAAATATTCATTTAGATGTAGAGTCAGAGTATCTCAGTGTTGGATCTCAAAGTATGAATTTCAGAAGAGCTCTGAGTCTCCAGGTAAGTCTTCCTGGTATAAGAGAAGTCAGAGAACCTCACTCTTCTCTCTGGGTATTTGGGTGCAGACACCAAGAAAATTCAGGTCTCCACCCTCACCCGTATTTTTCTACGATGCCTGCAGATCTCCAATGAGTGAAAAGAGCTCATGAGATTAGGAGAAAACTATGCGATTTCCCATGGATTGTATTTATGTTTTGACTAAAGGAGGAATGTCATTCTACGGCACGATGGTACGTTGACATTGACTTTATGTCACAATTTTGGGTGTTGCAAGAAACATTTATATTCTGCAAATAGAATTGAATTTTAATTTTTTTCTCCTTGCCATAGACTCTGCAGTTACTTAGAAGCTAGCAGAATAGGATTTGGGGAACAATACTAAGCTTTTCAAAAAGAAAAAAAAAAGCACCCAGCAATACAGCACAAACTTTTACTTTACTATTCCTTTACTTATAGGAATAGAGAGCCTCAAGACAGCCACAGTCCATGCTTTGGAGCTCCCTTCCACAGGGAGGAACCAAGACAGATGGGTTTGCCACATGCGGTTGGTTATCAGTGCTACCTCTCGTTAAGCCCAGCAATACCTGTGCAGGCCTTAAGCTTGTACTTCACTTTTGAGGATGGCTTTAGATAATACTGTAATGGTTGTTGAGAACCCTAACACCCACCCTTTTTTTCTGGCTTTCTCTCACTCCTTCAAGGATGCCCTTTCACCGTTAAGAGTGAGACTGAACTAGTCTGGACACAAATGCAAAAGTGTTTAAAGTCCTTGATGCCCCTTTGGAATTAAACGGTGTGGGGCAGAGGGCCAGGAACTTCCAGGAAAAGGGATGATAAGCCCGGAAAGTGTGGCGCCTCAGAGACCAAATAAGTCTGCTAGTGGAATTGGGGTGTTCCGGTGTTTTTACCATCTTCTTTCCTTTTCTCTTTATCTCCTTCCAAGGGGGACATTGAAAAGGGAGTTCATCTGGAGTCAGCATTTAAAACCCAGTCATTCATCTTCAGAGCTAGGGAGACTCGGTGGAGTCTTGAGGCATCTCTTACCTGGCTGTTCCATGGGAAGATTGGTTTACCTGGGGAAGGAGGGATAATAGGCAGGTAACCTTCATCAGAACCCACAAACCCTATAGCTCTCATGCCTCCCTCCTGGATAGTTTATATATGTCTCTGCTCCTGAGACTGGGACTCAAACCAGCGGTACTGGTTGCTGACTTTCTTCAGGCTTCTGGGTGGCTATAGAGGGCATAGATAGACATCTCTTTGAGAGGTCCCAACTGACAACCAGGCTGTTACTTCCTCACCTGCTTTTTCCCATAAGGGTCTGATGAACAAATAATGTAGCCCATCCTTCTACCCTTCCCTGACTGCTGAGAGTACATTTCTAGATCTCTTGATTTAAACACTTAGAATTATAATTAATAATAATCGCTTTATCTATGACTATCATAGCTTGAATTAGGGAAGCTACGGAGATGGGGAATAGTTATATCATCATCCCAAAAAATATGAGGAACAGACAAAACAAGCTAACCACCAAACTGAAGCAACTCAGGGCAGGGGGGAAAGAGAGGGGATGGTCAGGAGGTGGGGGGTGAATCCCTGGGATTACAAAGATATGAAATTTATATATAAATAAATTTTTTAAAAATATGAGGAAATGGGGTAAATGATATTTTGCCAGTCCTCTTCCATTGTATTTGGACACAGGATTTTCAAAACTAATATTTTTACTATAAAAGTAATGGAGGATCATGGTAAAAACTGGAAAATGATGAAAATAATCATGAAGGATATGCCTCTAATTCTCCAAGGAAATTACCTCCAACACTGCTAGTTAGAGATAGTCACTGTGAACATTTTGATACAGTTTTTATTCTTTTCACATTAATATTTCAAAACTTTTAAGCAAAATTATATGAATTATATAAAATATATGAATATAATATGAAACAATTAAACATGAGTATATAATCACTTCCATGATTTAATTCACTCCAAATTATTTGATTATTTTAATCCTGCTGTAAAATAAACCATTTTGTTTCTTTTTCAAATAGTTCATTGTTAATTTATAGAAACAACTAATTTTTGAAGGTTCAGTTAATATCTGCAGCTTCACTGAATTTATATATTAGTTTTTACAGCTTATTAGTGAAGTCTTTAGAATTTTCTATATAAAAGGTCATGTTACCTGTAAAGACATTCAAGTAGGATCTTCATGATTCAATTTTAGTAGGTTGAATAGTTCTAGAAGTGGAGTCATTCTTTCTAGGTTATCTAAATTTTTTTTCTAGGTTATCCACAGCTATTTCTTATGATTCTTATGTTGCTATGGTATTGTTTCCTAGTGTCTCCATCACTGTTTATTTGTGTCCTCTCTCTCAAAGTAAAAAGTCAAAAAAATCTCAATCTGTCTCAATTATCAATTTTTAATAAGAACAGCTTAATAATAGATGATTAAAAACATGAATATATATATTTCTTCATTTTTTCATTGATCAAATATTTCTTAGAATGAACATCTTAGTCTAGTTTCCATTTTCCTTATTTTTAAGTTGTATTATTTCTATAACTACGCTTAAAATCTGAGCATTAATGGATTCTGAGCATTAATTCATTCCTCTGTGAGACAACGTCCCTTCAAAAGAGTTGAGCTGATGAGAGAGAAAAAAAGTGAGTGAAGAGCTATTACTGGCAGCTATGAATAAAAAATCTAGGGTATAGCCTACAGATGACAAAACTATTTTTAGTTTGCTTATGTTTATGAAGTTCTGATTGCTACCACAATTATAGGAATTACTGCTAAAAAGCAAACTTTACTTTTAAAAGAAACAGATCTATGTTATTAGGATTAATAACCACAGATTCCCATCATATGAATAGAATTCATGTAAGATAAAAAAAAAATATAAGTGAAGAAGAATTAGCTTTGAGGAGATACTTTTCTGACATAATTGTGAGTTTTATCACTATGGATATACCTGGGAAACTTTTTGGATGCTGATTTTTATCACTATGGATATGCCCGGGAAACTTTTTGGATGCTGATTTTTTATCACTATGGATATGCCTGGGAAACTTTTTGGATGCTGATTTTTATCACTATGGATATGCCCGGGAAACTTTTTGGATGCTTCTGGGGAATTCCTCTTCACTGGATTTGGACATATCCTCCTATTACTCACAGGAAGCTCTCCCCTATAAAAGTACTTCAGCAGGAGTAATGCTCTGCTGTTCTTGGCTGACTTCATATCAAATCTCTAACAGTGAACGATAAGAAGCAGCAGCGATCCCAGAGAAATTTGAAACAACCTTCTTGCATAACAGTAAGCATGAAAGTTCTAACAGCAGCAGTGGGCCACAAAACCTAGACAAACAATATAACTAGATAGACGAAGTGTCTTTTGCAAGCGTTTTTATTCAGATTAATTAAAAGTTGGCCTTTTTTTTTAACCTTTAAAGATTAACATTTTAAATTTATATTTATTTACTGGAGCAAAGATCTTTGAAATAAAAATTGTGATGCTGTAATCCTTTACCTAAAATTGTATAACGCTGCTAAAAACATCAGTATAGAATTATGGGAGGAGTTGACAACCTAGGATATTATTCTATAATTAATTTTGTACTTTCTCTCCTCACAGAGACACATTTCCAGTTAGTGTTTCGATGAGCAGAACTACTGGAGTCCTTATGGCTTCTCACTTTCTCTCTGCACTTGCTTTGGGTAAGTCATCCTAGTTAGTCAGGCCAGGTTTTCCTGTTCTTGGGCCTGTCAATATTTCAGAGGAGCTCAGTCCTCCTTGTGGGGGGTTTATGCCCTGTAGGGGCTGCCCTCTAGCCCCAATGTGTTCTGCCCTGGCTAGAAGGGATTTGCTTTATCCTTTTCTGTCTCTGTTCCCTATGGGTGAAATATTGATCACAAGCAACCTATTTCCCAGAGGCATTGTGGGTCTCAATATCAATTGTGAAGTACTTCAGTAGCACATGAAGTGCTCCAGACAGGACTAGGTAGTGTGTATGAAGTTCTCAACAAAGTTTAGGTGCTCTGGTCATTAGTCTGTTCTAAAGTGGGTGTACACATAGTTTTTCATAGGTCAGTGCAGGTAAGAGCCCATGAAGGCCCCATCACAAAAGAGAGACATAATAAGTAACAGTTTCTCCATTCAACTCCCTTCTTGCTTTGGAAACGGTGGAAAAAGCTGCAATCACCCCAAAGACCACTGAATACCCAAAATAAGACAGTCAATAGCTCAGCTAACAGAGTCAAACTAGACTGGGACTAAACTTTTCCATTCCTTTTATTCGTTCCCTCCCAATCCCCCTAACAGCGCTTGTCCTGTTTAAAGAGAGTGGAGCCTGGTCTTACAGTGCTTCCACGAAAAATATGACTTTCGATGAGGCAAGTGTTTATTGTCAGCAAAGGTACACACACCTGGTTGCCATTCAAAACCAGGAAGAGATTGAATACCTGAACTCTGCATTCAGTCATTCACCAAGTTACTACTGGATTGGAATTAGAAAAATCAACAACAAGTGGACCTGGATTGGGACCCACATGCCTCTGACAGAAGCAGCGAGAAACTGGGCTCCAGGTGAACCAAACAATAAGCAAAAGGGTGAAGACTGTGTGGAAATCTACATCAAGAGGGACAAGGATGCCGGCAAGTGGAATGATGAAAGATGCAACAAAAAGAAGCTTGCTTTGTGCTATACAGGTAAGGGATCTAAGGCAGCAGTGTATGGACATATTCACTAATTGTTGATATTTTGCAAAAAAAAATGATCTCTAGTGTGAGATTTTTATGTTCTAAAAGAATCTCAAAAATGTGCCATTTGGTAAAATCCACTTCTCTGAGTGAATATAGGCAAGTATGACTATGTATATACATATATACATGGGTCTCTACCTCTAGAGTGGAGACACATATAACGCATGCTTCAGTTGCTTGTATATGGGAGGGAGTTTAGAGTTCACTGTACACTGATTTTTCTGTGCTTGGTGCTAGTTACAGCTGTACCACTGATGTCCATCTGTTAACATCAAGACTTAGAATGGTGGAGCTTAAGGCTCAAATTTGGCATTTTTTAAAGACATGTCAGTTGCAGTCCCTGCACTCTGTATCACTGGTGACATCTGTTGCATACAGTTGATCCTAAATTTCAAGGTACTCTTCATAGCATCGCAACAATCACCCTCCAATGATTGTATTTTCTGCAGCTGCTTGCACCAATACATCCTGCAATGGTCATGGGGAATGTGTGGAGACCATCAACAACTACACCTGCCAGTGTCACCCTGGTTTCAGTGGACTCACCTGTGAGCAAGGTGAGTCTCACCTTTCCCTTCACTTGAGATGATAGCATTATCTCATTGTTAGGGTCAGGTTGGAGTCAGGTTTGCAGGTCTTCCCTTCTTCTTGGCATATGGTCTCAAATGGTGGTTAAGAACTGAGCCTAGGAAGTCAGACCCTCTTGTGTTTGAAAACCAGATGTACTATTTCTTAATTATGGCTCCTTGATAAGGGTTAGTTAAACTCTCCAAGTCATTGTAAAATGAGGATAATAGCAACCAACTTCATAGACTTGGCTGTTATGATCTTGTGAACAAGTGGAGATATAGTTGACATTTGGACAACATGGATTTGAACTCTATAGGTTAACTTACATGTGAACTTTCTTGTAAACAGATGATGCAAAATCACAGTATCTAGAAATATAGTACTCTAAATATAAAATAAGCAGTAATGTAAGTGTCAATCTTCCTTATGATTCTTTTAACATTCTCCTTTCTTGGGCCTGATTTATTATAAAAATACAGTATATAATACAGATCACATACAAAATGTGTGTTAATAGACTTTGTTTTCTGTTAGTCTCTGGTCACAGAAGGCTATAAGTTAAAATGGGGGCATGTTGCAAGATATATTTGGGGTTTTCGACCATGTGGAAGGGTGTCATTCCCCACCTTGTTTAAGAATCAACTGTATAGATTTTCAGTCCTTAGCACCCTGAAGGCATTCAACAAATAGTAGTTATCATTTTTAGTGTCCACCTTACACAAGATGGGGGGAGCAGAACTGATTTGTTTTCCCTTTTTAGTTGTGACCTGCCAACCACAGGAATTTCCTGAGCACGGAAGCCTGGTTTGCACTCACCCTTTGGGGACCTTCAGCTACAATTCTTCCTGTAATATCAGCTGTCAGGAAGGTTATGTCCCAAGCAGCACAGAGGCCCTGAGGTGCACTTCCTCTGGGGAATGGAGCACCCCTCCTCCAACTTGCAATGGTACGTTTTTCTCAGAATGCCAGAACATTCTCCAAGTCTTCACCGCCTTCCCCTTTTATCCAACACTCTCATTTTTAAAACTCCAAGGAAAAGTTCTTTGTGCTGTTGTTCTTAATATCACAATCTCCCAAGCAATATGTAGGGCCTATAGTGGTACCTGCTGGGGTCTGAGAGTCTTGGATTTTGTGTTTGGAATGAGAATTTCCGAGGCTCCAGTGACTTGAAAGGGGATGCATACACCAGTAGAACCACATACAGAAAGTTTAATGTCTTTCTCCTTGCTTATCCTTATCTTATTTCAAAGAGTGAGCAAATACATCACAATAATCAAGCAGTCTCCATATCAACTTCCCACCGTCTTTTGCTTCCAAGTGTTATCTATCTAGCGCAGTGATTTTAAAAAAAAAATTCCATTCCACAAGTTCTGCTGGGCTAAAATAAATGAATGCCCTGTAGATGTCAGTACCATCTTTAACACTAGTCATAAATCCTGATCTAACTTTGGGGCATCTTTCTTGGCTTTTGCTTATGAAAATGATAAAATTGATTAGAGTCCCCTCAGCATAAAGTAAAAAGTTAATCAGAGAAGATGAAAATATCAACACAAAAGTTTTATGGGGGTTGCGCATGTCCCCAAGAATCAACATAAGACTTGGAAATCTGCTCTTTGAAGGCAGCTCCCTTGCTCTTTTATAAATTCGTTGAACAGGACATGAGCATATCAACCTTTCTGTCAAATTCATGATATTCTTTCAAATCCCCAGTGGTTGAATGTAACACTTTGACAAAACCTGCCCATGGCTCCATGGACTGTTCTCAACATTCTGGAAGCTTCCCATGGAACACAACTTGTGCCTTTGACTGTGAGGAAGGATTTGAACTAATAGGAGCCCAGCACCTGCAATGTACTTCATCTGGAAATTGGGACAATGAGCAACCAATGTGTAAAGGTAGAGTCTCCACTTCTAGTCTTACTGTAAACATTTGTTTTCTCAACCTGTACTTGAAATTGGCAAGTCAAGCTGGACTTACTAATGTAAATGGTGTCTATTTTACAGCTGTGACATGTGGTGCTGTCCACCAACCTCAGAATGGCTCTGTGAGTTGTAGTCATTCCCCGGCTGGACAGTACACCTTCCAGTCATCCTGTCAGTTCACCTGTAAGGAAGGATTCATGCTGCAAGGGCCATCCCAGGTGCAATGCACTGCACGAGGCCAGTGGACACAGCCAGCTCCAGTTTGTGAAGGTAAGCTTGATTTCTTTCCTTTATATGCTCCTGTTCTTAAAGAGCAGCTATCTTCAAACTTGGGCAGTTAAAAAGAAATCAGATGCCCACTGTGATATGGAAATCAGATTTAATAAGCAACATTCCTCTTACATCTTTGGAATGTCTATAAAAGAACCAGTACCTTTCTGAGGGAAAGGTGACATGCATAAGCTTTAATAGCTCCTTACTGATACTGATGTTCTTGTGGGTTTACAATGGAATGAAAAGTCACTAGACCAAAGCTAAATTGCAAAACAGACACATTTTAGTGATACCTTCACATGTTTCTCTTTTTTGGGCATCATCTGTAAGTATCCAGGCCCCATAAGTTGATCTCTGACTACATAAAATCTTTCTCTTGCCCCTATCATGGCTTTGGGGGACCCCTGATTCTGCCAAAGGCTGTTCTTGCATTAATACCATTGTCACCGAAGGAGCTGGAATTCAGAGAAAATCCAGCCCTGTTACCAGTTACCGGGAATACAGATGAGCCCTACTTTGTCTAAAATGAACTGAGTTCACTCGTCAAATGCCAAGTTCTCTCTATTTCCACTGCACATATTTTCTGACCATGCTTTTGCTGTCTCAGCTTTCCAGTGTGAAGCCTTGTCCAGCCCAGAGAGGGGCTATGTGAGTTGTCTTCCTGGTGCTTCTGGAAGTTTCCAAAGCGGGGCCAGCTGTGAGTTCTCCTGTGAGGAGGGATTTGTGCTGAAGGGATCAGCTAGGCTCCAATGTGGCCTCACAGGAGAGTGGAATGGCAGGAAGCCCACCTGTGAAGGTACAGCTTTTTAATTTAAGATGGAAACTATGGAAAAACTAGGGACTTTGCTACCTTGAGACACCAGTTGTTACCTGAGGTAAACAAACTTCTAAATGTCCTCTCTCATCTTCCAGCTGTGAAATGTGATGCTGTCCGACAACCCCAGAGAGGCTCCATGAGGTGCTCCCATTCACCTATGGGAGACTTTACCTACAAGTCCTCCTGTGCCTTCAGCTGTGAGGAAGGCTTTGAATTACATGGGTCAGCTCAACTTGAGTGCACATCTCAAGGACAATGGACACAGAATGCCCCCTCCTGCCAAGGTAGGACTGAGTTCAGATATTAAGGAGCATAGGTCAAGTACTTCCGGGTTTTCAAACTTCTATTGTCCCAGGGGACTTGATCCTAATTTCCTACATGCTGAACAAACAGTAATGCTTCTAAATTATGTGCCCTGATGGCTTCTCAGTCAGTGGTAGAAGTTTTCCAGAAGATGTTTCTGAATCTCTACTCACATGCCTATCAATTTGCAGTGGTGCAATGTTCAAGCCTGGAGCTTCTGGAGAAGATGAATGTGAGCTGCAGTGGGGAGCCTGTGTTCGGCTCCATGTGTACATTTGCATGTCCTGAAGGTTGGACACTCAACGGCTCTGCAGCTCTGACATGTGATGCCACGGGACACTGGTCAGGGACGCTGCCTACCTGTGAAGGTAAAGCACTGGTTAATAGTTGTCTGGGGGACTAGAGAAACAAGGAGGTGTCTGGCTATAGTAATGAACCAGAAAGGTCAGATAGGTTGCCAGGGTTAAATAAACTATTTAATTTTGTGGAAATAGAGAGAAAGCAGAAAAGATGATAATGGTGATAGACTGGGTAGAATATTGACAATTGGAAAAAGGAGACCTAAAGGGAGAAGAGAAATGAAAGACATAGACAGATAGAGGTAGAGAGACCAAGAGGGAGGACACATGCATAGAACTGACCAAGACACAATGTGGTGCCGTGCATTTGATGAGTTAGTTTTGCAGATCAGCTTGCAAAGGTGGTCTGGTGCAGATCTCTTCCTCCAGTATTGAACTAGATGACTCTTATGCTTCTACTCATCAATGTATAAAGAAAAGGGCAACCGGGCAGGACAGAAAGACTTTAAGTTCCTCCCTGTAACAGTTCTTTCCCTCTGTTTTGTTAGCTCCTGTTGAGTCCAATGTTTCCTTGGCAGTTGGTATTTCAGCAGCAACATCCTCCCTCCTGACAGCAGCATCTTTTCTCCTCTGGCTTCTGAAACGCCTTCGGAAGAAAGGTGAGGGATTTATCAATGCACTCCAGAAATATTTATGAAAAATGAATTTTTTTTCTTATGGCATTCTCTCTTGGAGATTCATCAGTATTTAGTTGCTAGATAAGTACTAATAAATTGCAGTATAATTAAGTAGGCATTTTAGGAAAAGAATTTATAAGGCAACTCAAAGTGTGAAGTATCAGGAAAAGCCAGTGCTAACTGTGCTAACACTGTACAATTCCAGCAGGTGCTCCCAGGAAAATGGATAAATGTTTCTACAAATCTTATTTCCAAATACAGTTTAAATTTGGTAGTTTCTCATAGAGAGAATATGCAAGCATGGTGAACAGCACTCATGGTTTAGCTTAGCTTTACAGAGTATCTGAATTCTTTTTAAAATTTAAATTCTGACTTTATAAAATAAAATAAGAAAATTCACATAAGATCCAGACTTGGGGCTTCTCATAAAAAATTGTAAGATGAATCTGACATTAGGCTGCTGTGTGGATGAGGGTGCTCTGGGTTCATTTGTGATCTGATTGTCACAGAGTCCCTGAAGGCCTTAGGCTTGCAATCCCTGATGAGTAGACTTATTTTGTCTCTTGATTTGACATGTCTGTAAAGGCTGTTCACTCTAAATCAACATCTTTCTCTTGCAGCAAAGAAATTTGTTCCTGCTAGGTAAGTTGCATCCTTGTACAAAGCATGCCATTGAATATTCTAAACATTTTTCTCTCATCATATGGGAAAACAGTGCTTTATTATTTCTTGTTTCATGTTTTCCACAGCAGCTGCCAAAGTCTTGAATCAGATGGATCCTTCCAAATGGCTTCTGAGTTAATTTAAATCAGGTAGGACTTGAAAGCTTGTTTTAAGAGAAGGCATCCTTTTATGTCTTCTCATGGTCTCTTGTTCCTGGAAACTTCCAAATCTGCTAGTATCTTTTTTCCCTCCTACTGATGGGGGGAAGAAGAGCACCATGTTCATAGTATTTTATGAGATGTTGCTTTTATTTCTTTATAGGAGGAGAGGAAAAGGACAGGGATCTGACCTTTATTGAGTCTTGCACTATATGAAAATTAGTGATGATAATGATAGCTAAACCTCATAAGGGACTTAACGCATTTTAGGAACTATTCTATCTGAGAATTTTATGAGAAAGAGGTTATTAGTATATTTCTTACTACACAGACAAAGAAAATGAAGCATTGAGAAATTAAATGACTTTCCTGAAAATCTCAAAGTGAACAGTGCTATAACCAGAATTTGAAACCAGGCAGTCTGTTTCTACAATTTGTGTTAACCACTCTGCTCCACTTTGTGAGAATTTGAAGGGGTAAACAGTAAATATTTTAAAAAGTAATTGACTTTATGTTTTTGCACAGTTTTAAGTTTATAGAAAAAGTGACAGAAATTACAGAGTTCCAATATAGCCTCTTTTTAAAAAGTAATTGCATTTTATCTTCAATTTTTTCTTTTTTTTACTGATTACATGCACACACATATCTTTATCTATATAGGTATATATATATATATATATATACCTATATATATATATATATATTTGCTTCATTGTATACCACAAGGTTCTTTCAAAACCATGTCACCCATGAACTGTCATCTCGATCTCTTGTACTCATCCCTGCCCCCGCCATTTCCCGCCTCTTAACTCCATCACCCAAGTTCCTCTTTTATCTCTATCAGTAGGTTAAATATTCTAAAAGCATGCATTTTATATTTGCAGTAACATGGAGCAACCAAGGAACTAGCAGAGCAAAACTTGAAGATGGCCGAGACCGAGAGCTCACAGGGGTGTCCAGGCCTCACCTGTTGCCACCTTTACTGCAGAGACTGCAGCACCCACAGGGACTTCCATGCCCCAACACCAGCATGCAAGGCAGCCTGCCCCCTGAGAGATGCAGTCTTCACTTTCCTATTCTCAGGATCAGGAAAGTGCTCATCTCTTCCAGACAAAAGTGAAGAAACAGGAGTCTCAGAATTTCTTTTCTAACACCTCCTGCCTTACTGTGAAATCTCCATGAAAAAAACCTCATTATTACATTATTATTACAATAATTACATTATTATATTATATTACAATAATTACATTATTATACTTTTTTTCCTTGAGGTGTTTCAGCTGTTGATTATGTAGTTCCTGTCATGGGGATGGATAATAGTTGCTCAGAATTTAGAGGAAACAAATTGGTCAAAGATAATCAAGTATTTACTTGAAAATATCACAAATGTTTAATACCCATAAGATACTGCATAGGTAAATGTGCTGATGTGCAAAAATTTAATACTCTGTGCAAGAATTTCTATGCATAGCTTTAATTGCTTTTATCCCTGTGGGATTCAGTGCTTTTAAAAGTCTTCTTGGAGATTATGTTCTTTATACTTGCATTGAATATAAGATAATCTTCCAAAATTTCTAATGCAATACAAGTGTAGAGACTTTAAAAATATTTAAATGTTAGGACTGTGATAAATTAATTAAGTCACCACTTATTATTAGATTAACAAAATCTAATATTAAAATCTGTGGTAAATTTATTTCAAAGAAAGTCCAAAATCATTTTCTAGCAATAATAATATTAACCATTGTAAATTTATGGATGTTTAACTATGGTTGCTTTTTAAAACATGAATAGTATCAGTAGCGTAAAAGCTGAATGACACCTGTACACTAAATAATAAATAGAAAAAATATTATTCTGGTATATTTTCCAGAAATGTGCAGTTTCCATGCTGAAAAATTATTGTAAATTCAAAGGTTCAGATTTGATAAAAGCTTAAACACAAACAGATGAAGGTACAGTTTTTGAATGTCTTTGTTGGAAAAAAAATAGTTATAAATGTGTTTTGCATTCCTACAAAGTAGTGTGTCAGATGTATGATTCTTGTTTATCAATGTATGATTCTTGTTTATTTCACACAATTTAAATCGTGTCAATGTATGATTCTTGTTTATTTCACACAATTTAAAATTCATGATTGGAACTCATTACATAAAGGATTTTTCCAAGGGATTTTATAAAAGTGAGATTTCTAGTAATTATTTCCTACTTGTTTTAGTCTGCTGGTAGTGCTTATAAAGAAAGGAAGGCTTTGTATGGGAATGTATTTATATTTATTTATAAGGGAGTTTAAAATTCCTAAGGATCTCCAGTTATCAGAGAAATTGGCAACAAAAAATTCCTGGACAGTAACTGTTAAAGCTGCTGCAAACTTATAGGATATGAGAATCAAACTCTCACATTTCCCCTAACTTACATGTGTAAAAAGGAAGGTTTCACGAAGGTACTGGCTGCATATTGGCAAAGGCAAAGTTAACAGCAAACAGGGAGGTATGATAAGGCTCAAAACAGCAGAGGTACTTAAGGAGCATAAGAAATAAGGGAATAAAAATCTCTTATTATGATCAGGCAATTTCTTGAATGGATAATTATTGTCTCTGAATTATGCAAAAGTTGTAAATATTTATATATACAGTACTGGAAATAGCTGTTTGAAAATACAAATGTGCTTGGGTCTTATAAAGTATTTTAAATTAAATTATGATTTAAAATATTTTACAGTTCTTAAGTATGTATTTATTTAAACTATGTTATGCCTATTGTATTTGATGTGGCATGAGAAAGTTTGATAATAAACGTTTATATTTTGCACTTTGTATAGGTTATTTCTTAAATATTTCATCCCATTGAAACAAAACTCACATACCAAGAGATTCACCCTTTTTAAAACAATACTTTTTGGTATATTCAGATCATACCACCTTCACCTCTAACTTTTTATCATCTCCAAAAGGAACCCAGTACCCATTAACAGTCACACTCCATTCTTCCCTCTCTCAGTCCCTGTTATCCACTACCTACTCCTTGCCTGGAGAGATTTACCTATTTTGGACAGTTCGTATAAATAGAGCCATATAAGTTGTAATCTTTTGTGTCCACTTTCTTTCATTTAATGCAATGTTTTCAAAGTCCACACAGTTTGTAGCCTGTATCATTACTATATTCCTTTTTATGGGTGAAAATACTATATTGTGTGACTTTGTCTTTTTCTATTAACCCATTGATGTATATTCAGGGTGTCTTTTTTTTTTCTGTTTTTGGTCACATTGAATAATGTCATGGGCATTTAAGTACAAAATTTTGAGTAAACTATGTTTTCAATTCTCTTGGGCATATAGCTAGAACTAGAATTGTTGGGTCATATGGGAACTCCATGTTTCATCTTTTTGAGGAAGCAACAAAACTGCTTTCCAAAAGAAAAAAATGTTTACACCAGTTTACAACCCCACGAGCCATACATGAGGACTCCAGTTATACCACATTCTGTCCAATACTTGTTCTTTTGATTACTATATTATATACTAATGGAAGTAAAGTGGTATTACCAAAGGCCTTTGCAGCCTATATGTATTCCAAAACAACAACAATAAAAACTTGAAACAACAACAAAAAAAGTCAACTTAATTCGGAAAAAAGAGTCGTCCTTATTTTGTAGTCTATGGAAGCATCAATTCCAGGATGCTCTAATTAACCAATTTACCTTCATTTATGCGCCTGACTCAGTTATCAGGATTAGAACCAAGGTACCTAAATACGTGTCTTTTTCTCTTCTGGAAAAAGTATCCTTGGCACATATCAAGCTATAAAGCCGCTGAGAATCTCGTCATTGAAGAAAGAGAATATCTGAAATTTCTATGAAAACGTAGCTTAATTTTTGTTTTGATTACCCAATCTCCCCACCCAACCCCAAACTGGAACCCTGTCATGGGCTACATTTGGTTTCATTTTGATTTTATACTCTATCATAGCTCAGAAGTTTTAAGAAAAAAAATGGAAAAAAGGATAAATTCTATTAATTCATGTAGGACTGATCCACCCTTAAGATATCAGTTTGGCACAACTGAAAATATGAATGTTGTCTTTTCCAGCATAAAAAGAGAATAAATAAATCCCTTTCATTCATAAGGAATATGGGTGCCCAAGTCAAGTGGGCATGTGCAGGTGGTAAGCACAGAAGTGAGGAAAGCAGTTCTTAGTGTTAGCACCATGGGGTTAACTAAGAGAACTTTATATGGAGGAAAACAGCTCTCTGTTTAAAAAGCAAGAGCTTAATGGTTCTCTTAAAGTTAGAAATAATGAATGTAGCTTCTACCTCAAAAACTTAATTTCCCTCCTCCATGATTGAGAGTCAAGAGAAATTAAAATAATTTTCTTGTTATATGTGCACATATAAACTTGTGGTGGTTTATAAGATCATTTACCACAAAGGGACTTGGAGCAGTGAGATAGCCTCCTGTCTTTGTAAAAAAAACAAATAGATCAATAAGCATTTTCTTTCTTCCTGCTTTTCCAATGCTGCCAGATCTTATTAATAGCAATAATTCTCATAGCTGTGTTCCAGTACCACTGACAGTCCCCAAGATGGACCCTTAACTGCCAGCCCTGAATAACATCTAGTCCCCGTAAACTCATTGGACTCCAAGTTCTCAGTTTGCTGCTGGGAATGTACTATGGCTCCCAGACATTAACACAAACCGGGAGCCACACAAGATCCTCACTTCCCACCATGCTCCCTTCAGGCACTGCCCTCTGTCCACAAAGAAGAGTTATTTCTGCACACCGTGGGACCTTTAGGACATGACTTCCTTTACCCAGATGTACACTCTCCCCACTAGAAGTCCCCCAACTCTACCCAAATATTTCTTCATGAAAACTAGCTCCTTAGACTAGATTATGTCCAGGCTTCCACAGCCCATATTTCCACACCCCACCTTCCTTCAATTGGAATCAAACAATTACTTGTACAACTGTTTGTTAAACAACTGTTTTCCCTATGGGTCTACAAGGGTAGGGAAAATGTTGCATTCCTAGAACCTGGCATATTCCTGACATCTAGTAGATAGTCAGCAAATATGTTTTTTGAATGATAAGTAAGTGTATGAATGACTGTAGTTTTGAACTCTTCATAAGAATTAGAATGGTTTTTAACACATGAAATGAGTTATCATACACAGGAAGAGTTTAAAATTCAATTGTGGAGTCAAGATATGTTTGACAAAAGTACACAATAGAATGATGGTAAAGGAAACAGTTTATGGTTAAAAATAATGTAACTAGTTAATGGCTTGGAGGTTCGGTGAGGTAGGATTAAAAAGCATTACAATGAGATACTTTAGCAATAGATACACAGTCACTTAAGTTGGTTAGTTGAAAACGTCCAGAAGAAGGGCAGACACATTGAGTCCAGATAGGAAGCTTTTTCAGTGACCTAGGTGAAAGGTATTGGTGTTTTGGTTGCACAATACAATGGAAGTGATTGAATGCTGAAAATATTTTGATATTAAAATCAGCAAAATCTACTGACATATTGGATATGAATTATGAGGAGAGGACTCTCATTATCTCCAATGCCTTTGGCTTAAGTAACTGGAAGGATGGAATGGTAATGTCTTAATATGAAAGGCAGTGGGAAAAACTCTACAATTTGGAGAGGAAATTCCAGAGTACAGTTAGGTACACATAAAATAGGTATGCCCAACTGCATGGCGGGGTCGAGAATGCATATGACTGAGAATAGAGTATGTTCTCAGGATAAGACCTAATCCTGACTGGAAATATAAATTCAGGGGTCACCAACAATTAGTCGATATTCAAAGAGACTGAATTGGAACACCATGTTGGTGAGAGTAGATAATAAGAGAAAAACATTGCATTCTGGAGTATTCCAGAGGTTTGGTGGTTGAAGAGATGAGAGAGAATAAAAACAATGAAACAGAAGGGATAATCAGTGGAGAAAAACTAGGAGTTGATTGTTAAATAACATGAAGGTGGAGAATTTGTTGTTTAGTGAAGTGGAGGACCTTGATGAGAGAAGTCTCAGCGAATTCACATGGTTGAAGTATTATTGGATAAGGGCCAAAAGAAAATTGAAGGAGAAAACTCAAACATACAAGCTTAGACATGTAATTCTGTGAATAGCAGATGCCTTGGCCCTTCTGGGGTTTCATTGGATCCAGGTTTATCATCACTTCAGCATGTTTGCTTCCTTCTAAAGAGTTCAGTTTAATAAACAAGAACACAGGTTTTAAAATTAATTGACCTTAGTTCAAAACCCCTATGGTGTTTCTTACTAGCTATGTGACAAAGGCTACTTCTTATTCTCTCTAAGACTCCTTAGAAGGGGAATGATAACAGTATCGGAGAAGTACTGGTATTTAATCTTTATAAAGATTGGGAAATATGGCAATACATTTGGAATGTTGAACTCTATAGCCATGGTTTGTATATCTTTTCAAAAATTCAAATCTGCTTATGTCAATGACTTTTCTTCTCCATTGCCATTCATCATAAGGGTCCTGATTTCACATATGTTCTAGCTCTCTCATATTTTACACTCTGAAAGTATAAAATTACTTGAAGGACCCAAACTCACTAAGGTAGGACTTTGGACGACTTTGCTCTTAGGGCTTGACTTGAAGAAGTTTCAGCTACAAGAACTTCCACTAGGGGGAGAGCAAGAAACCAAAATTAATCAAACCTGGAGGTTAAAACCACTCAAGTTTGACAGGCAGCATAAAATTTGTCCAAATTACTGTTTTAACTGTGTATGTTTACAGTGAGGAGGGTGCCATATGTATTGATATTGCAATCATCCTGACAGATCAAAATGCTGTTTGTATTGACATTTGTCATGAGTTTCACTGATGAAAAGGTGGGGGGAGCTAAGGGATTTAAGTTATCAATTAAAAAGCAAAGAGATGGGGAGAAGAGAGTAGATGGGTAGAGAATGTGCTGGCTAAGAAAAGAGAATGCTCTCAGTGTATGGGTGACCCTGGCTGGAAACAGACATTTGAGAGTCATCAGTGTTTAGGTGAAGTCAAAGATAAGTTATTGCCTTGGAACATGAGCTCGGTGAGGGTGACCATATACATATAAGAAAAGTAAGTTGTACTGCACAATTACATACTTATCTAAGAGTGGTATAAAATAAATTTAAAATTTTAAAATAAAGAGCAGTCACTTGTTTACAAAGACACTGAGAAACAGACATGTGAATGGTAAAACCACATGGAAAGCTGGTTGTGCTGAAAGGCCTTACCTAAATCAAAGTTAATAGCTCATCCTGATGTCTCTGAAAAGTAACATAAATAGCACTGAAGTTGAGGCAAATGGAGATGTTTGTTGACTCCAAGCTGGTTGGAACTTTGCCAGGATTTGAGAGAGCATCCAGGGCCTCTGGGCCTGAGAGATGGCAATTCACCTTGCTGCTCCTTGCAGCAGCTTGGGTGCCAGGTGCTTAGTCCTACTCACTCTTCATGCCAGTCTCCAGAACTTTGCAAAGAGTTCATTACTTTCCCCACTATGGCTACCAATTGAATTGTGTGTTTATATAATGGTGATGGGGATTCCCCCAATAAATTCATATTGTGAGTGGTTATGTGCTTTGGTTTGAGTCCTAAGCAAAAATTCCCTGCTTTGTGGAAGTTAGCTTTCTAGAGACTCCCAGGTAAACATAACACAAGCACACTGCCTCCCAAATGAATAGCCAAGAGATAGTTGGATGTTTTTAAAGAAGAAAGGAGAGAGAGAGAGAGAGAGAGAGAGAGAGAGAGAGAGAGAGAGAGAGAGGAGGGCAGTGGAAAGAAGAGGAAGAAGAGGAAAAAAGGATGGAGAGAAGACTAGGAAGCAGGAAAGAATGGAGAATCTAGAAATAATACCCTGGCCCGTTGTTCTTCAAAAAATTAGTCAAAAGACTCCTGTAAAGAAAAGCATACTAGGGAGGTGAGAGACGGCAGCTTAGCGAAGGGGTGGGGAAAGAGAAGTGATTGGGGGGTGGGGGGAAGGGGAGGGAAGTCAGGAGGGGAGGAAGAAGATCTAAGACTTGGTTCAAGTGAGGAACGAAATCTAGCCTCCCACTGACACTGGCATCATCTTTTGCAGCACCACTCACTGGCTCCGGGCCACGACCCTGATGCTCCTACTGCTGAGTTGGGAGGCTGCAGAGTTCTAGAAGAACTAGAAAAAGACCCAGTGAAGACATGGTGAGCTTTTTAATATAAAAATTTTCCAGCTGCTCAGATAGAATCTCTTGGGATTGGAAGACAGGTGGTAAAGAACAAGAAGCAACATATTTCATTTTGGGTTAAAAAATGTCAAGAACTAAAAATGTTCAAAACAATGCTCTCAAATCTCTGCTTGGATTATTCCTCAAACTTGATATACCTCTGGAGAGATTCTTGAAGAAGTAGCTTTTTTTTGCAACTAAAACTGGAGCCTTCTCAGAAGTGAAATGCTTGTTGTGCAGAAAATTTGTGGCATTGACACTTGGGTTGCACAAACACTCATTTCTTTTTAGTTGAACTGTTTTTCTTTACAGGTGTCTTTTGGCAGTTTAATTTTTTTAGAGCACTTACGTCACTGACCTGTCAACAATAAATGTGAACTTTTAACAATCACTCTAGACATTAGTAGCTCATTAAGCACCCAAGAACACTTAAAAATATACATACAAAATATTAACTTTTCATTTAAAAGCTCAGTAGAAAAGTAGTACAAAAACTTACTAAAAAGATGAAATAATCAGAGCAGTTACTAACAGCAACTCAAGACATGGGAAAAAAAAACCCAACAACTTCTATGACTCAGTTTTGAAGCCAATTTAGTGCTTTTTCACTACTGTCTGAGAAATCTATTCCCCAGGGCAATGTTCACAAGCAGATGCTATGTCTTGAACATTAAGAAGTTGGGGACCCCTTCTTGAGGTCCTATAAACTTGTGATTTAACAGTATAAATTGCGTATAATTTTGTTTTTTATTTGCAGATAACTCCAGGCAAATGCCAGAGTATTCAGAGGGCCATCTGGGATTTCTTCAGGTTGTGGATCTGGACAGTGCTCTGTTGTGGTGAGCTGTGGTTTTTGTGTGTTGCCTCAACTGTTTTTAATGTTATTTTTCTTAAACACCCACAGTGTGTGCCTCAGGGCAGGGGAAATTAGCAAGTAGATAGCAGCTACTCCTATCCTCTCTGCGAACATCTCTCTTCTTCACTCTTCCTCAGATCCTAACCCTGCACTGATGAATCCAAATCCTAATAAACCCGCAAGGATCTTATTGATGGAGGAATAAAGTCAATAAAGAAATATCTAACAAGGAATGCACAATCTGTTCCCAAATCTAGACTACATTTTCTGTTTTTGATGTGGGCAAATCAATGTGATTCTAAAATTAAAGTGTGAGCTCCTTCCAGTCAACCCCCACCATGGCCTAGGCTGCTGGTGGTGGGGGGGAAGGCATGGGTGAGCCCTATGCTGCCAGAACCTCAGGGTCTCAGGGACTCCAGGTCCAGGGATCTTAGGCTGGGAAAGCCAGCATCTGCCTCCACATGGGCAGGGGGTGGAGGCTGAGCACCTCTGCCATGGTGCAGACTGGGGAGGGGCATCCCCCTCCAGTTTACTCCAACCTCAATAGACCTGCACTAGGAATGAAAAATCCAGTCTCTCCAGCTGCAGATATAATGCAGAGCAAAGGAAATAATAATGGCCCTGGATACACTCACCACCTGGATGGGATAAGCACTGTGTTGGAAGCCACTGAGACAGGAAGGTGAACGCAGAAACTGAGGCGACCTGTCATATATTTCTAGCTGCATCCTCTCTGGCACTGGGGAATCAAACTCTGGGGCCCACAGTAATGTGCACTGTGAAAGAGGCTCCCTCCTTTACCAATCAATGGGGGAAGAAAGCCACAACGAGTGGCTGTGGCCCCAACGCAGAACTGCTAATAAGAGAGAGGAGGGGACCTCAACCAACCACCTGGGGAAGTCTGCCCCAGGAGCAAATGCCTTACCACCAATTGGCTGGAGTTGCATTCTCAAACCCAGGTATCAGAACTGTATGGCACAGAACCAGCAACAAGTGACGGAAAGGATCCTGGAGAAGGGCACCACGTTTCTGCCAGACAACAAGTTTCCAATGTGTTCAGCCTGACTATCTTCCTCAGCTACTCCTGGAGATTCGAGCAGCTTCATCTGTTGCTGTCCAAGAGTGCAACTCTGCACCCAGGAAAAAAGGACATAGCTCTAGAAAAAGATGACCAGCGGGCCAAATATAGACCACAAGCTTGCAGCAAGAGGAGTTGGAGTGACCAGAAGGGGGAAGGGGAAAAGAGGGTGTGGGGTAGAGATTAAGGGGTACAAAACAAATTTATAATAGCAAGGACATGGAAGCAACCTAAATGCCCCAAAACAGATGACTGGATGAAAAAAATGTGGTACATATACACAATGGAATATTACTCAGCAATTAAAAATGACAAATTTGATGAATTTATGGAAACCTGGATGTACCTAGAAGAAATCATTCTAGCAGAAACGAGCCAGACAGAAAGGGACAGAAACC
>PVHY01000888.1:0-118746 GCA_004024945.1 Uropsilus gracilis | reverse complement strand
TGATGTGAAATATATATAAATAAATAATTAAAAAAAATTTAAAAAAGGGGTACAAAACAACCATGCAAGCATGACCGATATTGTACAATAATTACAAAATAAAAAATAAAAAAAGTGTGAGCTCGTTAAATACAGCCCTTTATATCTCCTTTGATAGTTCCTCTCATTGATGTGACAGTTAATGTCTGATTCTTGAACATTGTTCAGCAATTGTTTTAGATTTTCTTTCCCATTGCCAAAGGAAATTCATGTCTTCCTCTCCAGCATGGATGGCTGATTCTACTCAGCAAAGTGCTGGCTCTCCCACAGTCCTTAGACTTGTCTGCCTGGTGTTACCTGGGAACTCAGAGCTGCTCTTATTTAACAAGTATTTTCTGTATCCCTGCCATGTGCCAGAAACTATTCTAGGTACAAAACCGCTTTTCTTTTCTTAGAATTTACATTAGTGGTTACACCTTCAAAATTCTTCTCTCAAAATTTATCTGGTGATTTTCTTTACTCATTCATCATACCTACTTTCCAGATCTCTTTTCAGCCCTGATATGTTTAATTGGTTCAAGATTAATTATGTCTTAGCATCTGTTCTTCCTTGTGCAGAAACTTTAGGAGATTGTAAAAAAAAAAACAAGGCCTTTATTTTTGACATTCCTCCAAGGTGTGGACCCTACACAGTAAAAGTTCAATAAATATTAATAGCTGTGAAGACTGTCACCTTACAGTTTAGCAGTTTTTCATCCAGATCACACTGTGCTTAGAATGGTAGAAATGGTGATGAAGCCATACTTTATTTTTGTGCCTCTTTGGTTTCTTCAAAAGTCCTTATATCTGAAGCACTCATATGATTACTAAACACCATCAGTTAAATATCTGTTTATAGAGCATGGCCTACATTTGTTTTCTAAATTATATTATTTGGTTTTATAAATTGCTTGTTGTTGAGTAGTTACTTAAAATTTAGGCAATGTGTTTACACTTTCCCTTCCTATAAATTATTAGGGTAAAATAATATCTTTTTGAATCTGAAAAATGATTACTTTAAAAAGGTGTCATCATTCCCATTCTCATTTTACTTTTCCTTTAGGAACGTAAGTGCAGACCTTTGAGAATTTATCCTAAGAGTAAAAAAAAAGCAGACAGTAAGTCTTAACTTTATGATACAGTTCTTAAAATAGCTTTAAATGATGGACAGTCACTAAAAAAAAGAAAAAATTAATTTCTGAAATAGTTTAGTTAAATTTCTTTTGAGTGTTTTGAGAAGACCATTTCATGAAAATCTAGAAAGCCACCAATTTAAGTAAAACAGAGGAGTGAGCAAAAGTATGCTATATGAAGGTGAAAATCAGGACCGCAAAGTCAAGGTCATAGAACCTGCAAATGACTGATTTTGTGAACCCAAGGAGTTAATTAATTCTTGAGGTATCAGTTTCCTTATTTCTAGGTGGCTCAGCCTAGACCAATGCCTGGTGCTGCTTGACTTTAACCAAGTCTCCCTAACTCGTGTCTTTCAGATTTCCTCTCCCATCATGGAGCTGACTGCTGGACTTACCATCACTCTGCTAAAACCATGAACTGGGAAAAGGCTAGACGTTTCTGCCAAGAGAATTACACAGATTTGGTTGCTATACAAAACAAGGGGGAAATTGAGTATCTGAACAGGGAGTTACCCTTTACTCCGACTTACTACTGGATAGGAATCCGGAAAATAGGAAAAGTGTGGACGTGGGTTGGAACCAACAAGACTCTCACCAAAGAAGCAGAGAACTGGGGAAAAGGGGAGCCCAATAACAAGAAATCAAAAGAGGACTGTGTGGAGATCTATATTAAGCGGCCAAAAGACGCAGGAAAGTGGAATGATGATGCGTGCCACAAACCCAAGAAGGCTCTCTGTTACACAGGTAAGAAAGCCGCTGATCTCTCTGGGAAGAGCGGGGGTGGGGAACCGGGGGAAGTGGGTGTGTGTGTGTGTGTGTGAAGTAAAGAACCAGATAGAGCATGAATTGCTGGGGGAGGAAGCCGTTGTTAGCACCACCTGCTGTACTTCCACACCTCTACATCAGTCAGAATCATGTCACTGCTGACCCTTTTTAGTGTGTGAGGCTGGTTCCCACAGCCAAAACTCTTCCCCCTAAATCAAGCTACAATAAGCTGATAAGAGATGTGGGCTTTAGGGAGGAAGACCCAGAGGCCCAGCGTCCCTGGTAATAAGGCAGGGAACTGGCAGTCCAGAGCTGAGGCTCACAGCCCCCCCCCCCACCCGTTTCCTTTATAAAAAGTAGGGAGTTTACTTTAGTCTTTCTTGGCCGAATCTTGTCGGATTCTATATAATGAAACATGGGGATAGTTTGCTGTCTGCAATGTATGAGCGTTCTGTAAAAATAATTACCACAGTTCCAACACAGTCAGGATTTTTCCAAATTCTGATTTAACAGTGAGAAGTAGTCAGTTTGGTCTTGTGAACTAGACTATCTACTAGTTTAGCAAAGTAGGATTATTTTTAATCGTAATAGTTTCTTCAAAGGAAAGGATTCCAAAATGGAACAGAAATGATAAAGATCAGGTCATTATTTAAATCTTTTATTATCTTAAAAAAACAAATATTGTTCAAGATTTTCTTAGTATGATACCCAATTTTCCCAAAATGTGAGAGGATTAGAATTAATAAATTGATTCTAAAACTAAATCTTCATGGCTATATAGTTTATTATATAAATAAAAAATTTTAGCGTATTATCTTTATGTAAAAAAAATGCTATGCATGTATAAATATGTCTTTTCTGGTTATTGAAATAGTCTTTGCCAAAAAATTTTCTATGTCTAAAGAAACGACTATCCGTACTAAAAAATAATCACATTAACACGATTTTTTTCCCTTACCCTCTTAAAGCTTCTTGCTATCCCTTGTCATGCAGTCGCCATGGAGAATGTGTGGAAACCATCAATAATTACACCTGCAACTGCAGTGTGGGGTATTATGGACCCCAGTGTCAGTTTGGTAAGCGCCTATCTTTTCTTTGCTTCTTCATATGTAAATTCACCAAAAACAGTATATAACTTATGGTTGGGACAAAATAGTACCAGCCATTCTGAGAAATGGGAAGTTTCAATCAGAAGGCTATGCTTGCACAATGTTGTTAACTTTCTGTAAAGGTTGCATCAGTCATCATTGCATTTCAATTCACTTCTCAAGTCCTATTGAAAATCACAAACAAAGAAAATGTAGGAATAAATGCTATAAGATTACAAAGATGCCAATGGATTGGGTATGGTAGATTTTTATTCTTAGGGAATGCATAATCTAATGAGTTTATTGAATTGATTAGAACTCTAATGTCTGAAGTAAACTGCATCATAAATTGTTAGGAGAATGAACTATCCAGAAGGGAATCTTGTTTTATTTGTGTTTAAATGCAATCCTGAAAGCTAAGACAGGGTGAGGCCAAAGAAAAAAGCTGACATAATGAAATGCTGTATAAGTCAGATATATTTAGTAATGGATTAGCACATTTGTTTTGAGGGATTCAAAAAGAATCTACCATAACTTCTGCCTTGAAGAATTTAGAATTAATTAGTGGAAATTGTGTATGCTCCTAAGTGAATCTGATGGCAAGTGAAAAAGCTGGAGCAAGCTTTTGGATTACTAGAAGGAATCTGTCCTTTATTTGGCCATGGGAAAATACTCAGTCTCTTAACACTTTCACTTAGAGCAATACCCTTGAAGCAGTATATAGCATGGATAGGAGAACAAGAGAAAATAAGGTGGAGAGAATCATAATAAATCAGTTGAAATTACTCAGAACTGTAGAGGTGGAAACAAAAAGGAGAACAGATTCAAAGGCAAGGAATCTTTGACCCAGTCAATTCATTACTGAAAGAAACATCAAATTCTTTGATTGTTGTTGGCCTAGTTTCAAAGCAATGTTTGAAGTATCTTGTGAATAAAATAGAAAATTATATGAAAAAGGACTGATGTTTGCAAAGGATAAAAGATTTAAAACCAGAATCAATTTAAAAGTCAAACTGGCATCGCTGTAAGTCACTTCACTTGAGCTCTGAACCATAATGACTATGTGAATCCATTCCTCAACTTTATTTTTAAATCTTTAGTACCTTTTGAACATTTTGCCTGTGATTTTTGTTTTGTTTTGTTTTTTGATCCTGGTTTTCATCATATCACTTTTTCCTGGTTCTTCTTCTACCTGGGATCGTTTCTCCTTGAGTTTCCCCATGACCACTTATCCAAACCCATACACTGTTGTCATTCTCAAGCCTCTGTGTTTTATCACTTGCACTCTGACTCTCTAAGTTTCCTTTGGTTAAACTCACTGGTATTTGTGGACTCATAAAGCTATATGAGTTTTGGGCTGACAAATCTGTCTCCATTCTTGACATGCTAAGCATATCCTTTGAGATGCCCCAGAAACTGTGAAACTCATTGTTCCCAGCTGACTTTCCTTTTTGAGTTCCCTACCTCAGTAAGTGGTACCACCATTGTTATGGGTGTTCTTTTGAGACTCTCACTTCCCCCTATGTTTATGCAAAGTAACATACCACACATTTTTATAATATTTTTTGTCCAACTTGTTTTCTACTTGTCAACTCCACTACCATTGTCTTTATTATCTTCTTCCTAAACTATTTCAATAACTTTTTGCTAAGATCCATAACTTTAAGTTCTCTTGCCTCAACTATTATCAGGCTAATCAATTAAAAACAGTGAAACTAATATTTCACATATATAACCATCTACCTTTAATTCTACCAAATATTTGTCTTACAGGATGACATGTAAATTTTGCAAGGTCCAGAGTAACATTTGATATATGATAGATATTCCTTAAGTCAATGAAAAAAGATAAGAGCATTTTCTCATAACTTTTATTTTTCTCCCTATCTCACACCATCTCTGCCTCCTCTTTTTTTCTAGCAATATCAAAATACTTGAAGTTCTTCATAGTACATGTGCTTTGTACCTTACTCATGGCTTGTTCAATTGACTTACGCATGACTTTTTCTTTCATTTTGCGTATGACTCACATACTATTCATTTGTAAGACACAGTTCAAGGATTGTTTGTTTCAGGAAACACAAGTGCATGGCAAGGCCTGAAATGTGAAGACTGATTTCCATTCTTTGTCTGAGCTACTGCACCACCAATCAGAACAGGGAAATAAATACAGTGAATAGAGAGGGCTGTTAAAATCAGAGCTAAAGTTCTGGACTCAGTTGGAGAGATGAAGATAGATTGGAGGCTAAGGTCCTTCCTAAAGTTTGTATTTTCTTCCTTTTTCAAGAAGACTAATTTTGGGAACCCATTCTTTCTTTAAACCTCCTACTCCAACTACTCGAATAGACTCACTATCTCTGATGTGAAATTATTTCCAAACTGAGCTAGTCATTCCCACTTAAAACTATATAGATTGAAAAATTCTTTCCCCAGCCAATATGAAACATAAAAAAGACTAGCTACGGCTTAATTAGGACTTCCAATGAATGAGGCTACGTCCTAAAACCTTGACTTGCTTTAAGTTTTTAATTTCCACACCAGCTCTAGGAAGTTAACACAGTTATCATTCCCCTTTTAGATGAAGAATCTGAAATTGGCAGGTTAAGACATCTTGCTGCAAGACATATGGCTATTGGCACAAAGCTAGGACTCAAACACAGGTTTTAGATTCTCTGACACTACCAAATACCTTCTCTTCTCTTATTGAAGTGATTCAGTGTGTTTATCCTATTAACTACAAAAAAAACATGTAAAACTCAAAATACTTTAACATTGTCTAAAACTTTTCTCAGTATTGTCCAAAGTCCTTTTCCAGATTGCCCCAAAATCCTCAGTCTCTCAGTCTTAATCGTCTCACCAATGTCCAAACAGAGTCCATCTCCAAATGCTTAAAAACATGTTCCTTTAAATGCTCCTCTTTGTCTTCCACGCTGTCTTCTCCTTGTCACCTTCGGGTAGCAAAAACTCCATGGTGCCAAACCAGCCAAGTTCACTTTCTTCTCAGGCCTAACTTTTGCACGGCCTCTTTCAAACACAAATCAAACTCAGCAAAGCAAACTCTAACACGGAGTTCAAATCTGCAAACTCCTTAACTGCTTTCAGCACACATGCTGCCAGCCTGAGCCAGCCGAGGGTTATTGCAGGCCCTCGGTGGCCACATGGCCAAGCTCACATAGCTCACATCTTTACAAGATGGCCGATTCCGATCTCTCCTCCACTAAACCTCTCTCTCTATCCAGTCTCCATATTCAAATCTGCATCCCCTCATTCCTTCTCTTTGTTTGCACACCCTTTATATACCCTGATTTCCCGCCTTCCAAAAAATCTGTTTCACCTAAACTATTTCACTTCTTTCTTCCCCCTGCATCCCCCTAAAAAAAAATTCCAGCTAAGGTCATTCCCCCATTTTAACATTACCTGTCCTTGAAATCTGCAATCTTAAACAAGAGACAATGAGAGAGGGGCACACCCTATCACTTTTAGATGAAGAATCTGAAATTGGCAGGTTAAGACATCTTGCTGCAAGACATATGGCTATTGGCACAAAGCTAGGACTCAAACACAGGTTTTAGATTCTCTGACACTACCAAATACCTTCTCTTCTCTTATTGAAGTGATTCAGTGTGAACCTCTGGAGGCCCCGCAGCTGGGAACCATGACCTGCACTCATCCTTTGGGAGACTTCAGCTTTAGCTCACAGTGTTCCTTCAACTGCTCTGAAGGGACAGACATGACTGGGATTGAAGAAACCACATGTGGACCATTTGGGAACTGGTCTTCACTGGAACCAACCTGTCACTGTTAGTAACTGTTCAAATTAGAGGTTGTGAGACAGCCATTCCAGCTTTATGTGCTGAGAAAATGCAATAGGATCTTGCTAGGAAGTCTGAGTTCACTTTGGGATCATAATTTAGCCTAATTTTGATGGTTTTCAGAAGAGCTATTGTTACTAAAATGAAAAGAAAAAACCACAAATGAAAAACAGCCACAAATAACTCTTAAGTCATCACATAATATGCGTATAACTGTCAGCAAAATAATGTAATTATACTGCATTTTTTATGTTTCTCATTGCCTTGGCATAAATGACCAATCTTGCTGAACTCAGCCAAATTTTGGTTTTTCTCTGTTCTGTATTACTATTTTATGTGGTGTCCCACTTAACACCAATTTCCTTCTTTTAAAGATTTTTTTATTGTTTTATTTGGCTTATTTTTGGAGTTGCCTTTTACTAGTCCCCTTCATGCACTCTCAGAAGAAAAACAGCTGCTATGAAAAATAAAATCAAAACTTTTTTGATCTTGAAATATGGTGGGGTTTTCTTTTTAACCACTGAGTCCCTACATGGAAAAAAACTGGTGACAACTAAATGTGTGAAGTTTGAGTGACAGTTTTTACATTTATACTCTTGGCTCACACATTTAAGTGGTTTGTTTTTCAAAAGAACTCATCAGAATTGTTTATTGAAATCACAGTACTAATTTGACCAACCTGCTGATTTTACAGAAACAAAATAACTTGTTTCAGAGAATTACAATTGTCTTCATGATTACTTAGGTAGACGTTAGGGCGGATGAAAGGGTGAGGATTCACCGCACTTAGAATATTCCACAAAAGCTCCAGAGGCAAAGGTCATGCATATAGCATTGCACTTCCTGCCCTGGAGAGTTATGAAAATTGGGAGTACCCCCCTCCACGCCCTATGGACATTCAGTGATCTCCCGGCTTCAACTCTGACGCAACAACATCCATGATAATCAAGAAAATAAGACTTTGATCGAAGTAATTTCTAGAAATTGGAAATGTCTAGATTCATATGAATGGGTTTCACAACTGAGTCAGGCAGTTTGGCAAAATTTCTTTGGTCAGGAGACGGTCTCTGCCTGGTCTCTTGATTTTTTTTTCTTTTTCATTGAAGTGATTCAGTGTGAGCCTCTAACAGCACCTGATCTGGGGACCATGGAGTGTAGCCACCCACTGGCCAACTTCAGCTTAACTTCTGCATGTACCTTCAGCTGCTCAGAAGGAACTACATTAATTGGGGAGATGAAAACTACTTGTAGATCACCTGGAATCTGGTCCAACCCCAGTCCAATATGTCAAAGTGAGTAATTTGCTCTGATATACTGATGATCTAAAGATGTAGCCAAAAAGATGAGCAGAACATGAGAAAGAAATATTGAACTTTTAAATTTAATTTTGTGAAATGTATGTAGCTTACAAATAAATTTATATACATTAATTTTTCTATTAAATCCTTGCTTCTCTTTGCTTCCTCCTTCAGTGACAATCACTATCTTGTCAGTTCTTACAGTCTAAGCCCACTAATTCTACTAAATTGTTCCTTATTTATCCATCTATTCCACTATAATCTCTGTTATGCCATTAAAATGCTCCCAGGAAGTTCAACAATGACTACCTAATTCCCAAAGCAAAAAATGCTTCTCAATTATTACTAAGCTGTTGCCTCTGAAATTTATTCATGAGAAATAGGTCCCCCTCATCTCTGTAAACCCTCCACTGACAGTCTCTGACAGTAGGTGCTAAATAAATGCACATTAAATTAGCACATGAAAGGATTGCTACCCATATTTGCCCTTGAA
This sequence comes from Uropsilus gracilis, assembly GCA_004024945.1. NCBI lineage: Eukaryota > Metazoa > Chordata > Mammalia > Eulipotyphla > Talpidae > Uropsilus > Uropsilus gracilis. The sequence continues at coordinate 110,139 of PVHY01000888.1, read as the reverse complement.
ACCAATTAACCGATTAACAAAAGTCTTTAAATTGTATGGCCTGTAGCAGCTATCAATAAACCTAATCTCTGTGTGGTCCAGGGTTGGGAGGGATCATGGGAATGAAAGAGGGGTATCAGCACAGGATGATTTATACCAGGCTTATGGGATCTTCCATTTTAGGGATGAATCAGTGTTCCATTTGCCCACTTTTATGTAGCAAATAGGTGCCCTCTGTTGGATCCTCTGGGAATTTTAGTCTTCTTATATGCTTGGTTGTGAGGATGGAAGTGACTTGAAAGGGTTTATAAAAGTAATGTGAAAAATAAGGGACATAAACTATACCATACGCAGAAGTAAGTTTCTTCAACTTGTGGTATCAGATGATAGATGCTTTTCAAGTAGGAATTTTTTAACAAAGTCTCCCAAATAAATTTAGTTTACACTTACAAAAGTATGTGTCCTTTTACTTAACTGTAGAGAAAGTGGAGGGGGAAAAATAGGAATACATCATTCAAAAGGCAGATGTATGCACAGGGACTTTAAAGTAAAAAAATAAGTGATTTCCTTTAATAAGTAACCTGGTTCAGATCACTGGCTTTTCGTTTTTCCAGAAGTGCATTAGACTTTCTAGCTCTTCTCTGTGTTTCTGAATCCCAACTATTGAATAAGTCCATGGGGTTAAATACAATAATGAACTCTTCTTGCTCAGATTTTTAGGTACATCTCCCAGGAATTCCATGAGTCACAAATCTGTTATTGTGTTAGCAAATTATGTTAGCAAAGTGGATCTTTTCTTTGGCTCTGTTGTAGACTCCTCTTGGGCCTCCCCTTGCCAATGTCTTCATCCATTAACTACCATAAAATGGGCTGATATTAGAAGCCAAATGAAGGGGGAAAGTGGAACATCTTGAGTTGGCACAAGGAAATAATTGTGGCCTCATGCTATGTGCCTTACTGATTTCTCTCTCAGAATTGAACAGGAGCTTCACAAAGATCAAGGAGGGTGACTACAACCCTCTTTTTATTCCGGTGGCGGTCATGGTCACTGCATTCTCTGGACTGGCTTTCATCATTTGGCTGGCAAGGAGATTAAAAAAAGGTATGTGAATTTACCTTCATATAAAATCAATATGCTTAAGTGAAAAATAATGTGGAAATTCACATTATTAATGTGGAAATTGAGCATGATAGTTTCAACTGAAGAGGGTCAGCAGGCCCTGTTTTATAGACATCATTCCTGATATACATTTTCACTAAAACAAGTTTGCAGACTTTTGCTTTTTAACTGAAAAATTTTTTTAAAATGCAGATTTTCTTCAAGGTGCTTTGCTAAGGTGGCAACAAATGGGGTTCTCCAGCAAGTCTTTGCTTTCCTTTAATGTGCAAAAAGGATACAAAATCTCCATGTCTAACAGATGACATACTTCCTTTTCATTTCAGTGTTATGATTTCACTAGGAAGTAACTCCAATGTCCATTGAAGTTTCAAGGCACTGCTCCCAAAACCTGCCCTTCTCAAAAGTTTAATATCTGTCAGACTCTTGAGATGTAAGAATTTCATTGTCCCTGGGAGAAATCCAGTGTTTCCTCCCTAGCATCTAGTTGCCATGGTTGAAGTTCCAACCAAGTGAACCTCATATCATGCTTATCTACTACTCTAGGCTGGAGAAGGAATAAAGGACAACTGCCTCCATAAGTGAATATTTGCTACACTGCTTGGAGCAGTGGATGGAACAACATCAGCTAAGAACAGCAGCTTCACTCCCCTTACCTCCCTTCCCTTCTGGGCATGTCTCACACCCCAAAATAGGACCAACCTGCCAGTCACGGCTCCATAGTCAGAGGCAGAAATTGGGTGTGTTCTGTTATGCTGGGTCAAACTCACCTGGTACAAACATTCAAAACTGTGCAATGTATGGACTTTGCTCAGCTTTTAAGGTATCCCTGCTTTAAGTTCAGGGCCTTTGAAGACCTAAAAAAATGGTTAACTAACTGCTCTGTGCTACCCTTCCTTGGTGCTGTTGCCATTTTAATTACACTACCATCAGATTAATTCCTGTGTTCTGTTTAATAAATATGCTATGTAGCAGCTATCCCTACCCCGTAACTTCATATCCTCACTGGCAATGGCAAATGCATTATCTATTAATCCCCAATGGTCTTTTTAAAAATTATTATTCAAATAATTTATTTATATATATTTCATATCCTTGTATTCCCCTCCCTGACCACTCCTCCTCACTCCCCAGGCCCAGTTGTGTACTTTAGTTTTGTTGTTGGCTTGTTTTGATTTTTCCTCCTGGTGTTTTGTTTGTTTTTCCTATGTTTCATGTATTAGTGAAATCATTCGGTTTCTTTTTCTTTCTGACTTGTTTCTGCTAATATGATTTCTTCTAGGTACATCCATGTTATCATAAATTTGTTATATTTGTCATTTTCAATTGATGAGTAATATTCCATTGCATATATATATATACATATACCATATATATATAGACCATTTGTCTGTTTTGGGACATTTGGGTTGTTCCTATGTCCTTGCAATTAGTGCTGCAATAAACATCTGAGTACAGATGTCCCTTTGTATCGGTAATAAGGTCTCCTTTGGGTAGATTCCCAGAAGAACGATTGCTGGGTCAAATGGTAGTTCCAATTGAGGGTCCTCCATACAGCTTTCCACAGTGGCTAGACCTGTTTACATTTCCACCAGCAGTGTAGGAGTGTTCCTTTCTTTCCCCATCCATACCAGTAATTCTTGTCTGTTTTTTGTTTTGTTTTTTTTTTTTTTTTTTTTATGTGGGCCAGTCTTACTGGTGTAAGGTGGTATCTCATTGTGGTTTTGATTTACATTTCCCTGATTGCTAGTGAAGTTGAGCTTTTTTCATGTGCCTGTTGGCCATTTGCATTTCCTCTTTGGAAAAGTGTCTTTTCACTCCCAGTTTTTTGACTGGGCTTCTTGCTTGTTTCTGCTAAGTTGTGAGTTCCTTGTGAATCTTTGTTTATCAAACCTTATCACTTTTGTGGAAAGTGAAGATTTTCTCCCACTCAGTTGAGTTTCTTTTTGTTTTGTCTGTTGTCTCTTGCTATACAGCTTTCTAGTTTGATATTGTCCCAGCTGTTTATGTTTTCCTTCATTTTTTGCCATCTGTAGATGTGTCCAAAAATGGATTTCTGATTTATAATTCATGGAAGATTTTGCCCAAGTTTTCCTCTATGTATTTTATGTTTTCAGGTCTTATATCCAAGTCTTATCCATTTTGATTTGATTTTTGTACATGGTGTGAGGGAGTTGTCTTGGTTCATTTTTATCTATATATATATCTCAGTCCAGTTTTCTCAGCACCATTTATTGATGAGGCTGCCATTGTTCCAATGTAAGTTTTTCACTCCTTTGTCAAAGATTAGTTGACTATATACGTGTGGCTTTATTTCAGGGCATTCAGTTCTGTTCTGTTGGTCTGATTGTCTGTTTTTGTACCAGTACTATGCTGTTTTAATTACTATGGCTTTGTAGTATAGTGTGAGGCCTGGAATAAAATTATCTCCGGTCTCTCTTTTTTTGGCTAGGAGACCTTTTGATATTCAAGGTCTTTTGTTATTCTATATGAATTTCAATAATTTTTGTTCTATCTCTTTGAAGAATATCATTGGAATTTCTATAGGGATTACATTGAATCTGTAGATTGCTTTTGGTAGGATGGCCATTTTGATGATGTTAATTCTTCCAATTCATGAGCAGGGAATGTCTTTCCATTTCCTTATGTCTTCTATTTCTTTTAGCAGTGTTTTAATGTTTTCTTCGTATAGTTCTTTCATGAGTTTTGTTAGGTTTATTCCCAGGTATTTAATATTTTTTTGATGTGATGTTAAATGGGATGATTTTCCCCGATGGTCTTCTACTCTACTATGATCTTTCATTTCACTTCTAAGGATGCTAGGTTAATTTTCTGATCATCGCAGAAAGACAATGGGAGGAGGCATATCAATGTATAAGAACTTCATTAACCATAAAAGAAGAGTTCCGAGCAGTTAAATGTCTCTGTTTCTACTGTTAGGAGTTCTTTGAGAGTGTATTTTGGTTTGTTATGCCACTATATGAAGTGTGCAAGGATTGTACTCAGACAAAAAAGATGACATTTGTCTCATACCACTGAGACTTCAAAGCCTGACCCTAATTGTTTTTCCTTTCCTTTTACCTTTGGTTATGATGAGAGGAAAAAGAGGGTAGAGAACAGAGTGGGTAATCACATACTTGGGGTAGGGGAGTCATTATCAAAATAATCTCTCAGAACTTTGTGACTGAGAGTCACCTTCATGAAGAGGTATTTATCTCCAAATTCCAAAACTTTTTAATAAATGCTAGTAAATTCAAAAGAATAAACTAGAGGTCACATGAATGCAGTGTGTGTGGTGTGTGTGGTTTGTATGTGGGAGGGTTAGATGTAAATTGGCTTAGGCTGTTTTACAAACAGTGGTGAGAAAAGCAGTGGGTTGTTTTTAAATTTTTTTGACTTGGAGTCATTTCTGTACAAGATCTCTAGCTGATAACTTGAAAACTGCCAGCTCCTCCTTAGGAATAAGTGTGGGGCAAACAGGAAACAGATAACGGCCAGTTAGGCTAGTTATAATTAAACCAACAAAGAGCAGAAGCCCCATAAGCTCACTGACTGTGAAGGAAAGTCAGGGTCTTTTTCACAGGACATTTAAGTCATCCTCATTGGCCAAACAGCCTCTCCTGTTTCCAAATTTTGTCTTCCAGAAAATGAGTGGTAAGTTTTTTCTTTGAAACAAGGAAAGTACATTTCCTATAAAGATGATGTAGACAAAGTCTTCAGAGTTTTTCTAATGTAATGTAGCAGAAACGTTTCCAAGAATAGAATTAAGAACAGTATGTCTGCATATACATACATACATACATACATACATACACACATACACACATATATACATACATACACAGTATCAATTCTGGGAATTTTATTAACTTTTTGGTTCAGAAAGCTGGGAAAAGGGAACAGGTGACTATTTAGAGTGTAGTAACCAATGAAATGACCAGAATCTTCAATCCCATCCTTTTGTCTTGAGATAATTCTTCTGAATATGTACTTTGACCCTACTCTGGTTGTCTGATATTCATTTTTCTCTTTTCTTTTGGGAAAGGAGTAACAGTGGGCTTTAGAGACACGTACCCCTATCTATATGTGGGTTTGTTTCTCCCCTAGAAGCATTGTTCTCTGTTTAGTCATTGGCTCTGTTTGGTATATGAGGAAAGTGAGGTAATGATCTTTTTAGTTAAATCCCTAAAATTCTTATCAGCAGGGACCAGATCTCCATCTAGATATACTTCTTGGCACCAGAGATCTTCAGACTCATGCAGTTCTATTTTCCTCCTTGGCTGGAAGAATTTTCTACCAGAACCAACTCACAGGGTTAGAACAGGGCACAAAACAGAGCACATGCCCACTTAGTTCTCTTTTCTTCAAAAAGAAACTCACTCAGTGAGAACAGAGTCTGCTGATGTATTGCTGTGTGTTACATTATTCCTAAAATAAAAATACATTTATACGAAGATGGCCAACAAAATCTGCAATTAATTCAGATTTAATTCTCCTGCTCAAGGAATTTGATCCATGTAATCAGCAAGATGACTTTGGGAAGAAATACTTAAAACAATAGTTTTCAACATCTTAAATGTTTAATAATTGAATGACTGAACACTGTTTATGTTCTAGGCCTTGCACTAAATATGTGGAATACATTTTATCCTATCATTTCAGTGAAGATGATGTGATATTAATAATAATGAGATGGTGGCTTAAAGTGGGTAAACAGTTATTGAAAGACACTCTGCAGGTGGTAAATAGGACTTGTTCCCAGACTGACTGATTCCAAAGCCCAGTTTATAGTCATTGAAATATATTGCTTCTTGGTGATTTTTTTCCTTATCAGAAAGCTCCTTCTTTTGATTCTAATGCCCTTGTTTCATATTGGGCTCAACTCTGTACAGTTCATTCCTTTATCTGCTCCTGTATATGCTGGGTTGTTTCTTTTTTATTCAAATTTAAGACATTCACAAAAAAAGTTATAACAAGCTAAAATTAGTTCAAAAGTCAGAACTAGAAGGCTAAAATTTAGGATAAAAATAAATTGGATCTGGGGTAATGTTAGGACATAAAAATGTGTGCGGAAAAAAAATCTTGCTCATACTTCATAGGAGAAGGTCTCAGATCTGACTCTGGGTTTCCTTGCAGCCAAAGAAGAAAGCATAAGCAGGTATATTAGTCACTGAGCTTGTGTGATAAAATCACTGGATGGTGATAGATGTTAATTATCTAACATAACTGTGGTCATTTTGTGATATATACAAATTCAAGTCACCAAGCTGTGCATTTGGTGTGATGCTATTTGTCAATCTATACATTTAAAAGTAGTAAAGAAAAGTAAACCACAAATAAATTTATCAAATAACATATGCAATTCCCTCCACTGGGACTGGAATGAAATTTCTCTTGTGCATTCTCACAAAGATGGAATGAGAAGTAATGACATATCCTACAGTAATTCTTAGGAAAGAATCTACAGGTAAAATGAGATGGCAAATAGGGAGAAGTGATGGCACATGAATAGGTGTTTTGGGTTTGACTTTCAGGTGAGTTGGGAAAGACTGTGTGAACTGCATAGAGAATTGGATAAGCTGAGAAGTTGCTACCTCAAGGGTTCTGTTCTGAGTATGTAGCTATGTCTGTCTTAGAACACTAAGTCAAACTATAACACTACCACAAATCCCCTTTTTGATAGAGATACACCTACCACATGCATAGTGTGTTTCCCTAATGAAAGGTGCGTGGAGGCTTCTCAAAGCACTGAAAATGAATATATCACCTGATTCCACTCTGGGGAATCTACCCAATGGATTAAAAGGACATAAAAACACTATTACAAAGGGAAACCTGCACTCTTATGTTTATTGAAGCAGTGTTTACAATAGATAAGCTATGGAAACAACCTAAATGCTCTAAAACAGATGAATGGATCAAGAAGATGAGGCATAATAGAATAGGCACAATAGAATACTACTCAGTGATCAAAAAAGACAAACTCATGACATTTATGACCATATGGATGGAGCTGAAAAGCATTATACTAAGCAAAATAAGTCAGGAGAAAAAAGATAGATACTGATTATTTCAATTATATGTGGAATATAGAGAACCCACCCAAACAAAGTGTCAGGAAAAAAGAAAATAAAAGATAAGACAAACCTTGCGAGCTGACTGTAGACCTGAGTTATACAATGGGGGGTGGGAGGAAGTGGGAGAGGGGTTAGAAGAGAGGAGGGAAGATCACAAGGAACTGTGGTGATGGATCGTGGATGTTATGGTGGTAGGAGAACTACAGGGATCATACTAAAGGGGAGAAATCAAATACTATCAAAAAATTACCAAAGATGTAGAAAGACAAATAAGACATTTTTAAAACTTTAAATAAATGCAGTGTTCTTCAAAAGTCAGTGATGAGGACTGACTCTTACTTTAAAAAAATTGAAATTGTCTTTCACTGATGTCATTTTTCTATTTTTTTTTTATTTTTAGGCAAAAAGTCTGAGGAACGGTAAGTTTTATCTGCAAGGAGCTTCTACATCAGTTGACCTCTACCTTCCTTAAGCTATTTCCTGTTACAACTAGACACATGACTTCCTTGTTGCTAGTTACAATAAAGAAGGTTCATTGGGTTCATTGAAATAACTTTCCAGATAAAGTGCTAAATTTACTAGCATCCCTGAAAATGCTAGTAGAGTTGAAATGAATGAATTAATGAACGAATGAGTAATGCCTTATGAGGAAGGGGTTGTAATATAAAGAAAGTACTTTCTGACTATCCCTGAAATTTTGTTGAGGATTGAACAAGATGCTAAATACAATATTCAGGAATTTTTAAATTCAGCAAACATTTATTTTTTTATGTATCCCAGGCCCTATGAAGAAAGTATAACTGCAAATCCCAAGTCCTCAGTGCCTAGCACAAAAAGGGGAAAGACTATTACACAGATAAACATTGAGCTTCAAATGTAAAAGACTATTACACAGATAAACATTGAGCTTCAAATATGGAAGTAAAAAATTTGGAAGTAATCTCTCTGTAGCTTTCCAAAAAGGGGCAAATTTCCCTTTTTGTTTTAAACTTCAGATTTCTTCACCTGAATAAACTCCTAATGAAAAGTGATGCAGACCTATGGCCATGAACCTAGCAGAAACGAAGTTGGCAAAAGCAGGGATTTAATGACCTGCTTTGAAATTTTAGAAAAGATGACAAGTAAAATGAACTATGGAAATGTGACTTGCTAAGTGCACACTAAATAACTGACTTCCTTTCAAAATGCTGGAAATGAAGCAAGATGGTTCCTGAGGTTGCTGTTCTGACAGACACCCCGCAAACCACAGGCAAGAAAATCTTAGTAGTTTGATGGGCTGTAGCTTAGAGTGCGAAACACCAACTGAGGAGAAATAAGGCAACAGAGGACATCTTGTATTTAGTGGTATGGATTTTATTTTGAAATCTTTAGGATGTCAACACAGGAATTTATGCAGGTGAATATCATACTGAAATTTGGCTTTTGAGGATTTTGCACTAGATCTATGTGGTTCATTCTACAAAGAAACAGTGGATAAGTCTGGGAGGAAAGAATTATTTTTGAGGAATTTGAAGTTATCTGGTAAAAGCTGATGGTGAAAAAATAACAGTTAGAATGAGTTCATATGAACAAAGTTATCATCAACTGAATATGATTATTAATTGGCTAAGAGGGAGACAGAAGAATCAAAGAAGTTTCCATGGTTCTGCTTGCAAACTGACAGGTGGTTACTATCAACACTGCTTTTATTGAGAAGGGAAAACAAAAGATGAGATATTTTGGTTGTGTGGATCTTTGGTTCAGTTTTGCACTTAAGCATAAGTAGTCTGTGGCTCATTCACCTTTCATTGGTTCAATCTGTAACATGGGGCTACCTAGAGCTCTCCTATTTTAGGGATTTTAGGGCTCTCCTATTATAAGAGGTTTCAGGAGCAGTATGGTCCTCTAATGAAAGTGTGTAGTGTGATCATAGAAGAGGATGTGGTACAGGGCACAGAACTGGAAGGACATCAAATAAGTCACCTAAGGGAAGGAGAATGGAAAGGGCATGTTAAAGCAGTAGAAGGAAAATGGGCAGAGTATGGGATTATGAATGCCAAGCAAAGCGGGAAATAGAAAATTTTCAAAAGCTGAGAGATAATTTTCAGAGTTGACGTCATGTATGACATCCATCAACCAGAGGTGAGGATCCAATGTGATAAGAAAGAGAAGACTGAATATGTAAGGTGTTTCATTTAAAATAATTTGGCTAGAAGCAGATGAGAGAACAGAGGATCAGTGGAAGATCCTTTATTTTATCTTATTTTATTGTCCTATCTCTCATTTGACAGTGGAACAGGGTCCTAGATCCTTCTCTGTGCTGGCCTCTGTGTGTGTGTGTGTGTGTGTGTGTGTGTGTGTGCAGGAAATCCACAAGATGTAACGATTTCTTTCATGTTCACACCCACAGAGTGAAAGTCTTTTCCTGGTTCAATCTACCCAGAGCTTTATTCTGACCACCGTATTTTAATTACCACTCGATGGAAGCAGATCAATTAAACCTTTTGAGTTGTCTCTGGGGGAATGGGAAAAGCTGCTGGCAGGGGAATGTAGCATTAAACTTATAACCATATTAAACAAACTGTCGTATTTAGTTTAAAGGTTCACTGATTTTTTTTCAATAGTTGCTAACTGAACACCTTTGTGTTGGAATAATGCTAATCTTCACTGAGACCCCAAAAGAAATTAAGTCCTTGTTTCTAATCACAGGAAGATTATTGTCTTTTCAAGGAGTTAGATGGAAACATAGAAAAATAGAAACAGAAAAAAATAGAAACAGAAAAAAATCAGAAAAGCACAAGGTAAATTATGGCAATGGTCTGTGACTTCTCTATTGAAGAAAAGACTTTCTAAAACAATTTTTCTTCATAAGCCTCAGTCATATTTGTAGTTATGATTCATCCTTTTTCCCCTTTCTCCTTCCCCCTGCTCTGGTCGCTCCCACCTCCCTTTCCCTGCAAGTCATTGGTAGGTATTAGACCCAGTGATCTCTTCCTTTTCTGGTACAATGTCTTTTTCCTGAAGAAAAAGACTTTAATACTGAAGTTTGGTGATCACAGTACATCTTATAACGGAACTGGAATCTGAGTTTTGGATTTTGAAAGGTAGGTAGGATTTAGGCATCTGGGAGTAAGAGGGGAGGCCATCTAGGCAGGAGATAATGCAAATGATATGATAGTGGTATTCTGAAAGCATTTTGGGATCGGATAGTAGAACTGCCTGGAGTCTGTGGTGTAGTGAGGTCCTATGAACAAATGGTGATGCCACCAACATCGGTGTCAAATGCTTCGCCAGATACTCTAGAAGCACCTAGATGAATGCTTTTTCCATTATTGACAAGACAGATATGAATTCATTAGCATAGAATTTTAGCTCTGTAAAGAATCTTGGTAGACACTGCATTCAAATGCTCTTGATAATTAAACTAATCACATCCATTTCCAATAGACCTGAATGAGTGACAGAGTTAGTCACAATAATAATAAGCATTTACCTAACACTAATTTCATACTGCACTATTACTTTTGACATGCTCTTATTAAATATTGCCCACAAACTTATAGGTAGACACTATTATGACCCCTAGGTTACAGGTCAACAACAAGGGTAAATTAGGTGAACCTAAGCTTCAGGACAAAGCTGAAACTTGTACTCAATTGAATGCAAAAATTATACTCTTAACTTTTATTCTTCTAGAACTCAAGGTTCTTTACTTTCAGGTTGTGTTATGGATATCTTCCTCTTTCAAAGTTGACGACAATTCTTTCACACTGAAACTACTGTTTGATGACACTGAGGAAAGGCAGGTTGCAAGACACAGAATAAGCTGAAGCAAAATGAACATTATCACATAAAGACTGCATATGATTTTTTTAAAAGCAAAGTCTCAAAGTCCTTTGTGCTCATTCCTATTAACTCTTGGTTTGTGAATAATTGACTCGTGGGCATTGGTAGTTTCAATTCATGCTGGGTTATTTTGGCTCTTCTGCAAACTGGTTCTGTTGTCACCTCATTTGGTTTCTGGTATCGAAATCTGCCTCAGAAACTACACCCAAGATACACAGGAAGATATGATGCCAACTTCAGAGGAGGGTACATGTGTTTTCGGAAATATTTTTATCTGTGTCGTGGCAAGCACGTTTGCAGCTGTGAACTGTGGTTTGCCCTGGCGGGTCTTTCTGAGAGCAGTCTTAGATTTTAATTCTCACTGTAAAAGTTGCTATTAAAGCATACCATATTTGGTTCCAGGAATGAGACTGTTCCCACACACCAAGAGTGTGTTTTATTTCACAAAATTAAATTTGTTGGCATCTCCTGACATCAAACCCTCTAGAGCCAAGTATTTGGAACCACCACCACATCTTTCATGAGTTTTGATTTTTGTTGATTTCTCTTTCCATTTGAGCAAGACTTCCACTTTCCTGATCTCGCTGGTTCAAAATATGTCCAAAATGTCCTTCACGCTCATGAGAGTTAAAGTGAAAAGTATTTCAGTGCGATCCGAGGGCTGGGGGCACAAGATTCCCCAGGGGAGCTGGTTAGATGTTGGTTAGATTTGGCTCTACCCAAATCTCTCAAATCAGAGTCTGCATTGACTCTCATCTCTGGGGCTGCAGGTGGGGAGGCAAGCATACGGAAGCATAAGAACCACTGCTCTAAGGTTCTCTCAGGCCTTAGTGAATGCTTTGGATTTTGTCCAGTCCATCTAAAATGTTTTTTCTTTATTCTTCTTCTCAGTAATTTTTTTACAAGTTTTATTTTATTTTTTTCCTGGATAAATCATGACAATTTAACTTTTTAAATTTACTTTTTATTGTTTGCATCTATCATCTATCTATCTATCTATCTATCTATCTATCTATCTATCTATCTATCTATCATCTATCTATCTATCTATCTATCTATCTATCTACCTACCTATCTATCTATCTGTCTATCATCTATCATTGTCTACCCCGAGGTTCAAGAGAGGGGGGGAGGGAGAAAACGGGCAGCCAAGGACACAAAAGACTAAGATGGTGCACGGGTAGTGAGATGATGGTAGAACCTCTTCTCACCTTTAATGACTATTTACCCATCCTACTAACACTTTAATTTGTGCCATTTTAAAGCTCTTTAGTTTACTTTGTATTCTCTTGTTCTTCCCTCAGCATGGATGACCCGTATTAATCCACCCATGTGAGAGAAAATTCTTGGATACGGGAGTGGTATTGAATCCTTTCAGTGTCTCCATGAAAAGTTTTGGTTGATGCTGTCTCACACATTGAAGATGAAATTATTTCTACAACTGTGAAGAGATTTCTATGTGGCCAGCAGCAAACTGTTCCCATGTGGTCATCTCAGTCAGCAGTTGTGGTTTATATAGTTCAGCCTTCGATTCACTTTTCTGTGGAGAAACAAAACCCTGGGGGTGGGGTGGGGGATTATCATGAAATAGAGACTTGTCTGATTTTGCTCTTTCTTGACGCTTGTTTCCTGTTTAATTCAGTTCTGTACCTAGTGGCATACAATTCTAAACGCAGTTGGTGTCCAATACATATGAAACCACAGACTCCGTTTTATTGCAAATCATATTCTGCCCACCTGGCCGTACAGCATGCTAGGGTTGTATGTGCTGATAGAAAACGTATGAAATATCAGTGTTATCTTTGTTTCCCAATGCCAGCAAAGTAATGGCATGTGCTCATGTTGAGAAATTCCCATTTACACTGTAGCCCCACTTGCTATAAGCCCCACTTGTAAGATCATCCTCTTCAATGGCTTCCAGCCTCTCCACCTTCTTCAACCAGCTCCCCTTCTCAGTTGACTGACTTCCACACAGAACATCTTGTGAGGGCCACGCAGCAGGAGGTGAGAGAGAACTACCGGTCTGTTTTTCTCAGTTTTAGATTTTACTGTCTCTTTTCGTTAGATCTGTTCAGATTTGTCATATTTGATGCTTCAAATAGAGTCTTTTTTTTTAATGTTACCGAATTTGCTATTTTTTAAATTATTATGTGTGGTTGTTTCCCAGTGAAATTCTGTCCTCATTAAAGCAGAGAATGCCATAATACTAGAATGTTTACATTTATTAACAGTAAACAGCACTGCTGGAGTAGTGTAATCATGCCAGAGTTCCCATAAGTTGAAAATAAATGTATATTCAAATCAATTTTTAAAAGTGTACAGAGTACTATTGATATGAATTGCAACAAATATTTTCTCTCCATGACATGTCATAATCTGAACAGATATGCAACTAATGTCAAATGGTGAATGAATGCTTGTAAAATAATAGGTCCCTGTGTAAAAGCTAATTGGAAAAACTTCCTTGCCCGAAGACCAATGTAACTTTTATATGTTACATATAAAACAAATGTGAGCATGAAGCTTTGGTAAAGATTACATTTTCCTTTCTCAAAATCATCTCAGCTTCTATAATGCAATAAAAGGCTATTGAAAAAACCTACACACTCTGAGTACTATAAATCTATCAGGTGTCATTCATATTCATGTCATTTACAATGCATTCCTTAGAGTTGTGCAGTATACAACTTGCAGAGATGCACATGGCAGCCCTGATTGCAAGTGCTTATTCAACAAAGACAGCAGTCAGAAAGAACACATAACGTAAGTCTAGTTTTGGAAAAACAATCCTATGCTCAGGCTTTGGGGCTACAATGTCATTTGTGGAATCACATCATGTTATATCCCTTAAATAAAAATTCATAAGGTAAATTTCTCTAAAGACCTTGTGCTTAACTTTCCTTAGACTTGGTTTTCCATTTCCTTATCTAGCAAATAAGAAAGAAATACACTTTTCTTTTTAACTGCGCAAGGCTGTTGGAATGATTGAATCAAATATGAATGTGCTATGTGAACTGAACCTTAAATATAGAATTTCTTTTTCTACCCACATCTTGATTTTCATGTTTTTTGGTATAGGATTCTGGATCTCATGCAAGGACTTAAGCAGAAGGTTTGTGTCATTCCCAAGGTTAGAACCTAAAGGGTTCTTCATTTGTGTTCAAATTCTAACCCATTGCCTTCCACAGATGATCACTTCTGCCATCTGTATCCCAAATGGGTGGAAAGGCATGGATTGGGCAGTCAGACTTAACCATTTGGAATTCTGTTTCTCTGTAGTTTGATGCTGTATGTCACTAATGTGTCTGAATTTCAGATTGACTTATGAAATGAGTGTATCATCATCTCTCTTACATAGTTGTGCTCCAGATTAAGGACAATAAGTCATTCTTTTCCCATAGCCCAGAATACCAGCGCTTCATGAAATCAGCAGAGTCTAAGGGACATAGAATTATCCACTCTGGTTCTGTTCACAGGAGTTCAGTAGACCTGAGCTATCATATTTTAATTCTTTGCAGAAATGGTTAATCAGATTAAAATTTAATTTTTGACCTTATCTTTCATAAGAAACATCTCCTCGCATTCCATGCCTGGCCCTTTCTTTCACCCCTTGACCTCCCTGCTCTGCTCTTTGACACCTGTCTGAAGCAGCCTGGCCCCAAAATGATGTGATGAGCAATAGATGAGGCAAGAAAGAGACTCATATTCAAATCACACTCTGGAAAATTAATTAATAAAGATTTTTAGGTATTTGCCTTCAAAGTTGCTATTCTCTGCCAGCCAACTTTTTATTTCTTTCTTTTTCCAAATTCTAAAATTTTCCTCTCTTGAGCAATTTAGTCTATTTTTTCTTTATATATTCCATTTATGAAAGAAAAACTGTCACCTCCAAAATAACCCATAACCCATGAAGAGGAACAGGGAAATTATTAAGAAAAATAATGAGGTTTTCACTTCCCTTTGGTGTTGGCAGGCTTGTAAAATCTAGTGACATTTCATGAAATAATAAAGTTAAAAGGTAATAATTTAAAAGTCCCTCATGGCCTCTGTAAAGTTTGACTGGAACTAAACTTCAGTCAGAATCTTGGTAAGAAGCAAACCCAAGTGACAGATAAAGTAGAATGTTTTAATATTTGTCTCAATAGCAGTGGTTGTCATGGTGATGATAATAGTAAGACAATAGAATTTTGTTAACTTTATTATCTTAAACATATTTTAGTTGGCTTGCAACTATCTTACTGGGCATCTAAAATCAAATTGGAAGAAAGTCTTTTTATTTAATTGAGCTAACTTTGGCTTATAATATTCATAGATTTCAGGTGTACAGCCTAGTACATCAGCATCTGTAGATTATACATTATGTTCCCTTTTAAAAGTGTAGTTTTCATCCTTTACCATATAATTGACTACTCTTATCCAATGCACATATCTCCCCTTCCACCATTCCTCTTCTCTTCTGGCAACCAGTATTTTGTTTTTGTGATCAAAGAGTTTATTTTTTGCTTTATATTGCTTGTTCATTTGTTAAATATTTTTCCTTGATAAGCTTTTAAGGCAGCAGGTAAGAGCTTATGGGTTGGCAGAGATGCCGTCCTTATGAAGTGGGAGTGCTCTGTTTAAGAAAATGCAGGGAAGTTAGTTTTTCTTGCCCCCTTGAGGTCATGAGAAAGGAAAAGAGGGAAAGTAATGGAGATGGAGAAGAGTTGGAAAAATTAAAAACTCTGGGAGATCAGCCTGGCTCCTGACGACTAAAATAGATATTAAATTGTGTGATTCCCCTCAGTGTTACATAAACTTATTGTAAGTATTCCACTATAAATGCAGACCTTTTTAGGTGAATTGGAAGAA
Source organism: Uropsilus gracilis (assembly GCA_004024945.1). Classification (NCBI taxonomy): domain Eukaryota; kingdom Metazoa; phylum Chordata; class Mammalia; order Eulipotyphla; family Talpidae; genus Uropsilus; species Uropsilus gracilis. The sequence continues at coordinate 94,293 of PVHY01000888.1, read as the reverse complement.
GTTTAAGGTGAAGGGGTTGTCTCCTTAGTTAATATAGCAGATCTGAAAGAGTAGCAACGAAAAGAAGAGTTGAAACAAAATATTTTGGCAGAAACAATACATGTAGAAGAAAATTAGGATCAATCTCTTGTGCCCATTCCTCCCACGATTTTACCTCTGCCCCGTCTTTTGCTCCATGCTTTCATTCTGCTTTAGAGTTATTTTAAATTTTTCCTTATTCTTTGTTTGTTTTCCCTATATCCTACATATAAGTGAGATCATCTAGTATGTCTCTTTATCTTTCTGGTTTATTTCTGCTAACATGCTTCTTTCTAGGTTTGTCCATGTTATCACAAATACATTAAATTTGTCTTTTTTGATTGATGAATAATATTCCATTGTAAACATATACCACAACTTCCTGATCCATTTATCTGTTTTGGGGCATTTGGGTTGTTTCCATATTCTGGCTACTGTAAACAGTGCTGCAATAAACATTTGAGCACAGGTGTCTTTTTGAATTAGTGTTTTGGTGTCCTTTGGTTAGAAGTGGGATTGCTGGACCTAATGGTAGTTCCATTTTCAGTAGTTTGAGGGTCCTGTAAACTAGTGGCTGGACTAGTTTGCATTCCCAACAGCAGTGTAAAAGTGTTCTTTCAACCCCCCCCCCCAATCCACACCAGCACCTGTTTCCTATTTTTTTATATGGGCCATTCTTACCAGTGTGAGGTAGTATCTCATTGTGGTTTGATTTGTATTTCCCTGGTGGTAAGTGATGTTGAGCATTTTTTCATTTGCCTATTGTCCATTTGTATATAACTCTTCAGAGAAGTTTCTTGCAAGCTCCTCTCCCCATTTTTTGACTGGGCTTTTTGATCTACTTTTGGTAAATTGTAAGACCCCTGTCAGTTGAATGAAGTGCAAAAATTTTTCCACAGAGGCATGTTTAGTGGGACAAGTGTCCTAAAACTAGACATTGTGCTTTTCAATGAACCAATTCAATATTCATTAAGTTACTTTGCAAGAAATATTCCACAGGCTGTAGACACACAGGAACAGAGTCATGATGAAGGACCAGCTTGTGGGAGTGGAAGTTTAAAATCCCAGACTAAAGTTTTTGAAGTGTAGACTGTTGTTTCTGGGAATATCTGAGCAAGACAGGGGCAAGATTATCATAACATTCTGGGAAGATGAACACATTTGAGGATTTAAGAGTGGAGAGAAGTGGATGCTGGGACACTAGTAGTAAATGTAATTATCAGGAATGGTGCTTGGGTGGGGCAGAGGATTTCAATGGGAAACACTGAACATTTTGACCTCTGACCAGTAGGGGTTGAGGGACAGGGAGGGAATGGCAAGGGAATGTAACAAAGTTTTCATAAAGGAAAAACATCAAACGGAGATTCTGTTTAAATATGGTTTATGCAAATATTCCTCCTTTTCAAAGATCGTGTAGGAAAGTCCCTCCTTTGTTATATTTCCTCTGCATGAACATGACTCCTTTATTCTTAATATACTCAGGAACATGATCTAAACAATTTTGGATTCATGGAGAAAATGACAGTGACCAAGAGAAGGGCAAAAGTCCCTTGAAACAAAGGGCTTTTAAAGACAGGGATTTAAATCAAATCTGACCTCTTAAATGAAAGCAATCTTAGTTTGAGAAATGTAATTTTAGCAGAGACTCTAATGCAGACTGGAATACCCTGTCTCAGTGTGCTAGGGAACCTCTGCATATGAGTTCTATTGATTATGCGATCCGTTTCATATAGGTCTAGAGCTAATAGGACAAAAGTATATTGGTAGTACATATTACTTGCACATAATGTTAATCACTTCTGGACCACTGAATGAATGTCCACTTCTTCGGGAAACAAATAACCACAAAAAGAGCTTCCAAACTTTTCTATTATGAGGAACACTCAAAGTTAAAAATTTCACAATAGTTCTTGTTTTTCATTACCCACTAACTGATAGATTCAGATAGATATATGGATTAAAAAGAAAAAAGATTCCTTGATGTGAGGAAAGCTACAGTCCAGAGATTAGAAACTGCTGCTTTTTTCTTCACTCTATAATATCTTTAAGCAGCCCAACTTTACAGATTTCAGATTTTTGATCTTTATCAGACTGTATATTAGCATAAAAAAAAACTATGCTTCATTTCATGGATATAAATAAAAGACTCCATTTAAAATCAGTCAATTCTATGACACATGGAATATGTACAGAAAAAGTCATATAATATATAATTTATATAATATATAAAGCAAGTGTCAATACATTTCAAAGAACCAGACATATATAGATCAAAGTCTCTCCTATTTGTTTTAAGTTAATAATAGAAGACATTAAAACTCCCAGGATACTTAATTTTAAAAATATTTAAATGACCTATCAAAAAAGTCACAAAGAAAATTTTGAATTATTATAATGGATGATAATTAAAATACCACATATTAACATCTGTGGGAATGCAGCAAAAAAAGTTCAGAAAAATTTATCATCTTATATGGAAAAAAAGAATCATTTTTGCACAGCTGGTGGGAATGCATATTGGTCCAGCCACTGTGGAAAAATTGTGTGGAGGACCCTCAAACTACTGAAAAGGAAACTACCATTTGATTCAACAATCCCATTTTTGGGAATCTACAAAACACTAATTCAAAAGGAAAGCCACACTCCTATGTTGATTGCAGCACTATTTACAATAGCCAAGATATGGAAACAACTCCAATGTCCCAAAAGAGATGAATGACTCAAAAAGCTGTGGTGACACCGTGGAATATTATTCAGATGTCAAAAATACAAACTCATGTTATTTGTAGCAAACTCATGTTATTCCTAGCTCCAGGATGGCGCTAGGAGGAGTCATGCTAGTGGAAATAAGCCAGAGAAAAAGGGAAATGCTGGATGGTCTCATTAATATGTGGAATAATTGGGAAAGCAAACAAGGGATCATGAAAAGTTAAAACTAACAAATTCACAACAGAACTAATGCATACAACAAGGGAAGTGGGAGAAAAAAGGGTGAAATCAAGGGAAGGATGAGCACAGGAGATCAAGATGATAGCTCACAGGCAACATGGTGGTGGGAGAACCTCGAGGACACAATGATGTAAAAAAAAATATATATGGAATCAATAAAAATTAAATAACAGAATAAAGAAAGAAAAGTTTATCATCTTAAAAGTTATAAAAACAAGGAAGGCTAAAAATTAAACAACTAGTTTATTTTTTTTACAATGTTTTTATTTATTTATTTATTTTTTATTTTTTAAAATTCATTTTATTGATTTGTCACCATTATGCATTAATTGATTCCTCCTCCTCCCTCCATATCCCCCCTCTGTATTCCCCCTCCAGTCACTCCATCTCCCATTTTTCTGCAATTTGTTGGTTGGTTAAGTTGATGTTCAGTTGTTGGTTGTTTGGCCCGTTGTTCTCTTCTGATATCTGGTAAATGTGTGTGTGTGTGTGTGGGGGTGTGGGTGTGTGTGTGGGTGTGTGTGTGTGTGTTTTACCCCGGGGCTTTTCCACTTCACTAACATTTGTTAACTATCCTGATCTTTTGTGTTCTTCACCTCCCCCACCTTCTTCCCCTCCTCCTCTCTCACTCCATGGTTCAGTCCCATTGGTTGTTTTCATTTTTTCTTATTTGTTTGTTTTTCCCTATATCCATCATATAAGTGAGACCATCCTGTACTTCTATTTTTCTTTTTGACTTATTTCTGCTAATATGAGTCTTTCTAGTTCCATCCAGGTTGCTGCAAATGACATGTGTTTGTCCTCCTTGATGGATGTGTAGTATTCCATCGTGTATATGTACCACATTTTTTTTTTAGCCAATCATCTGTTTTGGGGCATTTGGTTTGTTTCCAATTCTTTGCAACTGTAAACAGGGCTGCAATGAACATGCGCGTACATGTGTCCTTTTGAATTAATGTCTTCATGTCCTCTGGGTAGATTCCTAGTAGTGGGATTGCTGGGTCGAATGGTAAGTTCACTTTCAATTTTAAACAGCTAGTTTAAATAGAGAAAATATAATGCTAGAATAAACCACAAGAAAATAAGGGAGAAACCAGTTTAAGAGCATTTCTAAACATAAAAACAAAACAAAAGGAGATCAAAGAGGAGCAAAAGATAGCAAACTATCTTTTTATAATAAAATTTAAAAATAGTAGAAATATACAAAGTAGGCATAAAGAAGGATGTACTAGGCTATTTTTTAATTAAGAAAACATTGAAACCATTTAATGACAATATACTTAGTATTAAAACAAAAAAAGTTACTGAAAAATTTTGTTTGCCAAATTTATTCCTGAAGACATGGCCTGAATGTTACCCCATGATCATGAAAGAATTTTGAATATGCATTTAAAATTCTTCTCACAAAGAAAACATCAGGCTCAGACAGTTACAATTTTTTTTAAACTCTGAAATTCCCCAAATCTAATATTTTCTGGAGAGATACAATAAAGGACTATTTTCCAATTATTTTTTAAAGTCAAAATGTCCTTGATTCAAAAATCAGGTAGACTTTGCAAGAAAGAAAAATTATAGTTCAATTTCATTCACAAATACATGTGAAAAAAAAGGTAAACATAGTATTAACAAGCTATAAATAATATTGCAGGATAAAAAACCTCCCATGCTCAGTTAGGTTTATTTGTAGAATATAAGGATAACATTTAGGTTAGAAATTCTGTCATTATAAATCATCATACTATAGAATGGGGGGAACTGAAATCGGGTGGAAAGAAAATAAGACTTTTTGACTTGAACTTAAAACACCTGTGCCTGCTTCTCCCTAGGAAGCAGGCTCCAGTTTATTAGCATTTTTACTGTTTATCTACTATTGTTATGCAAAAATCAGCTACCAGTTTCTCTCAGCTCTCTTCCTCTCTCTTAGGCCTAAAAAAGAAAAACTTAGAAACAATTTAAACTTTAGACTAGTTTGCCTCAATTTACCCTCTTCTAAACTTCTATGGGTTCTTTTCACCATCCCCAGCCTTCTCACCAAAATCCCAAGTCAAAGCAAGACTCTCAGAGTGCAGGCTAATTTATTTTTAACAAAGTGATTTTTTAATTCTACAAAAGAAACATGTAAGTAAAACTCCAATTACTTTAACATTGTCTAAAACCTTTCTCAACATTGTTTAAAGTCCTTTCCCAGATTGTCCAAAAATCCTGTCTCAGTACTGATCATCTCACCAACATCAGTCAGAGTTCATCTTCACGTGTTTGAAGACATCTTTCTTTGGTGTGCTCCAACTTTTCAATGCCGTCTTGTCCTTGTCCTCCTCCAGGTAGAGGAAGAAGCTCCATGGTACCAGAACCAGCAAAGTTCACTTTCTTTTCAGGCCTAACTTTTTCACAGCCTCTTTCAGACACAAGTCAAACTCAGCAAAACAAACTCCAACACGGAGTTCAAATCTGCAAACTTCTTAACTTCCTTTAACACACATGCTCCTAGCCTGGGTCAGCCAAAGGCTGCAGGCCCCAGGCCTTGGCCACATGGCCAAGCTCACATGGCTCACATCTTTATCCTGCAAAGTCTCTGACCATCCCACAAAATGGCCAATCTGAATCCTAAATCTGAATTGAATCCCTTTTTTTTTGTTTGTTTTAAACCTCTTTATATATTCTTTCTGTTTTCCCGCCTTTCAGGAACAGTTCCTGAATTATTACATTACAAAGAAAAAAGGAAAAACCATATGTCATTCAATACTGCAAAAATGGAATTTATGATTATTCAAAAGGAAAAGAAAAACTTTTATCAAGCTGAAAAGGGAATTTCCTTAACTGAAAAGGGACACCCAGCACAAGTCGCAACTATTAACCTTAATAGTGAGTTTTCAGAACCTGTGCCTCTTTAATCAGGGGCCACTCAGTTATGGTGGCCATGAAAATCCCATCTCAGATCTTTTGGTTTGGGGAGCAGCCTTAACTGACAACCCAGTTTCTACCTGAAGGCAAATGAGTTATCAGGGTTTTTCACACCCTTTTGCCATTAGCTTCTATGACCAGTACCTATGGTACTGCACCCTCCCCATAACTGTACACATCTGGCGTAATGGGTGTGTGCATGTGATAATGGGCCCACCTGGGCCTACAAGCGAAGATATAAAAGAGCAAAGTCACCCTGGGAGACTCGAGTGACTTTTTTTTTCTTGGATGTTTCCCCCTGTTCACTATTAAAAATGCTGTGAAGATAACACCAGGACTCCAATATCTTCTTTACCTGATAGAACTAATGATGAACCTACCCAGATTGGGATGGGTGCAACACACTACCCCTCTGGGATCTGAGTACACATGCCTCAGGCTACTCTCAGTCACCGACTGACAGCATTTGTGATGCTGATACCACAGATCTTTATAGGTCTGAGCTTCTTCCAAAGCACAGCTTTGCCCTCAGGGTTCCCTGCTGTCCTGGCTGAAACTATCCTGTCTGCTGTATTATGAAATGCCTCCTTCCTACCCATTTCACCTTCATTCCCCTCATTTCCTTTTATAGACATCATACTTGCACTTATTTTGAAGGTTATTTTTACCCACATCTACTCGGCTCGCTTTATCCTTCACAGGTGTTTCTCCCGTAGTGCTTGAATATCTGCTGTTTCTTGGAGAACCTGTACTAACATGCAACTCTGCTTTCCCCCACAACCTCACTGTTACTGCTCTTTAGGCCAGCATGTTACGTGCCACTCTCTCTGACCCTTGACTTAAGTGCTAGGGAGTTTATTTGCCTTTCTTTGAACTCATTCTTCTTTTCTGTAACCAAATCTCTAGTTGAACAGTTGCCTCCATTTTCTCCAGTTCCATTTATTTTCAGTCTAGCCCATCCTATAAGACCCAGCTCACAAAAGAAGATTTTTCCTTAGGAGTCTTCTACCAGATGATAAACTCCTGGAATATCAGCAATGGTTAAATAATTAAATCCTAAAAACAACTCCCACTTGTGCTCAATAAGTGTGATGAAATCAAGATCAAAGTCAAATCTATTTATGCTTTGTAAATAAGAATAAAAATGTACTAAGAGAAAATATTTCTACTTATTCTGTGATACTTTCTTATAGGAACAAAAAAATAAGTGCTAATGTGGATCAAAGCCCTCAAAGTTTTGGTTAAGTGCAAGGTTATTTGTTTCCCTTCCACAGGAAGGACCCTGCATGGTTTTTCTTGAAGAAATAGTTCCAACATGTAATGAAACTAGGACTCAGGAAGTTCTGTTTTATATCTAGCTTAAATCCCTCTTGTTGGAACTGCAGGGATGGTACCAATAGCACAATTGTTTGGGGAAACTGGTGCTGACAGAGGTGATAGACTCCTGCACAGAAGGAAAGCCAATAGTCTAGTTATAGTAGACCAAGATTATGTATTTTTGCCAACATTTAAGATCACTTAAGACATTGAGCAGCATCTGGTGGTGGTTCTAAACTAGAAGCTTCTTCTAAACCAGAAGCTTCTTCTGCATTTCTCTTATGTGTGGGCTGTTCTGGGCTGAGCCACTTCCTCAGAACAGGAGAGAAATCAGGGCGGACCATCTGGAAAGAGTCCCAGAGGTTATAGGCCACCACTTCCCCTTCCTGCCCCACTGCAATTCAGTGCCTGGAGTTTGCCAAGGCCTCTTTTGGTCAGGTACTAGCCAACCCCCAGATTGGCTGTTTTGTGCTCTAACCACTAACTACTCACCAAGCACATTAAAATTATATCCTTAAGACAGTTCTGGGGAAAACTATGGACTGGGATCTGAATTCCACACTGACAGCAATAATAGCAGATACAAACAAACAAGACAACAGGGTATATGCTGGTATAAATTTAGCTTTTAGTTTTGCGATGCTGACAAGGAACCTGCCAAGAAGCTCACTTTCCCTCAGAAAGAACTTTTTATTGCCAAATATCCTACTTATCCGATTGGACAGAAGATTCTGCTATGCTCTGTAACTCTTCTTGACTGTGGGTACCAGTTGAATGAACTCTCTCCCAGGATGCAGGAGAGAAATGGGGTGAAGAAACTCTAAATAGATGTTGAGTGAATGACACATGAACATGGAGCACAAACAGTGACTCTAACTTGTTTATTCTAGGAGTTTACTTTACCCTAGGGTTGACTGGTTACTGTTTTTACTAAGTGTTAGATAACAGTGAACTTGGAATTTAAGAGACTTGAACTTATACCCAGGTCCTGAGCTATTTCCATTTTCTGTGGCTATACAATGAGAATACCACCTTAAGCTCTCTATAAATATTAACCCAAATTGCTCTTATGGGCCCAAATAATCCAAACCTGTGAACTCTGATAAAGGGCTTCTTTATAACTTTTATGAATTGCAAAGCATCTTCACATGCAGGTACACTCAGAGTTCCATACTGCTTTAGGTATGCCACAGCACTTAAGTGGTTTTTTTCATATTCACCATCATGCTGCTCCTGTGGGTTATGCAAAACAGTGACTCTGGAAGCTAAAATGTGTTATTTGTGCAAAAAAAAGTTACTGTCTATTGATTATCATAATTATCTCAAATCCACATAACAATGTTGAGTGAAGAAATGAACTCTGTTTCATAGGTAGGAAATCAGAGTCTGAGAGAAATTCAGTAAGTTATCATACACCACCACCCCCACCTTGTAAAAAAGATCAAAAAGTGAAGAGGAAGAAACAAAGTTTTGGATGCTTGCCTGACTCCAAAAATGTGGGCATTTCTTACTATTTTGCCAATATCAAATTCCTTAGCAATACATGGTATTCCTTCAACCATCAACAGATAGTTGTGGAAAACCATTATTGTGGTACAATATGATTATTTTTACAACAATATTGAATACACACTGTGGGGCAGGCTGCAGATACAATGTGGAATAACAAAACATTGTCCCTGCTCACATGGAACTTGATGGAAAGAAAAACATAATGCAAATAAGACATAAGCACATACTTCTGGGTCTAATACTGGAATGGTCTACATGTTTTACATATATTTATTAACTTCTCATGCCAACTCTGTGAGGCCAAAATTTTTTTGTCTCTCTCTATTTTATAAATGAAAATAGTGAGGAAGAAGGATAATTTTCTCAGGACTACAGAGTTGGTCAATGACAGATCTGGAGTTCAAATACAGGGATTCTAGCCCCAGACTTCATGTACTTGACTAAGATCATGTCAATCATTATTTCATGACTGCTGTGGTAAATGCTGTCCACTAAAGGAATAATGTAAGGCTTAAAACATTAACTGGTTTTTTGCTGGGTACTGTGGCATATGTCTGTAAGCACCAGCCTTACAGGAGTGTGGCTGGGACTGGGGATTGAGGTTTGAGACCCTCTAGGGGCAACATAGCAAGACCTAGTCCCCCCAAAATAGCTGGGCATGGTGGCGCGCACCTGTACACCCAGCTACCTGGGAAACTGAGGCTGGGAATTGCTTGAGTCTGTGGTACCCTGGGCAACGGGCTTGTGGTTCCATGGGCAAAAATAGTGAGACCTAGTCTTAAAAAATAATCCCAAAACCCAAAGAGCATTAATTGTTTTTTATGTTAATCTCAGCTTTTATTAAAACCTCTACATTTACATACAGAATTTACATACAGAAAGAAGTCAAGAAATAAGTGCTCGTGCATGCACACACTTTACATCATTCTTAATCACTTTTATTTTTATTTTTTTACTTTTATCTTAATCACTTTTATTTTAATCATGCCTATTAGTGGTAGGGTTTCAATATATTTGTTATTTATGATTTTTATATCTAATATTTAAAAAATGAGAATAATGCATTAATTTTGTCATTCTAAATATGGTAAAGTTATTTTCATTTCAGAAAAACATGGTCCCTTGGTATGTTCAGTGAAATGTATTAGAAGGAAGAAACAAATACCAGATAACTTCACTCGTATGTGGAATATAGAGCAATGAAAAAGAGGAACAGAAAAACTAAATCAAAACAAACCCTAGAAATCTGACTGTAGAAATAAAGCTACCACTGGGAGAGGGGAGGAAAAAGGGGAAGAGGACCCATGGGTTGTGGTCTAGTATTTTGGGTGTGTTGGTTGTGGGTGTGCTGTTGAACCTTATGAACCCCACATATTACATACAATGTTGTAAACCACTGTCGTCTCAATTAAAAATTTTAAAGCAAGGAAAAGAAATGAACCTATTGTTACAAAACCTAAGTTTTGATTTAAAAAATTAATTATCTTTTAGTGGGGTGAGTATAAAAAATAGTTGATGCCCAAAAGGAAAAAACCCACAAATCCTTCATCAATTTACCACAGTTCATAAACACTGAGTCCATATACACTGAGAATTACATCCCCAAATATTCTGATCCAGTAAAACTAAGTTATTATTCTCCCCCTGTCTCCTCTCCTCTCCCACCCAAATTTGCCTGTTAAAAGGATTTTGTTGTCCTATTTTTGTGGAAAGGTAAAAACCATGATCCTAGTGGACTGCTGAGGCAAACTTTCTTACTCTTTATTATATGATGTGAAATTACTGCTTGATTTTTTTTTCAAGTGCAGTATATGCATGAAAAAGGGTACAGGCAAAAATGTACAACTTGGTTAGTTTTCACAGATGGAACATGCTGGTGTCACTAATTCCTAGATCAGAAAACAGATCCTAACTAAACCCTAGAGACTTCCTTCACAGTCTTGGCCTCTTCTAGTCCTTAATTGATGCTGCCCACATAAACAACCTGTTTCCCCACACCCTGATAATTTCTAACAGCAGGATTAGTCTGACCTGTTTTTGAATTTCAGTTAGAAACTCACTGTGTCTTCTTTTTTATGTCTGCTTTCTTTCACTTGATGTTTTCTCTATACTGCTGTACATAGGTTATACACCACCATTGTTTTCCAGCAACTTGGCATATGTGAACATTTTTTGATAAAATACTTGTTTTCAGCTTTTGTAGTTAAAAATAGTTATGTATTGATACTTGGACCTTCTTTTCTCCAACTCCCTAATTCCTCTCAATGGAGTTTCCTAAAAGAGGCAAGGAAACTTCGTGATAGAAAGGAAGATGCTGGATTCCCGTTAAGTCTGGTGTGTTTCACTGTTTTCTACAACGGGCGGTGGTAGCTGGGGAAGTGGAATGCTGCCCGGGAAAGGCATCAGTTTATCATCCAAGTTTGCCAGGCCAGTGAAACTGGCTTCCTGTGAAAGTCCCCCAGTGCTTGAAGACAGGAAAATACGTTGCCACCTCACATCTCCTATCTTAGTGCCCAAGCCAGAAGCTGGGACCAGGTCCAGCTATGACTCAGTTAACATCAGTTTCTGGTGAGATCCCATTCTCCTTATCATTATCAGTCATCGCCTATTGCTCATTAAGGAGTCTGTGAGTTTATTCATCTTAGATAGATAAATAGCCACTATGATTTAACTTGGGACTTGGGGATTATTACCCTCCCTCCTTTCTTCCCTTCCCCTGCTATGTGCTTATATGTGTTTATGTTAGCCAAAATAAGCCAGAAAGAAAAAGATAACTAAGGTCTATCAGTTCGTAATGGTCAGTTTCACTGTAACCCTCAGGCCCTTCCAATCAACAGTTGTCCAGGAAATGTCATCATGGACATTTTTGGAAACATACAGGGACAGTCTTGGGAGTCTTGGCAGCCATGGCACAGACTTCTCCACCTGGCTTTGATCTTGTTGGTGTAGAATTTAGGCAGCATGGTAGAGTGGTTGGTGAATGAATCTAAATCTGGAGCTCTAGAAAAATTTGCCCGTTGACTTCCTTCAATCTGAGAGCTGAAAATCTTCTGTATTTTCCTTAATCTGGGGTTTTCATGGTAAAATTGGGGAAACTCAGCTATTCACTCTTCAAAATAATGGTCAACACTTCTATTTTCTTAGGTAGTTAATAAACTTCTATTTTCTTAGGTAGTTAATAAATCTATTATCTCCCAGGGATGTTGAAATTTTAACAGAGGATTCAAAGTGGTTAAATTCAAAGAATAAATATCAACATGTTGGGTTAGAAAAAAAGAATAATAAGCACTGTTTTATAAATATTATTTTCTTATATTCCTAACTGCCTTAAGACAGCTGGGAAAATATTGGATAGAAGTAGAAATAAAGGGATCTGTGTATTGATCTTAAAGGGAATGTGTAAGATGTCTCACAATTAAGCAAAATGCTTATTCTAAGTACTCTTTGTAGGTGCACTAATCACATAATGAAAATTCCATATCATTTGAATTTAAAAAAATGGACTTAAAAGATTTAAACTTCATTGACAACTTTTCCTTCTCTAATCTGTAAATATGGAGACGTAAATCACTGGTCTTATAATATTAAACCAATTTTTTATTCCTGGGTTAAATCCAAATCTGCCATGGTGTATTATTCAGTTCCTCATTATGTACAAAGTCACATAGTAAATATAAAACACAGAGAAATTGAGCCACTTGCACATGGTCACATGCCCCAGGCATTTGTTTAAAGGAAAAAAAAATGCAGATTATCAAAACCTTGAACTTCTGAGAAGTTCTGAGGAGTGAAGTCAAAGGATAAGAGTTTAGAGATTATCACCAGACTACTTCATTCAGAGTCACTCCTTCCCTTGAATCCAGGCACCTAGAAATAAATTTCCTTCCATCACTGTTCTCTGGGACTTCAAGGTTCCATTTCAGGTCATATAGTGTCTGTATCACCTCTTAAATAAATCTTCAAGGAGGGCATTAAAGGTACGATAACTTTTGGGCAAGATAACTCTCTCTTATCAGGAGGCAAGATCACAGATTTACTTGAGGATGGAAGAATTAGTCTTGATTTGATTGCTTTGACCATATAGTGTTGCTTTCCTTCTTATATAATCTACTATATAATATCAGAGTTAAAGTATTAATGTATTTCATTCAGTGACCCAATTTGGTAACCAAGGTACTGGGATGCCATTTGTTGTTCCAAATACATCTGGAGATTTGTTTAAAAAATTATTAAAATCCACAGGCTTATAGAATTTCCTACTTTGCATTCAACTGGTTTGTTAAAATCTAAAACTAAAATTCATCTCGCACACAAATTTTTGTTATTGCGTGAGGTGGTGGGTATTAACACAATATACATATATCAAATCTTAATGTCATACGCTTAAAACTAACAAATGTTGTATGTCAACTCTATGTTAATAAACAAAAAGCAGGTTTCCAGCAGTTACTAGTCACAGAGCAGTGAAATAATCCAAATTTTTCTAAAAATGAACCTACTGATGGAGCAGAAGACAGGCAAACAGAAATTGAACAACTACAAGGGTGGCAGTCACTCAGGGAGCAGTCCAGATTTGTGCTTCATACACTTATTTTGCATCTATGTTGAGCTTGTCACTATTCATGCTTCTGTGTCCATGGCTGCACCAGAGCTGCCAAGCTTATGAAGTGGCAAATGACTATACAAGGCATCTCTCTGCAGTGTCTACCAGAATTCCCCTCTGAATTTGACAGCTTTTTAAAAAGTTATCACACACATGTCTGTGCTGTATTTTTTCCCTCATTTTCTGTGTTATTTCTCAAAACATTCCATATGGTTAAGTGCCATGATAATCTGAAATGCAAAGAAAGTAGAGAAATGGGGTTTTTGTTCTTGTATAACAGTTTGACCAAGTTTCTTAAAATTAATAAAGCCATGTGTTTGGGCAGAAATGGGACAATAAATAATCTCATATACTCTTGGTGAGAGGTCAGATTTATACTTTTATCTGGAGGAAAATGTAATAATATACGTCCCTATTTTAGGTGCATATATATTTTGCTCTACAAGATCCACTTCCAGTAATTTCTCTAAAGAAATCATAGAATAAATGTAGGTAAAGATAAATATCTTAGGATATTTTTGCAGTGTTGTTTTGATAGCAAGCAATTTTGAAAGCAAAATATTTATCAATTTCATTTTGTATTTTTTCTTGTCAATTTTATTTATTTGTTGAGGTAACATTGATTTACATAGGTGTTTGTGTTTTAGAAGCATATGATCTTTCCCTTCAGATGATGTTACTATATTGTACCTATCATTCAGGCACCCAATAAGGGATATTTTTAATAAGATATGTGCATTAAACAAGAGAATATTATGTAGCCACTATAAAGGATGAAGTAGACCTATTTTTAATAATGTTAAAAGCAATCCTTGAAAGTGATTCAGTGAAGACTAAAATACGAAACTAAAACTGGAATTTTTGTGTTGAAAATATGTTATGAATTTTGAATTAAAGTTCGCTAAATGTTGCTAGTGATAAAATGGATGGTTTTTATTTTTCTTTCTTTCTATATAATATGGATATAGAGAATATTAGCTTTTCTATTTCATTTCCACAAAGCGTTTCTTTTGGAAGTTTGGTTTTATGAATTACATTGACAAATGATCTACAAAATTTTAGTTTTAATTTAATAAATTGTAGAACAATAAATGTTAGCCCTAGAGAACACTCATTAAAGCACAACTTAAATACAAAAAGTATTAAATTCACCCAAATTAAAATCTCAAATTGATAGGGGGGGTGCCTACCCCCTCCCCCCCCCCGTGCCATTGTCTCTTGCTTTAGAATTGTTAATGTTACTAAGTGCTAAGTAAGATTTTAATTAGCATACAGGCTTGACAGGGCTTCCTACCTCAGGAGTTCTCTTGGCGAGAAATAAGGATACATAAAGAGCATTGGAACAAAGAAAGGGATTCTGCCATTTGTGGGATGAGCATTTTTGGTCAGGGACTTTGGAGGATGAAGATATGAGCCATGTGAGCTTGGCAATGTGACCAAAGCCTGGGGCCTGCAGCCTTGGGTTGGCCCAGGCTAGGAGTGTGTCTGTTAAAAGCAGTTAAGGAGTTTGGAGATTTGAACTCCATGTTGGAGTCTGCTTTGCTGAGTTTGACTTGTATCTGGGGAGAAGCCGTGCAAAAGTCAGGCCTGGAAAGAATGTGAACTTTGCTATTTCCGTATTATAGAGCTTTTTTCTACTACCTGGAGGAAGACAAAAAGAAGACAGAGTGGAAGAGTTGGAGCACGCCAAAGGAAGATGCTTTTGAGCACGTGGAGATGAACTCTGACTGACTGATGTTGGTGAGATGATCAGGACTGAGAGCCTGAGGATTTTTGGACAATCTGCGGAAAGGACTTTGGACAATGCTGAGAAAGGTTTTGCACAATGTTAAAGCAATTTGGAGTTTTACTTATATGTTTCTTTTTGCAGTAATTAGGAAATCACTTTGTTTAGTAATAAATTAATCTACACTCTGAGAGTCTTGGTTTGATTTGGGATTTTGGTGAGAAGGCTGGGGATGGTGGAAAGAACCCACAGAAGTTTAAAAGAGTACCCTCTTGAGGCAAATGAGTCTAAAGTTTAAACGGTTTTTCTAAGTTTTTATCTTTCTAGGGAAAAGCAGGCAGAGGTGTTCTAAGTTCAAGTCAAAAAGTCTTTTATTTTTCTTTTCACCCAGTTTCAAAATGATGACTTTTTCTGCCTTTTGATTGTTACAAGGAAAGCAAATCCCCTTGAGACTATTCCATCTCCTCGTAAGACAATGCCCTTTTATCAGGAGCCAGGATCATGGAATTATTTGAAGATTAAAAAAAAGAATTTGTTTGATTACTTCCAGCTAAGTGAATTTATGCGGTTTTTATTTTTCCGATTCTTTGTTCTATTACAATCTATTGTTTAATATCATAGCAAGAGTTTGTATGAATTTCAATGAATTGTCCATTTTGACAATCAAGACATACTGGAAAAGGAAGCAAACTAAGCACCCATGTAAATTTTGAAGTGCTGTTCAAAGTTACCTATCCATTTGTAGGACTCATTTAAGGTCTTGCAGGTTAGAGGGAGGGGCACCTGAAGTCTCCCAGAACCAATATGCTTTTGGAAGAGTGAAAATACTTTTATTGCGAAAAATCACTTTCTAATTCATCTGATGAATGCAGAGTATTTTCTGTGAATACATATCTAATAATAGTGTGCAGAAAAGAATCATCTTATTCCATTCAAATCAAGTCATCTTTCCTCTTTCCTTTTTTCCAATTCCTGTTCACATTTTCACCATAAGATGGAATTAACTATCTGTCCTTTTGTGGATCACAGAACAAGAACATGTGTATATTCTACCTCCTCTATCCTGTTCATATGATCACTTTTTATTCCAGGCTCTTCAGGAGAGGGGCTGTGTCTTGCCTTTGGAGTACAGTTTGGAAAACAGTATAGAACAGGTCCTCACAAGAATATGGGGCATAATGAAACAATCCCTGGGTGGGGCTTAGTGAGCACAGCTATGATAATGTGGAGTGTGTCCTGTGAATTCATTTCTATTTAAGGTTATGCGGGCAAACAGCTTTCTGATAGTTTATGTTCACTGTTCGAGACTTTTGCCCAGAGGACTGATTTCCTTTCTTTTCCTTCCCTTTCAAAAACTGGAGAGCAAAGATAGAGAGAAGCAATATTTGTGCCTAACACCACAGACCAACTTAAATAGAATTTCAGGATGAAGAGTTTGAAGTTCCCTAAACTATTGTAAGATTAAATTCCCAGAACTATATCGAGAAAGCTAACATTGTTGTCCATGACTCTGTTAACCCTCAGGAGAGGGACAGGCATTTCATAGGAAAAAAAAGGCTTCCTTTGGGAAGTTTAGATAAGGTCATTTAAGCTCTCAGAAGGCAGTATTTAGTCTTTATTTTTCATTTCTATTTTTATCTATATCAATGATTACATTGGGGGGATTTAGTTGTAATTTCAGCAGAAATAGCTTTGAAACAGCAGAGAGGTTTATGATATACCATCATACAGAAAAGGAAGGTTTTAGAACAAAATGAGCATGGTGTTTCTGATTGAAAGACTGACAGTATTTTTGGTGCTTCCCCCCTTCTTTATGTCTTTCTTAATTTTCATTATCTTCTAACAATAAACATGCATCAGATTAAAAATAAAAAGCAATATGTTTTACTTTTTCTTAAATAGTACCTTGTCATCCTTCAACCTTTTATGTAGAAAATTCTACAGTCTTCTCTGAGCAGACAGACCAGCAGTCCAGACTTAACAACTCTGATGATACCAGACGATTAGCATGGCATAGGAGACCCACGTGGCCTGGGTGTTCTCTATCTCTCCAGCTTCCACTGCCCCTGGACCCTCTCTCAAGGAACCCAGGCTGCTCCAAGAAGCCATGGCTGGCCTAGAATATTCTCCTCACTCGGTGTGTTCATACTATCTAAATCAAGATCGCAGCTCTGAAGTCATTCTCTCCATGGGCCTTGCTTAGATCATGTCCATCATACCCTTTCACTTACCATATTTTTTTCTTCATTCATTTGTACGACTTCTATTCAATACCAAATATCTCTCCCTCACTCCACTCCCCGCTCCTCCATAACACAAATAATTGTGAGCTCCCATGAGGGTTTGCTCATTCTTAAATCCCTAGTGCCAGGTTATTGCCTAGAGACTTAAAAAACTTAAATATCCTTGTATATGTGGATATATCATTGTAATGAGAAACACAGAATTTAAAGAAGATAAAATGGAGCACTTTCATAGTGTCTACACATCAATCTAATCAATGAATCAAATGGATTTGTTGAATGTCCATTTGCCCTCTGCTATAGACAACTACAGGAAAAACAAGATTAATATTGGAAAGTGTCCCTGCTCCCTGTGGAATTCATAAAACACTATAAAAATGAGAAAATGTATAAGAGAATCAGTAACATTATTAATTGGAAGTAGATCATGTTTTTATGGGCAACATAATTAAAAACAATCGTAATGCTCCACATAGATCATACTCATACAAGTGAATAATATAAAGTCTGAACCACAGCTTTTAAACAAAATCAAATAGCATTTTCCTCCCATCCCCTTCTCTAGGAATTCCTTAATACTTCCTTTGTACTTGCTAAAATTTAACATTATCCACATTAAAGTTCATAAGAATTTTTAGTTTATATAGTATACCTCCTTCAAATCTACCTGAGAAATGTTTTTATGAGATAGTGTCAAAAAGGTAGCAGGAGATTAAAAAGTAGAACAGAAGGAAGTGGAGGTCTTAGAAAAAATGATTATTAACACCTCACACTTACAAAGTGCCAGTTATGGGTCAAAGAAATTTAGCATAACTTCGTGTGACTATGCTAACACTTCTACACTTTTGGTGACTATAACTATCCTTATTTATTCACATAGCTGAGGGAACTGAGTCACACAGAGGCTAGTAACCAGCTGACTCACTCAGCTGTCTCAAGGGTGGCAGAGCCAGGTAGTCTGGTGGCAGAGTCCGGCAGTCTGGCCCCAGAGGTTGGCCTTCTGAACTCCTCTGTTGTACTGCCTCCAAGTTCTGCATTCTTTCCTCTTCCTCAGTGTCTCTTATCCCTCTGCCATCATTCTTTCCACAACACTTGCTCTCCCAGTCTTTATGTTTCTAACAGGGTCCCAAATTTCTAAGTGCAAATGTAGCCAAAGCATCATTAAATAAATCTTCTTTATCTCCAGTAGGTCTTTCTTCCAAATACCCCTAGTCAATTTGAATATATCCATGAGATCCTTATTATAAGCTGTTGCAATCAAGGATAATACCATTATCACACAACTAGAATTCCAAGAGGACAAATTGAAGTTAGGTTTTTTCTGAGTTGACACTTAATTTTGCTGCCTAATACCAGTTCTTAATAATAATAATAACAATAAAAATCATAATATCTGTTGAGGGCTGTGTGCCAGATAATGTTACAAGTGCTGTCCTTGTATTAATTCATTCAAGCATAGGGTAACCCTACCATGTAAGTTCTGTGGTTATCAGTCTGTTTCACATTTGGCAAAACAGAGGTGCTGAGGTTTTATGCAAGTTGCCTGATGAACAGCCAGATGTGGAGCCAAGCTGGAGCTCAGGTGATTTAATGATGGCATACAAATATTAACCACTGTGTCACACAGCTTCCTTGTCCCCATACTGACCTTTCCACATTTCTTTTTCTGATATTAGAAATAAACACTACCTTTTATAATACCCTATGTCTGCTTTAGATAGCATCTCCAAATGATTTCAACAATTACCCCCAACTGCCAGAAAACCCTCAGTGGCTTTTTCCTTTCCTACCTAGTTTTTTGGTTAGTTATTTCCATCCTTTCCTTTAGAGTGATAGTGAATGTTTAGTCTCTGAGATTTCACAATAACTGGGAAATTTACACTAGAACATTATGATTAAGACTAAGTGTGTTTTCCAAACTTAAGAACTTAAGTAAGGCTTCATATCATAATCAGAGGAAATGTGACCCCTGAGGTATGAGTGCTATTCCTGCATTGCCTGGCCAGTCTGGGATGTCCAGGGGTGACTCACACTTGCCCCTCTCTCCAGCCCATCTACCATGGAAACAGACAATCCCCTGCTAACCTCGGTTACTGTTTCTCCTAAATTGCCAGCTTGCGTCTGTAATATCAGTATTCTAACTTCATGGGAAGGGCTGTGGTGAATTTCTGGAAAGTGAATAGGAAGTTGTTTTTCTAAACAGCCTGACACTGAGGGGAGGTGGCAAGGCTATATATCAGAAGTCTGGGTTGGGCAGACGGCAGACTGTCAAGCAAGTAGCAGAGGAGATGGTAAGTCCATTTTTAATTTTCCTAGGGGACGCAACTGAGTCGATGTGGCTTGAGGCTAAGTTGGGTGGGTAAATGTTCAGAAAGTGAGGAAGAGTCATTTTGTCAGATAGCCTTTTAAGGTTAGCAATCAGTATAAAACCTGCTGTCTATGTTCACCTTTCCAACAAACTTATAAATTATTTCCACTCTGCAAAGGAAATGGTATGCCTTACAGAAATCAAGTGTCTACCTAAAGTTGCACTGTGAGAATTCATGTTGCCTGGGTCTGGACTCCTGTTGTGTGGCTGCACATTTGCTTTTTTCCCTACAAGGGCACAGAGGACTCATTGAATAGATATTGCAAACCCTCAACACCTTTCTCCAGAATAGCTCTCCTCTCTGGGTTGAATGCAAAGTTAGACAAGTCTGTTGAATAGTTTCTTAGCCCTAACCTTCTTGTTTCATTCATTGAGCCCCAAAGTCTGCTGAGACTACAGTGGAGTGTCTACAGCATTCCTGTTCCTGCTCCAAGCCTCCCCCTATGAGTGACTCCCTTTCCTTTGTAAACTGGACATGGTCTACTGTATAGTGACATAAGGATTAAATGAGATTTCAGTGAAAAGCATTTAGATCTGAACCTGACACTGACCAATAAATTACAGTTACTGACCAGTAAATGTTTGCTATTATTATTATGAAGGAGACAAGATTCTTAGGGTTAAATGGGTTTTGCTATCAGGGAAGATGCAAGGAAAACTAGGTTTCCATAAATTCATCAACAAAGTTGTAGCCAAGTTTTACCCCAACTTATCAAAAGTATGTTATATGATCCCAAGCTCCAAAACCCCATAGTCTCTGACTACAGAAAAACTAGGCTGATGTTGAACGCTTTCTATGGGATACCAGAAGAAATCAACCCTTACATCCAATCCATCCACCTCTGTGCTTTAGACAACTTTTCAATATTTGTAATTAGGGTTTTCAGTGGGGTTTGGGTGGGGGAGAAGAGGGTGAAGAGAAGAGGAAAGAGTTTGAATATATCCAGACTTTGAACTCTTATGACATAGGGAGGTAGATTGTTTTTATCTTTTGCATTTCAAATTTGTCTTGAATTGGCCAACATAAATGAATAAGCAGTTAATCCTTTCTTCCTTCTCTTCAGTAGCTTCCTCTACTTTATAGATAAGTAATCATATTTGATGACAGTTATTTGAAATTTTGATGAAAGATATAATACCTCTTCCCAGAGAAAATGCAGCCATTCACATAAACACCCTGTTTGGTGGACAACCTGGGGAATTCCGAGAACTTTACATGGGCTCTGGGTTAAGAACCTCATCCAATCACTGCCCACCTCCCCCCCCCTCTTTGATTTGTGCTTAGAAGTTTTTCCATTGGCATCCTGAAATGAGGCTGGGTTTTGTGAACGAGGATGTCAGTGGTAAAATTAGCAATGATGATGAGGCTGAAAGTAAAGTCAAGGGAAAGGAAATTAAGAATGTTGTACTGCAGAGCAAAGAAAAATCAGGGAGTGTTTAGGCAGAAAACAAAGTACTTATCTAAGCTTATAGTTTACAACTTGACGGAGAAACAGAATCTTCTTTTCATGGTACCATTCTTATCACCTCTGTAAGTCACCAGGACCACAAGCAGTCATGGAAACACTCCTTTCTAAGTAAAATGAGGTCCAGGGGGAAAATGCTTGCGCCTCCCACTTTCTCTCTACCTTTCACATTACCCCACAATCCTTTTCAGTTCTTTGGAAGAGTAAAATTCAAGATAATCATAATGCAAAGTAGCCTTAATGATGGTTTGCACAAACTCAGGATATTATTCTAGTTACCTAGTCTCAAACAACCTCTGAGTGAATTCCATTTGGAAGCAGGATGCCAAAGAACATTAAACTGAAGATTAGCAAGGCACACGGTCACTTCTCCTAAAGAGGTATTTCCTTTATTTTAAAACGTAATTAACTTGTTTAGTGAAACAAGGACAGAGTTCATAACCCCTTTGTATCCTAGATCCTGACCTAAGGATGACACAGTAAAAGCAGGAATAGATATGAGAAGGCCTGATGACCCCAAGGATGTCAGTGGAAAATTAATACTCAAATGAAAAAATTTATTTTATTGATTGCATTTATCTATATATCTGTATATAAATGTACATGCATGTGTATAAATTGCCTCATTTACTATCCTGGAATTCTCCCATCACCTTATCACCTGTGAACCATTTTAATCTCTTGTGCCCTCTGCTCCCCCGTTTTTACCCTCCTCCCCCTCTTTCATTCTATGCTTCAATTCTGTTGGCAGTTTTACATTTTTCTTGTCCATTTGTTTGTTTGTTTTCCCTATATCCCTCATGTAAGTGAGGCAATCCCATATTTCTCCTTTTCTTTCTGGCTTGTTTCCACTAACATGATTCTTTCCAGCTCCATCCATGTTGCTGCAAATGACATAAGTTTGTTTTCTTTGACTGACTGCTGCATAATATTCCATTGTGTACATATACCACATCTTTTTCAGCCTTTTTCAGACATAAGTTTGTTTTCTTTGACTGACTGCTGCATAATATTCCATTGTGTACATATACCACATCTTTTTCAGCCATTTGTCAGTTTTGGGGCATTTGGGTTGTTGGGGCATTTCCATATCTTGGCTATTGTAAATAACGTTGCAATAAACATGCATGTACAGGTGTCCTTTTTAATTAGTGTTTTTGTATCCTTTGGGTAGATTCCCAGTAGTGGGATTGCTGGGTTGAATGGTGGTTCAGTTGTTTGAGGGTCGTCCATGTTAGGAGTTGTGCGTGGAATGAACAAGGAATTGAGACGGAAGAGACTGATAGCAATGTGTGAGGCTCTCCCACAGAACGGGGATCCTGGGAAGCATGTCCTGGTTCAACTTTAATGAAGCTGAGAAATCCCTTATATATCCCAGCAAGGAAATTTTACAATGATGGAATGAGGATGTAGCAAAGCGTACATGACATGCAGCAGGCAGGATGAGGGGAAGCATGATAACAGGAGAATTTACCTTTGGGGGCAACAGTCATCACCAGTAGGTCTCATGTCTCTTGGGACATTCCAAAGAGGTTAGGAGACTGTGTCACAGGTGAGAGACCAGCTACTGACCACCCTCCAGTGTGCCAGAGAGGGCTAGAGAGATAGGAGGTGTTCCTCTTTTCTGAAGTTCCATCTCTCTACCTACTTCCACATTCCACACCTCCACACAGCCTTCCATAGTGGTTGGACCAGTTTGCACTGCCACCAAAAGTGTATGAGTATTCCTTTTTCTCCACATCTACGCCAGTACTTGCTATTGTCTGTTTGGTTTTTTTTAATAGGCCATTCTTATTGGTGCAAGATGGTATCTCAGTATGGTTTTGATTGGCATTTCCCTGATTATTAGTGATGTGGAGCATTTTTCTATACGCCTATTGGCTATTTGTATTTCCTCTCTGGAGAAGTGTATTTTTAATTTTCCCCATTTTTTAACTGGGCTTTTTGCTTGGTTTCTGTTAAGTTGTGTGAGTTCTCTGTGTATCCTTGTTATCAGACCCTTATCACTTGTATGGAGGGCAAAATTTTTCTCCTGATCAGTTGGGTTTATTTTTGTTTTGGTTATTGTCTTTTTTGCTGTAAAGATAACTTTTTAGTTTGATGTAGTCCCAGCTGTTTATGTTTTTCAAAGAACAAAATGTAAAGCATCATCCTTCTCCCACATCCACACTTAACTGCCAATGAACATTTAAATATTATTACAGATGCATCTCTAAATGAGAAGAGAGGCTTTTTCCTTTTTATTCATGTGGATCAATATTGTTTATTGATATAATGGATAAGTTCAAATCAGTCCTAGTTCTTAGTTCAGTTTTAAGAATTTAAATATCGAGAAACCTCATGTATAAGAATAAGTGGATGGAAATGGGAGTTGTTAGATAGCAATATATATTCTTTGAACTCCTTCCAAGTTTTATGCCCTAAATTATGTAGCAATTTATGATCAAAATTTTAATCAATGGTTTAGCATCTGACAACTTAGTTGGGTCCATCCATCCATCAAAGTTGATTAAAGGAAAGACATCAAAACCACTGTACTTAGAAATGCGTTTGTTACACTATCACTAGAAGCGGTGAGCTCAACACCCATCTCAATATATTAGATTTTCCCCGTGTGATACACCAGTACTTTTTACCTGTGTGCCAAAACCCCATCATAAGTGAGAGTCAGTTTAGTAAAAGGCATGATTTCTTTTATAAAGCAGGAAAAGAACATATTCTTGAATCAGTTTTAGGAAGAAACACATGTGGAAGGTAGAGAATATGAACATAGATTTACTTCAAATGTCCCTTGCTTATGACCCCCTTGTGAGGTCAGGCTCAGTAAAGGTTGGTGTGGGACATTTGAATAGAAATGTAGAAGTAGTAATAATTGGTGATACAAAAAAATAAAAAATGAATCTAGAGAACTTATTGTGATTAGGTTCCCACTAAGGGATTACTACCATAGTTCCTGTGCAAATAAACAGGATCGCAAATCATGTTGTTATACTCTCAGTGTTGGACTATAAGTCCTACAGAGTCATCACCTTCACAGCACAGTGGGCTGTGTGTCAGTTTCATCATAGGTCTTGCAGAGGTCAATTGACTGGTGCTCTAGCTCTTAAGAACACAAACTATGCCAAAATGGGAAAAGACCAGGTGTCCTATACAAAGATGTCCTCACTATCAGGAAGACAAACACTGGTTCCGGTTAGATCCTCCCCACTATCAGGGTAGGCTATAGCTAGCAGTGCATGCACACCTAGATGTACACACACATACTATGCCACAGCACCCCCTCTACCCTATCCCTGGAAATTGATCTTTAGCAAGTCAGAGTTTCTATACAGGGCTTTTAAGTAGCAATGTAACTGAAAAACACCAGTAGAGTTTCCGTTGCAAAACAAATGCATTGTCTTTCTATTGGAGGTTGTACTGGGGTGGTTTTGGAAGGGCACTGATACAACAACTAGGTATAGTCATGTCACACTCTGATCTTCAACAACAGCACGGCATATATATCTAAGCATATAGGTTTGTGAAGGTAGAAAAGTAGAATGGAAAAAAGCTCTTGTTTCAAAGTCAGGCTCAGCTGCTGTCATTGTGGATATGTTGCTTTAAACTCTCCAACCTGCAATGTTTTCATGTGTAACATTAGGGAGTTGGGCAAGTTGAACATTTCCAGAAATTATAGCAGAATTATTCAGAAATTATAATTATAAATTAATAACATTTAAAAGTACCAAAGGGGAATGTTTGAGATACTCAAGGGCACAAACCACACATGCTTACTCATTATTGATTAGTATTGTAAATACAGGCTAAATGATAGGCAAGAAAAAAGTTACAGTTCAATAATACAGAAGAGATGGCACAGCAGAGGTGGTTGATGCCCTGTGCATTCACATATAGGTCAGACATTGTCTGTGAGGATCAGAGGTTTCTGTGTGCTGTATTACTCCTGGGTATGGCATACCAGTTCTTTTTTTTTTTTTTTTTTTTTTTTGAGTCTAGGTCTGGCTGTTTTAGTCCGTGAAACCGCAGGCTCTCGTTGCCCGGGGTACCACAGACTCAAGCAATCCCCAGCCTCAGCTTCCCAGGTAGCTGGGATTGCAGGCGCGCGCCACCACACCCAGCTATTTTTTTGGAACTAGGTCTCGCTACCGGACCCAGGCGGGACTTGAACCACGATATCTAGCCCCGGCCACTTAATAGGCTGAAGCTTACAGGCACAAGCCACCGTGCCTGGCCTGGCATACCAGTTCGTAAAGATGAACAAGAGCACAATAATTATGAATAATTATGAATAATACCTTTGGTATTTTTCTTATATGCATATTAAAATTTGTGTCTTAAGAAAAAATTATTAGTGGCATGAAGTCATTACTCAATAAATGTTTGTTGAATGAAGAAATGAAATCTGCCTTGAGAGTTGGTACAGGTAGCAGAGAGATTAAGCCAGCCCCCCATGAGAAACAGGTAGATGGTAACTCAGCGTCATGATCATTGGCTAGAAATTTCTGGGCTACCTTGATTGCACATAGACATTAAAAGGAAACTTTTCTTTTCTGTTTCAGGCTAGCTGCCTAAAAACCACCTGGAACTGGAGATCTCAGAAAGCAGTCTTCAGAACTGTCCAGCTCCTTTGCTTCAGTGTCCTGATTGCTGGTAAACTTCATGCTAACTTTTCAGCTGGCCCTGAGGCTAAGGTAGAGAGGCCAGACCCAGTGGAGAAGTTAAGGATAGGAATCATTTATTGTGAGACTTGGGAAAACTGCAAGCTTGGATTTCTAGAAGAAAAATATACCCAACACCATTATATTGATAGAAAAAGTTTCTGGAATAACTGAAATGGATAAATGTATTCACTAGACACAGTAAGCTAAGATTTTACACAAATGTTTCAACTCCTTTAAAAATCATTGCTTAAGGCCGGGCACGGTGGCTCGTGCTTGTAAGCTTATGCCTATGAAGCAGCCGGGGCTTAGGGATCGTGGTTCGAGTCCCGCCTGGGGCCCGTAGCGAGACCTAGTTCCAAAAAAATAGCTGGGTGTGGTGGCGCACGCCTGTCATCCTCATCCCAGCTACCTGGGAAGCTGAGGCTGGGGATTGCTTGAGTCCGTGGTACCCCGGGCAACGAGAGCCTGCGGTTCCACGGGCAAAAATAGCGAGACCTAGTCTCAAAAAAAAAAAAAAATCATTGCTTAATATTTTTGTGTACTAAGGTCCTCATCTTTATACTGAAAGCAGCTGTAAAATTTAGTTGTTAACATGTTACTGTGGAAGAAAGGATCTGCAAAGACCAAACTGCTGAGAGTTTATGAAAGTCATCATGTAGGCTCCACAATATTAGAATGAAGTCTTATAGCAAAGCAGGGCAAGAGAATATCAGTGAGAGAGGATGTAATCAGCTCTCATGCTTGCAGCAGAACAGAAGGATGAATAGGAACAGGGATTTATAAACAGGGAAGGAAGTCATTTCCAGGCCTGATTGTACACTGGCCTCTCCTTGTTTGGATGAGCTCCCACTGACTCTGGTAACAGTGTTGTGTACAGCAGTACCCTTTATATTCTTAAAGGGCACATTCTTTATTTTTATTTGATATCATAGACACCCATGAAGCATGGTTTTCAAACAGTGTCTTAACAAGTTTAACAAATGAGTAATAATATAGCCAAGAACTGTAGGATGAGTGTAAGTTTGCAAATCAGGGGATCTGATGTCAAAGCTATGTCTTCCACAAACCTGCTGTGTTTCACTCATACAAGAAATGTTCATTGTATATCTGGTAAGTGCCAAGCTCTGTACTTGCTGCTAAGGATGCAGTACTATAAAAAGACATCAGGATTCATAATCATGTAGGTGAACACCAGGTGATAGAAACAGACATTACAGTTCATGGCACAGATGAAGTGCAATGAGAGCTTGGAGAGAAGAGCTCCATACCTGCTGGGGGGGAAGGAAACCAGGCATAAAGGGGAACACAATCATGACAGCAAGGGGGCTAGTGCAAAGACATGGATGTGGGAGTAGTTTTTCTAAGAAAGTGAGAAAGTAGGTGAGGATGTTGGGCCAGCAGACAGACTCTGGGTCCTAAAGTGTCTTAGCTTCATGTGAAGAGGTAGGCCCTATTAAAACAAGGCAGATCTCAAGACATTTTAGGTGTCATTTAATTAGTTGGGCAAATTATTTAATTCATCTCTATTTATAAAAGGTGGTGAAGATTAGATTAGCTGCTAGGTCCCTTCCAAATCTGGTATCTTCAATTTCACATCTTTAATACCAAAAATCATAAGAGGACATTTTTCTCTTCTGTCTTTATGTATACCTCTCTTTATTTATTTATTTATTTTTTTTGGGAAAAGTTTTTTTTTAATTTTATTGAGGCAACACTGGCTTATTACATTGTGATTCAGAGGCACAGGATCACATCTACTCAGATGTATGTCACCACACTTCCTGCACCAAGGCATCTATAGGCCTTCACCATAGTTCATTGTGCCCCAACATTATCTTCCCCTTCCCCCCACCACTCTCCTACCTCTCTAAGCTCTCCTGAATACCTCAGTCACATTTCTAGGGTTTGTTATTGGTTTGGATTTGATGAAACAATTTCTGTTTTCTTATATTCCGCATATAAGTGAAACCATGAAATATTTTTCTTTCTCCTTCTGACTTAATTTACTTAACATATCCCCTCCAGTTCCATCCATGTTATTGCAAATGGCAAGAGTTCAGCTTTTCTTTATCATCGAGTAGTATTTGTTTTGAATCTATACCACAGCTTCTTGATCCACTCATCAGCCTTGGGCATTTAAGCTGTTTCCATCACTTGGCAATGTTACTAGTGCTGCAATGAACATTAGTGTACATATATCCCTTATAATTAGTTTTTGCAATTTTACATCCTGTAGGCATCTGTAACTTTAAGTGAAAGATGAAAACCACTCTTTTCCCTTAAAAACAATGATATTAGACATAAAACAGTTATGTTTGGTGTATTTGTATTGTTCAGAACCTCTGCTGACTACAAAAGCATATTTATGCTCACAGCCTCCCAGTGAGGGATGCTAACCTGTTGCTCACCTTCCTTTACTTAGAACTAATGAATCAGAAAGAAGTGGCAGCATGGACTTATCATTATAGCACCAAAGCATTCTCATGGAATATTTCCCGGGCATTCTGCCAGAAGCTCTACACAGATTTAGTGGCCATCCAGAATAAAAATGAAATTACTTACCTCAATGACGTTATACCTCAGTACAGCTCTTACTATTGGATTGGGATACGAAAGATAGATAATAAATGGACCTGGGTGGGAACCAAAAAGCCTCTCACTGAAGAGGCTGAAAACTGGGCTGACAATGAGCCGAACAACAAGAAGAACAACCAGGACTGCGTGGAAATATACATCAAGAGCTCACTGGCCCCTGGCAAGTGGAATGATGAGCCCTGCTGGAAAAGGAAACGGGCCCTGTGCTATCAAGGTAGGGCCTCTCTACTCTGCAATTTGACATTCTAAGAAAAAAAAATGTCTTCCTTGATTGGTTAATAACCACTGAGTCAATAACATGGGGCCACAAATCCAGAGACACAAATGAAGACAATGAGTAAAGTATTAATTCATTATGGTTGTTGAGTATCTTGAAGAACATAGGATTAGGGGGAAACTGGCCTTTTGCAATTAAGAGGAATTTTAATATCACACAGACCATCCTCATTTTATAACTGATGAAATAGAACAGGAAATTATAGTCTCCTAAAATTCATGTCCAGGGTCTTTTTTTGTGTGTCCCACCATTACAGAGACTATGCTGCAAACAAACTCAGTCCTGCCTCTAAGAGACACAGTGCAATATCCACTGAACACCAGTGTGTTACAGGCACTGTCATTTGCTCATATGTTATTAGTCCATTTAGTATGAACTTCCTCTCATGGATTCCTCTAATGCTCTTATTTTGCAAAAAGGTCAAGGCTCAGCTATCAAGTAATCAGAGTCCACCCAAGGTTCTGAGCTACTTGATGATGAACCAGTCTCAAACTCACACTGATTCTGGAGATGATATTTTTAGTCACACATGCTACCACACTTTTTTCTCGACATTCTCATGAGGCAACTTGAGACATGACCAAGAATCACCCATGCTTTATAGATTCCCAGGATAACAACCTATCTTCAGGTCTGCGGGGCTCTGTTAAGGCTTAGGGTGGGTGAGAAAAAGGAAGAAGTAACTAAAAGTAAGGTTCTGTGAGGTTATTTGATTCTCGAGTCTCCCAGTTCTAAAGTAAGCATATATGCATGAGTGCTTGCTTCTTCCTGTCATCATATGCCTGGTACTAGAGCTGATCCTGTCTCTCTGATGTGGCTTGCCAGCCAGAAAAACCCCTCCCACCCTGGGGAGCATAGAACACCAGGGCTAGGAAGCATATTGATAGCCCTGAGCAAGAGAGTTTTGAGCTCTCTCCAGCTCCTTTAAGCTCATGGTGCAGATGGTACATACTCTCCTCTATGTGTCCTGCATTCTTTAGAATATAGATACTTCCCCTTGGGAGCCCTCAACAATAAGAAACAGAATACACATAAAACGTATCCATGGGTGGTTTCATTTGTACTTGTGTTCACAGGTAGTAATTCCTCCCTTGGAAATGTTAAGTGCAGCCCAAAACAGAAGTCACATCTTGCTCACAAGCTGTTCTCCAGAGAATGCTGTGGCTTTGTGTTGTCAGCTAGCTCAGTCTTACCCAAGAAAGGCTAAGTCTGTGATTTGGAACAAAAACCCAGCTTTTTGGCACATTCCTGGAAATGCCCATGATTCTGACCCTTCTGTGTCTATGCAGCCTCCTGCCAGGACATGTCCTGTAACAAGCATGGCGAATGCATCGAGACCATTGGCAACTACACCTGCTCCTGCTTCCCTGGGTTCTATGGACCAGAATGTGAATATGGTGAGGCTGCTGCTGTGTTATTGTTGCTATGGTCACTGGGCTTGGTCAAGTTGATGTCAGACAGTGAGTCATGTTGGACACTTGGGTGAGTGAAGGCTCGTTCTGGACTCAGTCCTCTGTCCATCTGCCCCAATCTAGATTTGTCAGCCCTAGAAGCACACTTTAGGTAAAAACTTTGCTCTTAAAATATTTGCTCATAAAATTCCAAAAGTTAAAAAAGAATGTAAAGACAGCAAAACAAAAAATGCTCCTTCTGGCTAATTTTACTTGTTTGAAATAAAATAGAAATCAGTGAAAGAGTGATTAGTTCTCCAGAAGCTTTCAACTAGAAACAGCACTTAAAAATGATCAGGTTGGGTTGGGGACCTAGAGGATAGTTTCAGTTTTCAGCAAACCTGGCATTGTCTTCCAGATGGCCATGAAAACAAAATCAATCTTTTGTCTTCACAGTCACGGAGTGTGGAGAACTTGACCTCCCTCAACATGGACATGTGCTCATGAACTGTAGCCACCCTCTGGGACACTACTCTTTCAACTCAACGTGTACCTTCCACTGTGCTGAAGGTTACAAGTTGGATGGACCCAGTAATCTGCAATGTTTGGCTTCTGGAATCTGGACAAATAAGCCCCCAGAGTGTATAGGTATGTACCTACACTTCTTTATATCCTTATAGATAACTAGATTTACAGATGGGAAATAAACTTTCTCCTCGGGAGAAAAAAAAGAGAAAGAATCAGGATTTACATTAAATGGGAAATTCTGATTATTACTATTACCTATCAACTAAATGACACTAATCATAATTGTCACAGTAACTGGTATCTAGAAAATGAGGTCATCAGTTTGACTCTTGATTGGTTGGCAAAAAATTACAAAGGACCTCTTGCCCTTTGTTAACTGCAAACGAGTAGAGTACAATAATGAGAACTATAGGTTGAGTTTTATTAATGCCATCACTTGCCTTGTTTCTTGAAAGTGTAAGTGAATACTAAGGGTATTTGGTCTTTCCAAATAGCTACTGAAAGTAAATCTTTTTCACCCAGGGCATCACTCTGCCTGTGTCACTGCAGAAAGTGTAGATAGCTGCTGTAGAATCCTAAGGTTTCCAAAATGCTGAACATGGAACCAAGGACTAAGGTTTTCTGGTTGTTTCCAGCCACCCAGTGCCCAGCTCTGAAAACTCCAGAGCGAGGCAGCATGACCTGTCTTGGCTCTTCAAGTGCATTCCCACTGTGGTCCAGCTGCAGCTTCAGCTGTGAAGAGGGATTTGAACTAATTGGACCAGATATGGTACAGTGTACAGCTTCAGGGACATGGACTGCCTCAGCTCCTGTATGTAAAGGTGAGTTTTAGGCACTTGAGGAGATAGAGTGTCCCATGCCCAGTTCTTCATGGGAATACAGACAAAACCAGTCTGAATGCCATGCTATAACTC
Source organism: Uropsilus gracilis (assembly GCA_004024945.1). Lineage (NCBI taxonomy): Eukaryota > Metazoa > Chordata > Mammalia > Eulipotyphla > Talpidae > Uropsilus > Uropsilus gracilis. Next base: position 62,824 of record PVHY01000888.1, on the reverse strand, counting down.
TCTAGCTATCTCTAAGTTAGATGAATACATCTGGGATGGAAAACAAGTATCAGGCTCTAGAAAAGCACAAGACTGATTTTGCTACAAACAAAATTCAAAAATATTCCCTTACTGAAAACTCACATTCCCCTCTCCTCCTCTCATGCTCTGTACTTCAATTCTGCTGAAAGTTTTAAATTTTTCTTGTCTGTTTGTTTTCTCTTTATCCCTCCTATAAGTGAGATCATCCCATATTTCTATTTTTATTTCTGGCTTAATTCTGCCAGCATGATTCCTTCTAGCTCCATCCATGTTGCCACAAATGACATGTTTGTCTTTTTTGATTGATGAATAATATTCCATGTTGTATCTATACCATGGCTTTCTATACCATTTGTCTGTTTTGGGGCATTTGGGTTGTTTCCATATCCTGGCTATTGTAAATAACACTGCAATAAACATCCGGGGACAGGTGTCTTTACGAATTAGAGTTCTTGTCACCTTTGGGTATATTCCTAGAATTGGGATTGCTGCCTCAAATGGAAGCTCCATTTTCACTAGTTTAAGGGTCCGCCACACAGTTTTCCATAGTGGGTGGACCAGTTTGCATTCCCACCAGCAGTGTAAAAGTGTTCTTTTCTCTCCGCATCCACACCAGTATTTGTTGTTGCCCATCTTTTTTATATGGGCCATTCTTACTGGTATGAGATGATATCTCATTGTAGTTTTGATTTGCATTTCTCTGATTATTAATGATGTTGAGCTTTTTTTCATATGCTTATTTGCCATTTGTATTTCTTCCTTCAAAAAGTCTTTTTGGCTCTTCATGCTTTTTTTTTTTTTCAAAGAATTTCTTTTTAAATAATTTATTTATATACAAATTTCACATCTTTGTAACCCCCGGGGGTTCACTCACCACCTTCCCTCCCTGACTGTTCCCACCCTAACTGTTCCCACCTTCTCCCACCCCCATTCCATATTCAGTTTGGTTGTTAGCTTGTTTTGATTTTTCCTCCTGGCTTTTTGTTTATTTTTCTTGTGTCCCATATATTAGTGAAACTATTTGGTTTCTGTGTTTTTCTTTCTGACTTGTTTCTGTTAATGTGATTTCTTCTAAATACATCTGGCTGGGTTTTTTGCTTTGTTTTTGCTAAATTGTGTGAGTTCCTGTGGATCTTTTTTATCAGACACTTATCACTTGTATGGAGGGCAAAATTTTTTTCCCATTCAGTTGGGTTTCTTTTTGTTTTGTTTATTGTCTCTTTTGCTGTACAGAGCATTTTTAGTTTGATGTAGTCCCAGCTGTTTTTATTTTCCTTCATTTTTTCTTATCATTTGTAGATATGTCCTGAAAAAGTTTTCTGAAATGGAAGTCTTGGAGTGTTTTGCCTAATTTTTCTTCTATATATTTCATGGTTTCTGGTCTTAGATCCAAAACTTTTATCCATTTTGAGTTGGTTTTTGTGCATGGTGTGAGAGAGTATTCTAGATGGAAGGGAAGTTTTTTTTTTTAAGTGACTATTAGGACAAAGATTCCTCACCATTGATTTTTGATAAAGGAGCAAAGGAACACTGTGTAGAAAGAGTATAACGCAATCCCAGGCAGTTACATAAAATTACAAAACTAGATTTTGTGCTATTGCCTCATATCCTCAGTTTATAAGATAAAAAGGGGGAGTGAGGTAGCAGGAAATTAAAGGTTGAAATAGTGAATTCCCCAGAAATCTAAATTACAGTTTCAATTTTGTACTTATTGGATATGAAGCCTTTAGGAAATCACTTTTCTCATCTGTAAAGTAAGAGAATCTTTACAAGATCCTCATTTCTTAAGTGTCCCAATTCTGTAAAACCCAGAAGTCGAAGACCATGGTGTAAGGTGTTCTGGCTACCCTGAAACCCTTAAAAGTAGCCTGAGATGAAGTGTCTTATCAAGAAAGAGCAAGAGGAAACCAGATCTTATCATAGCTGTTACTTGGGGCTTAATTGTGTTCAGGAACTTACCTTGGCTGCACTCACTTAGCAATTGAAATCTGATGATAATGACATCCTGTGTTCTGAGGATAAGGCCTGCTTGGCTGATTTTGTAAGTAAAGGTGATAGAATATCAACAATAGGCTATGCCATTCTAGTCTTTTCCTTAAAAGTCTAGTCTCTCTGTCTATTCTTCCTAGACCCAACTGTACAAATATTACCAATAAATATTCCAAGAACACAACTGATGCAGCAAATGTGGGCTCTGGACACAACCAGGCAAGGCTCACCCTAGCCTCCAGCAGACTGCAGTCTAAGGAGCAGAATGATAATAGTGGGTGACAGGCTAAGAACAGGACTGTGGGAGCACAGTGGAAGAGCCCTGAGCCCCAAGTGGAGGTGGACAGCCAGCTTCTTAAAGAAAATAAAAGTAATTTGAGACCCTAAAAGCAAAGAACTGGGAAGGTCTTTCAGGAAAAGGGAGGCTTTAAGGTTCTGAACACATTGATAACATAGCTAGAAAAGATGAACTCTCCTGAGAAAGAACTGATGCTTTCCGGAACCCAGTTTTCACATGATAACTTTCTCCATTTAGCCATTGTCTGTGAGCCTCTGGAGAGTCCCATCCATGGAAGTCTGGAGGACTGCTCCCCAACCTTGACAGCATTTCAGTACAACAGTACCTGCAGCTTTCGCTGTGCTGAGGGTTTCATGCTACAAGGAGCTGACATGGTTCAGTGTACTAATTCGGGACAGTGGACAGCACCCGCACCAGTCTGTCAAGGTACTTTTATATGTTCCTTCTGTGTCTGCAGTTTATTGAAAGATGCCAGCATTGGCATTGAGCATTTTCATTCATTTACTGGCAGGCACAACATGTTCATTGTAACATGCTGTTGCTCAGTGTGAGGGTTGCATGGATGGACACATAAAGGGTGGGTTGATGTGCAAGAGATGGAGGAAGGGAGGGAAGAAAGATCAACGAGGAACAGTCTGGGATGGTGAAGAGTCATGTTTGAGGTTGTTTATGGTGTGTGGCTATTTCCTGGCAACAAGTTTTGTCCTTCTGAGGCTCTGTGTCTTGTGTAAAATGAATACTTCTGTCTGTCTTACCTAACTTGCTTCACAAATAGCAGTGAAGTGTTGTGCTCAAGCTCTACATATGTGGGTAATGGTATTACCTTATAAGTCTGCAATCTGTTTTTATAAAATGATCTTCAATAGACTATACTCTTTTAAAGAACTAAGGCACAGAAAATTATTTTTTTAAACAGGGTGCCCCATAAAGAAGGTATGTTCCAGAAGGCATTATTGGCATTTTGCGCTGCTGTTTACTGAAATTCCTGGTAATTTTATGTAAATCTCCTGGCTCCACAAATATTCTAATTTTAAAATGAGCCAGTATTTTGAAAGCAGGATCTCAAAGAGAGATTCCTATATGTTCATAGTAGCATTATTCACAATTGTGAAAATGTAAATATGAAAGCAACCCTAATGTACATCAGTGGATGGCTGAACAAGTAAAATGGGGTATATACATACAATGGAATATTATTCACTTAAAAAGGGAAATAATTCTGATATATGCTATAATGTGGACAAAACCCAAGGACATTCTGCTTGGTGAAATTAGTTATTCATGCAAAAAAATTACTTGATTCCACCTGTATGAGGTACTTGGAGTAATCAGAGTCATAGCAACAGAAAGTAGAATGGTGGGTGCCAGGGACTGAGGGGGATGTGCAATGGGTAGTACTGCTTGACAGGTATGGAATTTCAGTTTGAAATGATGAAAACTGTTCTGGATGTGGATGGTGGTACCACAACAGGAGTACACGTAATACTCTTGAACTGTGCACTTAAATATGGTTAAATGGTAAATGATACATTTTACATGTATTTTATCAAAAAGAAAAAACAACAAGACAATGAAGTGGTAGGGGAAGAGAAGATTGTGCACCATGATGATGAAGTTTAACAAGGGTGATGGGCTATATCGCAAATGAATTGTCAGAGAGACAAACACAAAAAGCTTTTTTGCATGTTTAAAGCAGTGAGACCTTAAGGGATACCTGGAGTCATGCTTGTCTCCATGCAGGTAAACTTGTAATGTTGGGTAAAAGAAGAAAAGACAGATGGATGTTCTTGGAAGCATCCAGAAAAGCAGTCTCAGCCCCTCCCTTGATACGTTCTCCCTTATGTTTGCCAATCTCACATTCAGTGTCTGCATCTGATGCATAAATTTAATGCTATCACTCTTATGTATTACTTCTGCCACCACTGTTACTGCTACTACTGCTAATAAGAGCAATAGCAGGTATGGATGAGTACTCTAACTCCATGAAGTCATTACAGTGCTCCCAATGAGAAAAACATAACATATATAGAATATATGGTCTCTTCTTATGTAGCCATCTACTTTATATGATTGAGATCATGGTGTATATATGACTTTTGTTCTACTTTTTAAGGTTACACACTGATACACTCCTCATAGCTATTCAAGGTGAAATATATAATTTTTTGTGACCTTTAATGTCCCTTTTGTGTGATGGATCCATCACACAATTTATTTTCAACCTCTGATTGGTGGCATTTATCTTTTTTTCCCATAGTTTGCTCTTACAGATAATGTCTTGATAAAAAAAGAATCTCTAAATTGATTTTTATATGCATCTCAATTATATATTTAGCATAGCTTCTTAGATCCAAAAGTGGGACATTTTAAAAATTACTGCTACATATTGCCAAAATATCCAGCATTTTCTTCATAAAATCTTTCACATGCCATTGTGATTGAATGACACTTTTCTTATTCTCCAGGTTAAATATGCCCAATTCCAAAGTTGCTTGACACTAGAAAGGGTTAAGAGGTAGAAGTCAATGAGTACATGTGTCTTGAGTTTTCTCATTTCCTTGCTTTCTCACACCTTAGCTTTGCAGTGCCCAGATCTTCTGACTCCTGACAAGGCCCAGCTGAACTGCTCCCACCCCTTTGGTGCCTTTAGGTACCAGTCAACCTGCAGTTTCACCTGTGACAGAGACTTACTCCTGGTGGGAGCAAGCGTCTTGCAATGTTTGGAGACTGGGAACTGGAGTGCACCTCCTCCAAAATGCCAAGGTAAGATGAATTTTTTTCCAGCATCTTGAAAAAATTTGTATGTGGTAATTTAGAAGGCCATGTTTTAGAGGTGGTAACTTTGAAGGGGCAGACACAGGACATGACTTGGAAAATGGATAAATATGTTCATCCTATAACTTGGAGAGCCCAAATGTAGAGGTAACACAAGTTTGGCAGAAGCGTTGGTAAGTGGCCCCTGCCAACCTCTGACTAAGACCTTTTATCGAACCAGAAGGGTCCTACTGTGAGCCAGGTAAACTTTTCCAACCTGGACAAAAACAGCATGCAGAAAGAAGGAAAAAATAGCTTCAGGATAATTGTCTCAAGACTGAACTACACTTTGCTTCAAGGAACCATGAGGTGTAAAGACAGAATGGGAACAATTCATGGGCAGGATGGTGGAGTAGGAGAGGTAGCATTTACTAGTGTCTGGCTGCAAATTGTCTCCAAGGTTATATGTTAAGTACACTTAGGATAAGGTGGAAAGTGACTAAAAGAGGAAGAAACTAATCTATAAATGCAAGGTACACATTTCTCCAAGAAACATATTTATTCAGCACATGCATGCATATCTACATTGTAGTTGATAGAAAATAAAAACAACTTATTCTGTCAATATTGGCTGAAATAAAACTAATTTGAGTCACCCATGTGTTGGAACTGAAGAGCAGATAAATTCTTTTTATACTCCCCATTTCTTTTTCCACTCAGTGAATCCAATTCTTCAGTTGCATTTTGGGGGACAAATATTACTTTTAAAAAACAAGGTAGGTGGTTTTTTGGGTTGTTTTTTTTTTTTTTTACGAAGGCTAGAAAAAAATAAGGAAATAGAGAAATAAGAATAAGAATTATTTTAAATACCTGCACACATTCACCCAAATAGACACTGTGAGCACTCTTGTGTAATTCTTCAGCATTTTCTTCAATGCAATTAGTATATGCATATTTAATTTTAACAATAAAATTAAATAGGCAAAATACTAGATAATTCTACATTGTTTGCCTTCACCTTTGTTTTGTATACTTTCAACATCTGAATGAAAGTGAACAGATACATGTTTTCAATAAAGAGGAAACCACGTGCTATATAGGCCACACATGAATGTGCACACACACACACACACAGACACACATCACTGCTAACTTAGGTTAAATGTAAATGAATGAACAAACAAATGCAGCAGAATTGATGTCCTCCCTTAGGCCTCAGAGACTGTGGTACTGCACTGGAGCGGGGGTTGGCCCCACTGTGCAAGCAGGGTCTGGAGTGTTCAAGGGAGATTGTACACTTGCCTCTTCAGCTCTCAATCTGGCTACACTAAAGCCTGGACCCAAAAAAATGTCCACAAAGTAAACAAAGTATGTAAAGTGTGGGCAAAGTTCACACACTTTGCGGAAGGACTTGAGGTCCCTGAGCAGGGTTAGCACAATGATCACAACTCTTCTGGGCTACCTGATCTAAGCAGGGCACAGATTTCAGTTCATTGCCCCATGTTGTCCTGTGCTTGGGTGTTTCAGCAAGGAGGTTGCCACTTACCACATGACTTCCTGTGACCTTCCAGTTCTCTTCTGTTTTTAGCTCTTTGTTTACTCCGACTAAACTTCTCTTCTTGATACTTTTTGAGCGTGGAATGAAATACCCAAAAGTAGGTTGGACAGGAAGGTGCCATTAAGCCTGCAACGAAGCTTTTGTAACTCTTCTCAGAGAGTGTTATCAGACAGTTTCCCTCTTCTTCTTCCCCTTAACCCCACCCAAGCTATCAGATAAGCCAGGCCACAAAAGAGATGGAAATGGATGCCCTAATACCAAGACCCTTCCAATTTGTGCATAAAGTTTATAGGCTTCTCAACCCATTCCCCATCCTCCTCCCTGCACCCCCACCTCAAGCGCACATATGCACATTGAACACAGACAGACGTTTGAAGTGGCACAAAACAGGTCTTTGGACAAGTTGATCAGATTGGGGTGAATGTTTGCTGGAAAAAGGAAAGGAGGAAAGGAGGAGGAACGTACAAAAAAACAACCTTGAAACCCCAAGTTATTCAAGACAGTGATTAAAAAAATGACCCTAAGTTCTGCCATATCACCACCATCTGCTCTGAAGTCTTATCAGACTAACCCATGAAGAAGAAAAGCCCAAATCATGTGTTCTCTTTTCAGTTTTTAACGTGGACAAATGTCACCATTATGCTTCATTAGGGGGCAGAGTGATATCCTGACAGTTTTTTAACCTTGCATACAAAGTGTTTTTACTATGAATCCTTGTAAAATCCCTAGGAGCCATATCATGCTATTCTACATATTTTAAAGGTAAAGAATTTGAATCACAGAGAGGTTAAGTGATCTGTCAGGGGTCACAGTGTATGCTCCCCAGCACAAGCAAGTTCCATAGCATCTCAAACTCTCTGTGTCTACTGTGACAAAGGTAGAGTCATTTGGGGCTGGTCACTTTTGATGAGACATAAGGAAAGAGTATTTGCAGAGGGTCAATTATATTACATGCCAATTTTGTATCCTTGATTTTTCAGATATTATAAAGTTTAATTTTATATATATTTAATTATTTTTTAAATAATTTATTTATATATATATTTCACATCCATTTTGATCCCTGGGGGTCACCTACCACCTCCCCTCCCTGATGACTCCAGCTGGTCCCCACCCTCTCTTTGCATACTTTCATTTGGTTGTCCATATATATTAGTGAAACCATTTGGTTTCTGTCTTTTTCTTATTTAATTATTTTTACAGAACCTATTATTTTATCACATTTCATAGATGCAGCAGTTAAGGCTGAGAGAGCTTAATATCTCTAGATACATTGTTAATAACTATTTGAACCCAAGTTCTTTTCATCACCTGGTAAGGAAAGAAACTTATGGAGTGGGGTAGGGGAGATCCTTTACTCCACTTTTCTGTTTTCAATCATTTGCCTTTGTTTTCTGGCAAGAAGTCAAGGTAGTAGCTACTTCTACTCCTGTCTGGGGAAAATTGTCTGCATCACTTTTTTTAAAACAAAGCATCAATCTCTCTTAAAATCACCTCTAAATCTCTTTGTGGGTGAGCATTTCAAGATACCAGTTCACTGGAAACTACTGATATTTTACACAATAATGATCTCCAACTGGTGATAAAACACTGAGATATTTAAATAATCACTTCTCTTGTGTATTAAGACCACACACACACTTTATTGATTTCAGACATGTTCTAACACAATCTCTTCTCTCCTCTCCCATGCCCCTGGTAGCTACCACCTGCACACAGCTGCTAAGCCCTCAGAATGGAACAATGACCTGTGTCCAACCTTTTGGACATTCCAGTTACAAGTCCACATGCCAGTTCAGCTGTGATGAGGGATTTGCTTTATCTGGACCAGAGAGATTGGATTGTACCCCATCTGGACAGTGGACAAGTTCCCCACCAAGGTGTGAAGGTAGGTTCACTGGTCTGGTTTTTTTTTTTTAATGACTTCTTAGGTGACCTTACAGAATAGAGAACCATCAGGGAACAGTGTAAAACTTTTAAGATAACACAATCTCCATCAAGCATGGGAACCTAGACCAAAGCTCTTTCTCCCTCGCTTTGAATGTTCTTAAAATAACTTTAAACATTTCAGTTTATTAAGATGTTTTCATGGGTTATGACTTTTGAAATTTGTCATAATTCTGAGGTAATGAGGAATGAGAGTATCATTTCCATATTACATATAAGAAAACATGTTCAAAAAGGTTAAGTATCCAGTCAAAATTCACATTAGTGATGATGCTCAGCTATGTCACTGGGACTCTTACTCCCTTAGAAAATATATTTCTACTGCTCACTTCATTCACGCCTACATTCACTTCACTGATTCAGCCCTGGGCCCTGAGCTCATTCATCCTAACCCCCTGAGGATCCTGTAGTTTCACTCTTTGTGTTAGTTCTTACCTAAAACACTCCTATGTGGATTATTAGCTCTCTATGTGCAGGAACTGTGCCTTCTTCTTCTTTATATTTTCTGTAGCAACTAGACAGAATAAACATGGGAGTGTGATTAAATATACATCCCTTGAAGTTTATCATTTCTGGTTAAACTACCTCTCAACACTACCTCTGTTGACAATGAATCAGTGGACCCTCAAAGGCTGGAGTCAGATAGTAGCTGTCTTTGATGCCTTCAAAACAACTGATGTCATGATAGCCGGCATACTGTATGTTCTGAAATGGATGTTTACACAATCAACTAGTTCATCACTGATGTTTACTTTCAAAAGGCAGCATTGTTTCAATTTATCATCCAGTATACTCAGTAATAACAAGACCAGCAATAATAGCTGATACTTATTACTTATGCAATAAGTATTTCATTATTTCAAATGCATTATTACACATTATTCTTTTAACATGGTAAATATTATCCCTGTAACGAAGAAATAGACTTTGAGCTGGCATAGGTAGTTGGGAAACATGGAGCTCAGATTCAAGCCACATAATAGGCCAGTGTTTCTACCTACACTACATCCAGGACCAGGGTTTCTGAATCCCAGGTCAGTCACTTGTAAACCTATTTTCCCCATTACTCAGGTTGCAGCTACAACGCTGAAATGTACTTAGAGATGGCAGTGTCTAATGATCAGTTGATGAATCTGCTATTTAAGAAAAGCTAAACTCTTTACTCCTTTTGGAGTGAAAGAGCACTAAGTGGATGTTCAAAGAGCTGCATTTCTCTTTTCTGAAGTCAATGCCACCTAGAAGGTCATGTCATGTCTTAGACTTTGGTTGTCCTAATTCCAAAAGAAGTAAGCATGAACATCACTGGGTCTCTTCTCTGATTGAATTTCGCAGGTTAAAATACATAAAATGCCACCATCTGCTGTCCAAAAAAATTACTACAAGCCTCCTGGGGAATCTAGAAAACATATGGCTAATAGCATTAGTCTGCATTTCATTACTCATCACTTGTTTTTCACTCACTCATTTATTTCACTGACAGCATGAACTCCATTTTCCCCGCATTCTGTTTTAAGGCTAAAGGCTAAAAAAAAAAAAAAAGCCCCTAAGAATTATGTCACTGGAATTTTCATCATATATGCAACCAACCTGGTTGTTAAATGTGTAATCTTCCAACACCCTGTCTCCTCTCCTCTCCAGACCCCCTCCCACCTCACCCAGTGTTTAGATCCAACCCTGACCAAGGACAGGAGTTTTTGCAGAGGAACACCAGAATCGTCAGTTAGCCTGAGTCAGGTCTTTGTACCCTGAGTCTCTACGTCATTCTCCAAATTTAATCTCTGAATTTAGGGAAAGAGCTCTTCTTCTTTTCTATGTGCCAGAGTCTATGAATTTTCAAGTCTTTGGAACTGACTCCAGAATCCTGATTTTCACATAGTGGTTCATGAGGTCCTAGTCCTATCAGAAGGTCTTAGGAGTTACCGGAGGCTGTGTAGCAGGTGGAGAAGATAGCCTTTCCCTTCAAAGTGTGATGGGAGATTTATAATTTGAGTGGCCCCACCAAAATTTCCTTTTCAGTTTGAACACCAGTCCTCTAGATCCTCTGGGGCTCAAGCTCTACCTTTCCAGTCCTTTCCTCCAAGACCCTGATTCCCTGATCCCAAGCAGTGTTGACTTGTTGTGTCTGCTATGCTCCCATCTCTTGGGCCACTATCCTTAAAGTGGTCACTGCTCTTCAGTCACTTTGTCACTCACCTTCTGGAAACCATGCTTGGTTGGTATAATAAATATAAAATGTCTGCTATCTATACTTTTTTTTAATAATTTTCAAGAGGCTGGGTCTTGCTATCTTGCCCAGGGTTGTCTCAAACCCATGGACTGAAGTGATCCCCAGTCTCAGCCTCCCATGTAACTGGGATTGCAGGTGCATGCCACCATGACCGCCTTGTCTGTACTTGTTGATAGAGTAGGTACTAAATAAATATTCATAAAAACATGAATGAGTGAGTGAGTAAATTGGTGCAAAACAGGGCTTCTAGATAAACTTGTGGATCATGATATTCTTGATTTGATTCTGCAGCCATCAAGTGCCCAGAATTATTTGCCCCTGAGCAGGGAAGCCTGGACTGTTCTCACACCCATGGAGAATTCAATTTTGGCTCTACATGCCGTTTCTTTTGTCACAAGGGCTTTAAGCTGGAGGGTTTCGACAATGTTAAATGCACAGTTTCTGGAAAATGGACAGCACCTCCTCCAACTTGTGAAGGTAAAATAGGATATGGTTGCTGAGAGTTCTTCCTCTGGAAATTTATTCAACAAAAATAACAAAGATTGATATAAACTCTTACTATGTAATAGGAACATATTATTGTTACCATAGAAGTTCTACTTCTTGTTATGAAGTAGGTTACCTTTTGGAGTCTAGAATTTAAATTTTTGTGAGGAGAAAAAGGTCCTTTTGTACTTATGAATAAAAATATATTGATTAAGTAGAAATTGTTTTTCATAAAGTTGATCTTTTCTCAAAGAATTCTATTGGTTGATTGAATGAGCATCATTGTTTCATTATAAGAGAGAGAGAAAAAGGAAGGACTTACTGGTCCAGTTCTTCAAACTATGGTTTTTAAAGGTCAACCGTTATTTTTCTGTCATATGAGAAACTAATAGCAAACACACTGGCATTCACACCTCATATTTTATGGTGTCCTTTGGTCAAGGGACAGTACCACTTCCAAAAAAGCAGCTGTGGCCTATGTACAATTGGTCTACAATTGGGTATATATATATATATATATATATATATATATATATATGAGAAATATATATGAAATATATAGATGAAATATAAATATTTCATTTTCTACTGACTTTTATTTCTGCACCAACTCTTTCATTTCTTGTTTTGTTTTTAACATCAGTAATACTGAACCATACATCCCTGCCTCCGGTTTTTCTTTTTGGCAAAGAATCATCTCCCTGAGTACACTTTTAATTAATTTTATGCTCCTTTTTACTGGGAGATCTCTAACTTGAGACATTTTCACACAGCAAGCAGAGCATCAGCTCTTACTCCAGAAGTGCCATGTCCAGCCCTCAACATTCCAGAACAGGGAACAATGTCCTGTAGGCATCACCTGGGACTGTTTGGCTTCAATACCACCTGTTACTTTGGATGCAAAGCTGGATTCACACTCGTGGGAGATTATGCTCTCAGATGCAGAGCTTCAGGACAATGGACAGCAGTAGCTCCAACTTGCAAAGGTAACATGAAAAGTAGGGAATGGCTGTAAAAGTCCAAATTGTGCAAGAATAATAAGTATGCTAAATATGAAGCCAGGTCTTATGAATTGTAAAATTTAAGTTACTAACCTATTAATAATGTGACAGTATAAACATTACATATGTTCCTAATTGGAACCTAAGCATAAAGGTAAAATCTGGATGATACCTCTTGAAGAGCTGTCATCTTTTACACAAAAGACTATATCTCTTTCATCTTTGTATTTCCCATAAAGCACAGGACAGTGCTTTGTAAAGGTCACTGTTATTCATAGCATTTATTTACATTAAATTTAATTTCTTGAGTTTTATTTTCTTATGCAGAAAATAGGGAGAATAACCTGGAAGAAAATTTAAGAATGGCAGTCTCTGTCAAAGTTTGGAAAGCCTCCTATGCTAAGTGCTTATTAAGGACTTTATTAAATACATACTTACATTCCAATTAATTGCTAATAGTAATAATATTTGGAATAGGATTTTGAGGAGCAAAATTTTGGAATTAGCGTTTTTTGTAGGCAAGATTGATCAGATTTTTATTAGGTCATTTATTGAATGCTACTCTGCGCCCATATCAGTTTTTTGACTGCCATTCTCTGAGTGAATATCTTAATATGTGTGATGTTAGAAGTAACTTAATTGTTGGAAATGGCTCATCTCCTTTCTTATTCTATTGATGATATGAGAGGTCATGAAACACAATTTCTGACATCTTCATTCTACATGTTTGTTTTTCTTGCATTCTTTTTTCTACAGCTATCAAATGTTCTGAGCTACACATTATTGAGTCAGTACTGATGAATTGCTCCAAACCTTGGGGAAATTTCAGCTATGGATCGACCTGCATCTTCCATTGTCCAAAGGGCCAATTACTTAATGGCTCAGGAATAGCAATATGCCAAGAGAATGGCCAGTGGTCAGCTACTATGCCAACCTGTCAAGGTATGTTTTTCCTATGGACTAGAAAGTGATTTTGATAAGAAAATAACAAAAATCCATGTGTCTTTTCTGTGTAGTCTCATTTTGAGTCACTGTGTTTCATAAATGCTCCATAATCAATCAAGTAGATTCTCCTTGCCTTATATAAAGCAATGGGAATTAAATTCAATGACTATATGCCTTTGACCACCATTTTTTCCATAGCTCAGATTTTTTCAAAATATTTTTTTAATTTCTTTATGATCTCTGTTTTAAATATCTTAAACTTTCAAACTGTTTGAGGTTATTTCATTCAATATATTATCTTAGAAAGCCATTCTTTCTCCTATACTTCTAAAAATACCACAGATCTGCCTTAATGAACTACACAAGCTTATAAGGTTTATTTCATCTCCTCCCTATCTCTACCTTTGTTCTCTAGAAGCTTGTTATAGTCAGTTTTTGTTTCATAAAAGTCTATGATTGCCCCACTACCACCACCCAAAACTACCTACGATTTATTTGTCGAACTCCCATTTCTGGTATCTACCCTTTGATTCCTTTTATTGAATACTTTCCCCTGTTCCTCTGGAAATCACATGGGATAGTTAAGTGTTAGGAATAAAACAAGGCTCTTCTCCCCATTTTCTACAGTGGTTTTATAACTTTCAGATCTCTCATTCTCTGGTGCCTGACTATCAGAACTTTCAGGGCCTTTGATGATTCTATTTGACCTCTTATCTTATCCTGTATACTTGCACAGTACACTTACATGTGTGTGTGTGTGTGTGTGTGTGTGTGTGTGTTATAGCAGGACCACTGACTACCCAAGAAGTCCTAGCTTACTTTGGAGGAGCAGTGGCTTCCACAGCAGGTTTGGCGATGGGTGGAACACTCCTGGCTCTACTCCGAAAGCGCTTGAAACAAAAAGGTAAATAGTAAAGAGGGTGCTTCTTAATTTATTCTTTTGTGTGACTTGGGTTTGGGCAAATGCAACCACAATCAGGAGTTCCTGTTTGGAAACATTTACATTTGGAAACATTTACATTCAAAGAAAACCAGGTCTAGAGAAGTGATCTTGAGAGGAATTCCAATTGGAATCACCATTATCAAAACACAGAATTTCATAAAAATATAGTTGTTCATTTAGGGAGATCTGGAGATGAGCTGTCTAAATTTTTAAAAATATTCTCCCTGCCCCCCAAATTCTGATGGCGGTAGATTATACATTAGCATTGGGGGCCTCTGGCCTAGGAAATATTGTCACCAGAAACTAGCTAGGTGAGTGTCATACTTCCTTCACTCATTCTTTCATGCAGTAGTCACCTACTGATCAATAGTGCTAGATATTGGAACCCAAAGGAATGGTCCTTAAAATTAAGAAATGTGTAATTCAGTGTAACTCAGGTATGTGTAATTCAAGAAGTTGACTCAGTGTCAATATGAAAGTGTAGTAGTTTGTTAAAACAAAAGCACAGCTAAGGTAAGACTAGAAAGCAGAGAGATGTCCAAATCAGACTGATCAGTAAGAAAGAATTCTTCTAAAATTAACTTTGAAGAGAGTGATTTTTCCAAGAAAAAAATAGGGATAGAGTTTTTTCTTTATAACAAATAAATTAATTTCTTGGGGATGATGTGGAATTTTTCCTTGACTTAGACCGATTTGATGCCAAGACATTCTAGGATTCTATGACCCAATACCAGGAAAATGTGGCATACTCTATCTCTTTAGCCTACAAATTCAAAATGTATATTATTACCCTATGGAAGATTCAATAATTACTTGCAGTAAATATACCAGTTCTGTTCCCTAAGATTTCATCTATTCTTTTTTTTTTTTTTTTTTTTTTGAGACTAGGTCTCACTATTTTTGCCTGTGGAATCACAGACTTTCGTTGCCCAGGGTACCACAGACTCAAGCAATCCCCAGCCTCAGCTTCTCAGGTAGCTGGCTACCTGAAGCGCATGCTACCATGCCCAGCTATTTTTTTGGAACTAGGTCTCGCTACAGGCCCCAGGCGGGACTCGAACCGTGATCCCTAGACTCGAACCGCGATCCCTAGCCCCGGCCGCTTCATAGGCTGAAGCTTACAGGCACAAGCCACCGTGCTCAGCCTTGATTTCATCTATTCTAAACTCACTTTTCCATAAGATGCTTTTCCCATGCCCCTTCACCTAGGAATGATTGACAAGCTGCTGCTATGTTTAAGGTTTTCTCTATCAGGGTCTATTATTTGACTTCAGAAAGGAGGCCCCAGATCATATAGGATACCAGGAGGGAAACATCCACTCTTATGTTGGTATAGATCTGTTTATGTTATTAGCTTGCTCAGCTTATGACTGAGGGAAGTTCTCAATATACTCCTCTAATGAGTCTATCTAAAAATCAATATAATCATATTTCCCCAAAATTCTTATCACTTTCTTAATCTTTTTTTTCTTTTAACCATCTTTTCTCATTTTTTTCCTCTTAAACCAATTGTTTGCACCTTTTCTCTTATTTCAGATGATGGGAAAAGCCCCTTGAACCCTCACAGGTAAATGGAAATTTTTATGTCTGAGTAATTTTTTAGACAATTAGTAATTTTTTTAGATTTTTAATTCAATGTTATATATCAGAATGATTACACATAGTGCCTCCTTTCTGTAACAACTCTTATGCAATATTCCCTTTAATAACTTAGAAGTAAAATACACAGATATTAGCTAACTTCACATGATATTCTTAAAAATCAACAAGTGCCTTAGCTATAAAAATAAAAGAGAAAGTGATTTACAATAGCAATAAATACTGAAGTTTGGGCACTGTACTAGTTGATACTGTGAGTGATCAAAACCTGTACCTTTGGGCAGAATTCACTATTAAGACAATAAGCACAATGGCCAGCTGACTGGAATATTGTTTTCATGACTCAAATCAGCGGCAGTGTTCCTAACACCAATGTGGTATTTTCAAAGTGGTGAAAACTGATAAAGAGTTGTACAACTTATTACAATCTCTCTTCATCCTATGTGGCAATTACATTTTAAAGCAGCACAAATAAAAACCTTAATATTTTTAGCAGTTAATAGAAACACTTAATACTTCACGGTAGTTAAGCTTCAGGCTCGGAGATTTTTCACCTGCATGAATGTTGACTAGACATCCAAGCGTTGTGTGGTATTGGACATTTGTTTCTTTTCATGCCTATTGAGACATTGAACATCCCTGACTGCTGCCCACTAAAACTCAGTAGAATGCTTGATCTTTATGAAAATCAGAAACTACCCCTAGAGGGCAGTACTACCATTCTTTAAAAATCACAGGCTATACCCTTGGCGGCTGTGTCCTCTGCCAGTAGAGACTGCAGCCCCCAGGAGGTCTAACAGTTAAGTACCTGAAGCTTAGCAATAACTTAATGGAGCGGTTAAACAGGATCTCATCTCTTTGGCATTTATTTTCCAGGGGAAGGGTAGTGATCATAGTCTCTGGTGGAACAATGTGCTGGATTATGACAGGCTCTGCTTGTGTTTCTTTTCTTTAGCCACCTAGGAACATATGGGGTTTTTACCAATGCTGCATTTGATGCTAGTTCTTAAGGTAAGTTACCTATGAAAATATTTTTGAAGAGAACAGAGGAACAGAAGGAATGTAAATGAGGAAGAATATAAACCTTGACTTTTCTTTATAGAATCATGAGTTAAATTTTAAGCATGTATTAGCTTTTCAAACCATGAAGGAAATGAGAATGGCAGCAGGGAAAGATGTCACTGGAGTGACAACAAGAAGTGGGTTCTTATGAGAGGACTGACCACTTCCTTCAGGCTAAAAGTGTTCTAATATGATCTGTGTTCTAATATGATATCTGACAAATGTTCTAGTATGATTTTCAGATAAATGTCCTCCCCATTAGTAATTATGAAGCAGTTTTAACCCTGTGATTTGATACCTAGAAGGCATGACTGCTGCGAAAATTTTACAAAATTTTATGGAATCAATCTCTAATGAGACTGGAGGAAAAACAAAAATAATTCGACACTTTCTCTCTCCCAAAAAGTGAGAAGTTGATTTTCTTAAGAAAGGAGCTTAGAAGTTAGAATGTCTGGATTTTAAAAATTACAGTGAGTCTCAGTGGATAGATAGAATGAGAACTTTCTTTTCTTCTTCCTTTTAGAAAAAAAAATAATTTATTTCATCTCATTTTCAGAGAACTATCCATCTTCAGTCACCACACTGAACCTTCACCAGATCCTATTTTTAAACATCAGGCTTCCTGCTACACTTGATTTTAACTACAGTATATTTGCTGCAGTTTTCTGTAAATACTTGTAAATAAAGACATGAAACTGCCTTTAGATGAGCACTAGACCAAAACAGCAGAAATGTACCAAAAGTCTACACCCTCCACCTACTACCTCTTCTTGTCCCACCTCTCTCCTTCCTTTGATAGAAGCCTCAGAAGCCAGGGCTGAAAGTTTCCACAATGGTGTGTGGGCTTTGCGTTGGCTGGCACTACCAATTAGCCAGAGACTGGAGCATCTAACTCATTGCAAGCTGGACGTTGGAGAAATCAAAATGCCTCCACTGTCTTGGAAAGCAGGTCCTATCTTTGACTTGAGAAAACTCCTGTATGATCTTCTGGGGACTGCAGTTTATGAAGACTATTAGAACTCTTGTGTGGCTTCCAAGCAGCCTCTGGATTACAACAGGGGCTACAGCAAACCAAGAACCAAGACAGAAAAGCACACATCACTAAAGATCTTCCCTCTACCAGGCTCCCTTCCCCCAGAAGACCCAAAGACCAGTATTCAAATGTGTAATTAAAAGAATTCCCCTCAAATGTCATGTTCTTCTCTTTGATATTTTGTTTAATAAGATCTGTGTACATTGCTTTATCACCAAAATAAAGATAAATACAGTTGTTCCAACTCCAGCTCAAAATCTCAAGATAGCAAATATGTATCAGACCACCCAATTTCCAACAAAGAGAAAAATAAAAGAAACGGAAAAGTCTTCATCATTTGAGTGTTCCCGAGGGAAGCACAGATGTGCTTTACATGTTCTTTTAATCACATATTTAATAAACAGGCTATTGAAAGGTACACAGAAATTACTTGGAGTTGATAGAGGGTCCAATATATAGTCTCACTTCTGTAAAATGTGTCATCTTGAACATGCCATGTAGACTGTTATCATATCAGCAAACATATAAATAAAAATGGTGAAAGTCTAGATGCTATAAAGTATGGGACTTAGGGAGACAGTGCTTTTTCCAAAAAGTTTCTTTAATATACTGTCAATAGCATCTCTAACTATTTATTTTAGACTGATCACTGGGCTCGGTATTATTGGAGGAAGGCTTTGAGTCCTACATCCTGAGTGAAAAATCTGCAGTTTGAAGGGAATCCACCAGGGAATTATGATGGACTACCAGCTTTCAAAGCCACTGATACTGATACTGTAGGTACAAAAGTTTCAGGCACTCTTCCTGTTCTTCAACACTTTATAATCCAGTTGGGGAGACAACAGAAACCCACACAGTATACCAGAAGGCGAACAAGATGAGTAGATTATTTGAATAGTCTTATAGGGGCTCATAAAATGGACAAACAAGTCTGAACCCAGGTTCAAGGAGGTAGAACTCTGTTGGGACTTCCTAGAATGGAAGCAAAGAAGAAGAGAATGGGCATTCTGAGTTGGTAGAACAGATCAGCAAAGGGACCAAAGATGGAAGATGATGTGTAGAACGAATGAAGCAGTTGAGCACCTAGCACCATTGTGATCTCATGAGAAGTGCTGTACACTGCAAGACAGAAGTTTGGTAGATTTAGATACAACTCTAATAGCATGATGACGCTTCAGTTAATATAATTCTCATATTCTCTAAAACAACAAAATGAAGTCTTAACCAGTTTGAAACAGCCAGATCCTCCAAGAAATAGAAGGGGTCCTGTGTAAATGTATTGGGTGTGTTTTCTAACTGCTAAGGATTATACATTTTATAATACTCTTTTATCCTCCCAACAACCCTATCGTAGAATGCTAATATCATCACCATTATTTTACAAATATCAAAGCTGAGCTCCAGGTAGGTTTAGCAATGTATCAAAGACAGCAGAACTAGACAGGTAGATTAAAACTGAGCATGTCAGCCAAGTCCTTTAACCCTCCTACTCTGCCTTGCTGGCTGCAAACATTTCTCAAGGAAGAACTGTGAGTGGGTAGAAGTCAGTTAAATAGTTCAGATTCATGTGTTCATTCCCTTGCTTCCTCACTGCATGAAAACACAATTTCTTTGTGTCCAGTAACAGAGCATGATGCTCTCATACTCTTTCTCATATCAGAAGGAGGGTAATAGGGATGAAAGTATTGGGTTCCCTTGCATTAGAAATTACAGAGGGTCTGACAAGATTGACTTTGCCCAGGAAGGTTTTATGGATAGTGGTAGTGGGAAGAAGTTAATGTCTTTTTTCCCTTCTAGGTCTCTAGGCTTAAAAAAAAAAATTACAAGACAAACTTTCATTTCATTTTCATGTGGTGCATTATGGGATCCACACACTATGAATTTACTTATCATTTCAGTGAGGTTATATGGTTTCTAAGAAAGGAGGCAATATATGCAAAATGGAAAAACAGAAGAGAGAACTTTGCAATTCAAAGAAAAGGAATTTTGCAGTGTTTTTCTATGGTGGTGCAGAGACCAGACCTGCAAATCCTAGCCTGGGGTGATAAGGCTGAAAGGCTATCTCCCTTCTTCCAGACCAGCAGATAATTAGGCAAAACTCATTCTTGACTTTTCCTAATCAGCACACCGTTGATGCACACCTGGGGTAGTCCCTTTGGTCCCACCAGGGGTAAAGGTCTCACAGGGGCTCTGTCCAAGGGCAGTGAGCCAGTGAAAGTGGGGTATACAGTCCGGAACCCCTGGGCATTGTGTCATTTTCTAGAGCCTCTGCCCTTTCCTCATCTAAAGTAAAAGTCAGTAGTCCGGTTTCTCTCCCCTCTCTGCCTCTTGTCATCTGGGCCAGTCACCTAGCCAACCCCTGCCTGGGAAGGCGGGGACAGCCCAAAGCCGCGTCTGTAGCTGCAAAGCCCGAGAGAGAGTGCAGGGGACACTGCCTCCCGCCGCCTCCCGAGCTCACTGCAGCCGGGACAGAACCCCGGACGGGGTCCCCGGTCTTCCCAGACCAGGTCCTGGGGTGATGACGGCGTGCATGAGCAGGAAAGGAATCATGTTCCCGGACTGCCCTTGCTTCTGGGTCCTGGTGATTTTGGGTACCGGCGGGGCAGGCTGGGGGAACCTAGGGGCTGAAGCAGCTCGCCTCAGGCAGTTCTATGTGGCCGCGCAGACCATCAACTGGAGCTACCTCCCGGAGCCCGCCAACCCCAGGTAATGGCAGGCTCGTGTCAGGGTGGACATCTCTAGGGAGGGTAATTTTTTCCTCTTTAAAGAATACTTCATTGCAACTCCTTGACTTAAAAAAAAAAAAATCAGGTAAGTAAATAAGCCGGAGAGTATAACAAATGAAATAAACTTGATGAATGCTAATTGTATCCAATAATATAGCTTATTATTCGGAGCATAGAGAAAATATTCTTTTTAATTGCTTTCGAGTTTGCTGGTAATACAGTTATGCTAGTATGTTTGATTATCGGTTTAACATATTGATGGATTCAAAAGCAGCCGACACTAAATTAAGGTAGTAGCGCTCTCTGAAATCCCTGTTTCAAACTGTTAGCAGTCTAACTTATTTATGGAACTTCTAGTTACATATTATTTATTTTATTGTCCATATAGCTTCATCTTCTAAACCTAAAGCTATATACTTTATTATAAGCAAATTATTCAAAGCTGCCATAATTTTGCTGATGTCTTATAAATTACTTATAAATTACCTTTGCAACATCATCAATCCATAACAATACAACACTTTTCTTCTTTCACTTTTTTTAATCTGCTTCATGTGTGACTTGAATCTTTCTCATCCCCTGGGAAATGATTTCCCCTGGCTATTCTGGTAAGACCACTATTAAAAGTCTAATACTGAGGCATTATAAAGAAAAAAAAATCAATCTTTGACTTGCAAAAACAGTCCTAATTGAAATGTTAGAAATAACACTTCCCATAAATTAACCAAATCATAGAGTCCATGTAATATTTCCAGGGAGTTATATTTCTATTTGTTTTAATGGTAAACCTCTTAGTGTGACTCAATTTTTTTTTTCTTAACATCTGAGTTTAAATGATTGTGAAAGATGTGTTCCGCTTTTACAATTACAAAACCAAAGCAATCTGCCCAGAAATAATCTAATATTTTAGGAGGCTTTTAGTGTATAAACATTAACTCTTTGAAAAATATGTTTGTAACTGGGTTCTTTTAGAGAGCAGTGCATATAATTTCAGTCTTGTAAGAGCAATAAGCCTCTCTTTTAAGAAAATACCATTTTATGGGCCCAGCATGCTTCCACTGCGCAACTCTGCTAATGTCAGAAAATACCATTTTATATATTGTATGTCAAGAAGATAATCTATGTCAAATGCACATGCATAGGGAAGGACCACTAACTAAATCCTCAAAGAAAATAACAGTCCAGTATTTATCTTTCCTGTGCATAGATTAAAAAAAAAAAACAAACAACTAACTTGATTGCTGACTTTCCCGTGGTGCACTGTGCAGCTGGAAGCAAATCACACAGGCAAAAGCCTGATTCATGAAGTGAGTCCACAGGGAGCCATGACTGTCCATCCTGTCCACTCACTCTGTGGCTCATTTTCCAGAATCCTGGGAGTGTCATTCCTCTAGCATTACATAGAATTAAACCCACTGAGAAACTGATGACCCAGACCAGCTTTGAAACTCAAGTCATGTGAAAAAATCTAACTTGCATTTCTGGCTGCTTAAACTTAAAACTTGCTCTAAATTGTCCTGAACCTGGAGCATAATAATGCTCATTACAAGGAAATCAGCATAGAAAATTCCATTCTTTTTTTTTTTTTTTTTTTTTTTTTTTTTGAGACTAGGTCTTGCTATTTTTGCCTGTGGAACCGCAGGCTCTCGTTGCCCGGGGTACCACAGACTCAAGCAATCCCCAGCCTCAGCTTCCCAGGTAGCTGGGATGACAGGCGCACGCCACCACGCCCAGCTATTTTTTGGAACTAGGTCTCACTATGGGCCCCAGGAGGGACTCGAGCCTCGATCCCTAGCCCCAGCAGCTTCATAGGCTGAAGCTTACAAGCACAAGCCACCGTGCCCAGCCTGAAAATTCCATTCTTGATCAAAATATGCGTTGACATAAAACAGGGATCTCTCCAAGTATTTCATCAAATATTAATATGAAAATGCTAATCCATTATTCTTGCTCCAGGTCTGAGATACATGTTTTCAAAATTTCCAGAAGGAAATTATTATACCACAAAGATAGAGATATAGATAGATAGATAGATAGATAGATAGATAGATAGATAGATAGATAGATCATAGATACATAGATACATAGATAGATAAACATTGAAAAAATACATATCTTACTAGGGGATCTAGTTTTATATGATTTAAAATTTTTTACTATGAAGCAGGGGAAGCAGAGCACACAAAATTTGTTATGGAAATGGGAAAACCCTGGGGTAGACAATAATGTAATATATATAATTTAAAAAATTAAATTAAAAAATAAAATAAAATTGAGGTTGTGTGCACATACTAGAAATTGACAAATACATAGTTAGAAAATAAAAAATAAAATACATAAAAATTTTTATTAAGAATATATCATTTGTAAATAGTCTTCATAAATGGAAAATTCCACATGCATTTTTATTGAATTCACATTATCTTAAACTTCTGTTCAGATTATTTTCCAATAGTGAGAAACTCAATTGTTCAAAGTATATATACACAAACCACACAAGGAAACATATTAGGAAGCACATCTCTATTAAAATACAGCATGAAAGACAAGTTTTCTCAGTAAAGACTTCACACCGTCATCTACCTTCCTGTATTTAAAGATCTAGGTGGGAGAGAAGAGCTAATTTTCCATTGTACCTTAAAACTAATAAAAATGGACTTCCACATTAAAGATACAAACTAACATATAGAATCCTAGGATTCTGGGCACCAAGAACTCCAAGAATTCATTTAATTCACTTTTCAACTCCCATGCTTTGACTCCTACTCCTCACCACATCCAAAACCAACATCCCCACCCAGTGGTTGTTTAGTTCCTTCTTAAATGTTTCCAGTGACTAAACCCACCACCTCCCTGAAATAGCCATTCCAAAAAATTCATTCAAGAGTCTTTCATTCTGTACCTAAATATTAACACTGTTAGTGTATCCAAATTTTAAACAGTATGAGAAGTTACTATAATCACACATTTCTCAGCTTGCTAGGAAAACTTGAATGCCAAAAACAAACTTTTATTTATTGATTACACTTTTAATATTACTGGATAACTGTATTGAATATTTATAATGTGCAAATTGTAAGTACTTTGTATGCACCAGCTTATTTACTTCCAGTAACATTTCTGTAAGGAATATTTTACTATTATTCCACTCTCACTATTGTAAAAACTAGGGCACAAGAATATTATATCAACTTCTCAATAAGGGGGTATATACAAGAATCAAACCCAGACACTCAGAATGGACAGCCCAGTCTCTTTACCACTGTGCTTTATAGAAGTATTGGTGGATGTTGTTTACCTCCCCACTGTTATGCCCTAATTATTCTTGGAACACTCTGGATTATGAAAGACAACACAGCCAATTTCCAATTTGGTTGACCACTTTAAGAAATGTCCCCCACTTCTCTTTTATTCATTTTTGAGTTTCTACAAGAATAAAATTGTGCCCATCTATAGAGACACAGAAGAAAAAGATAAGAAATTATGCAGATTACACCTTGCCTTCCCATGCTGAATTCTTTATCATGAAGACAATTTCACCCCCTTTTTTTGAGATTTCTAGTGCTTTGATTGTTCTTATTATAAATTATTTTATTTTTGTGAGTTACTTCTTTATTTTCTTAGTTACTACTTTTTTTGAGGTAACATTAATTTTGTCTTTCTTGAAGTTACAATTTATCAAACTGTTTCTTCTCCTTGGACACATTTAACTTCAGGACTTCAGGTATTTCTTTTAATCATTTTTCACTTTGTTTCCCAGGGCTTCCCTCCCCATATTAACCATCTCCATTTCTCAACTAGAAATAGAGCCCACTAACTTAACAGTTCTTTACATTGTAGTTTAAAACTATCTGTCTGATCATTTGAAAAATAGCTCACACTATTTATTCACAAAAGATTTTGTTGATTTTTAATCATTCAAAACTTAAACATAAAAGTTTGGATTCACATTATGATCTTAGATATTTTTAAGAAAATTTATTCTGAGTAACAGAATGAGCTAGAACAGCCTATATTTCTAAGAGAATGGCTAAATGTTAGCCAACAGAAATGCCTTGAAGTCATCAATAATTGTTTTATTAACTACGCTTGCTTCTTTCTATGTCATGTATTTATAATTCTTATATAAGAATTAGGGAATAAATGAATATTTGGTCATAAAACACAATAAAAATTCACACATTTCCTCTTTGATGAGACATTGCAGAAAACAAAGCAAGAAATAGTTTACTAGTCCTTCATTTAAAAATACCAAATTAAACTTGTAGCTTGTTTGAAAACATTGAGCTATTAATTGTATCTTCTCTTTTACTTGTTCTGTACTTGTTTATGTTCATTAAAAAAATGAGGTTTCTAAAATACAATGATAATACTCTAATTCCTACTATAATTCTGAGGACATGAATTTTTATTTTAATCATGCACTATATATATATGACATATATGCCTTTCAAATTAATTTTTTTTAATTTTATTTCTAGTTTGAAGCCTCCTGCAACTTCCTTTAAGAAAATTGTCTACAGGGAATATGAACCATATTTTCAGAAAGAAAAACCACAACCTAAAACTTCAGGTAAGCTTGAAACATATTTTCTTAATTTTAAATATAAATCTCTATTGATTTTATATTTTACATCGGGATCTAAAATATTGACTTGGTGACATTTTATAGTAATATTTTTTGTTATTTTTTAACCAGTTTGGGCTACATCATTTGTGGAGCTTGATATAAAATATGGTGTGTCTTCTTCATATTATTGAGAATTACAACAGAGTGACAGCAAAATATGAAGCCAAGCAGAACCTGGAGTCTTTTAATTTCACATGTCACATCCCATGAAAATGGTTGTTTTCAATCTTGCTCAAAAAGCTAAAAAATGTTCAGTTTTTGAATTTTTATTCAATTAACAAACTATTACTGAGCATTTTATAGGCTGTCATTGGATATCCAGTGACAGATGAACATATATCCTGTTTCCCTGAACTGATGGCCTAGTTTAATGAGTTCACACAAGTCTTAACAAATGATATTTTGCTTCCAATCTGCTTCTGGACTCAAAGGACCTGATTCTTTAGCAACTCTCTTTCTTATCTATTTTCCCAATTTATTTAATGTGATCCTTATCTCCTGTTTTAGTTAGATGATAATGTCATTTTCAAAGAAAATCTTTTCTTCTCGTGTCTTCATTTGTCAAGGAAAATAGGTTAAATGGGTTGCTGGTATCTTATATATGATACTGTATTTCACAGGAATGGTAGAGGCCATTGAAGAGAGAGCTTTTTTTTTTCAATTAGCTCTCTGGGTCAATAATTTACCTGCTTCTCCCAACCAGGTGAAGACGATCATCCTTCTATCAGCTTTCATCAACTCTGTTCTGTTTTCTCTCTACATTTTTCATTGACTGCAGACTTCCTTTCAGTCAAAAATTATCTACAGCAAAACAAAACCAAGTTCAGGTTAACCTTCCTCTAAAGGAAAAAAATCTTCATGGCTCTTTGTTTTTCCCTTTTCTCTCCTTTCCTTTACTATCAATTTCCCATATGTGCAGTCCAAATCATTCTCTGTCCTATCATTTCCTTTCTTTACATTCTCTCTCCAATCCACTCGACTATGAATTCACTAAAATTAAGCTCCAAAAGGGAATCTCTGAACTACCCAAGTCAGCATTTCCTTTCAACTTCTTTCCTACTGAAATTACTAGAACATTTAATGCTCTTACTTCTAGAAACCCGTTGCCTAGCTTCTCTAGTTCCACTTTTCTTGGCAAATAGATGGAATGAAGACCGGGCATGGTGGCTCGTCCCTGTAAGCTTCAGCCTATGAAGCGGCCGGGGCTAGGGATCGTGGTTCGAGTCCCGCCTGAGACCCGTAGCGAGACCTAGTTCCAAAAAAATAGCTGGGCGTGGTAGTGCGCGCCTGTAATCCCAGCTACCTGGGGAGCTGAGGTTGGGGATTGTTTGAGTCTGTGGTAGCCCGGGCAACGAGAGCCTGCGGTTCCACGGGCAAAAATGCGAGACCTAGTCTCAAAAACAAACAAACAAACAAAAAACCAGACATGGAATGGAAGTGAATGGAAAAGAGGAAATGGAAGTAGTAGGAACTTAAAAATAAATTTCCTGAAATGTGATTCCAAAGGAGAGGAGGGACAGAATAGTTCTAGAAGGGAATGAAGGGTTAAGGATATTTTGGAGTTTTATAAGAAGGAATACAGCAATAAAATGCATACATAAATGCTCAAAGGAAAAATCCAATAGAAAAGGAGAAAATAAAGACATCTTTGAGAAAACACTTGATATAATCAGATTCAAAAGAAATAGGAAGTGATAGGATTCAAAATTTGAGTAAGATCAACCTTAGGGAGAAGGGCAACTAGCTTGTTTTTGTTTTTTGGTTTGTTTTTTTTTTTTTTTTTGGTTATATATGCTATCTTCATTTTTTTATCAGGAGTAAGCAAGGCATGGTGCAATGAGGCTACCAATAAGAGCAAATTTATAGTTTTACAAGTCAAAGGATCTTCTATGTCTAGCTTTAGCTTTATTTTCATAGCTTTGGCTCCAATCTTAGTAGGTAAAATAGATACTTAAGACATGCTTCATTAAATTATAGTTGGGTAAACAAAAAATGAGCTGTGAGATATATTCATTTGGTTTTAGAAAAGAAGAATTAGGCTATATATATACATATATATGTATATATACATACATATATACACATATATTACATATATATGTAATATATATTAGGTACTTGGAGCCCTGCATTTGTGGTTTTTGTCAAGTTATCTGAATTTGAGTGTCTGCTACTTAAACCATTGTGCTGAGTGCCCTAAGTGATAGAGAGGGCTAGTGCCAGGCTGCTGATTATCTTATATTCAATATTAATAGCTTTGAAAAGGAGAATACTATGATCTGATTCAACCTCATTAATTAGACGCTAATCTTGATAGTTGACTGATGTTTAAGCCTTTTGCACTTAAAACATTTCCTTTCTGTCAACTCCTGTGCATCTTGTTTTATGCCACCCATTTTAATACAGATTTCTGAACTACCCAGATTGTTTAACTAAGACCTCCTGCCAGGCAGGGGTGGTATCTTATTTATCATGTCCCTGTATTAGTTAATACAAGGAGCAAATATGATGTAAATAAAGAATAGCATCAGATTTTAACAGAGAATATCTGGATTTGAGCACTGCTATTGACTATATGGCCTTCCTTATTACCCAGGCTAGTTCATGTTATTTGTATCTGCCCATTCATCTGGTGGGTCTGATTTTAGTCAAGCAAGTCAGATGGCCCACTTCTATAGCAGTGTTAGGAGCCACAATAACTGATCAGGATTCATGCTGTGAATGAAGAAAGCTTCATTAACTACCTTATCTGACTTCAGCAAACTGAAGACAGAATTAGAATAGTCCTTCCCCAGTGAGCTGTGTTCCTTCAATATTAACCCTTAAAGACATTCCCTATGAGAAAACAAGTTAATGAATGAATACCCTGTCCCCAAGTATTCCCCAAGAACTAATGTTTTGCCTAACCTGATTTTTTTCTAAGCTACTTCTTTTTTTTAATTTACTTTTAATTGATTGGATATATATATATACATATATACACATATATTACATATATATATAATTAGATCATTGTCTATCCTGAGGTTCTCCCATCACCTTATCACACACGACCATCTTAATCTTTTGTGACCTCCCTTCTCCCCCTCTCTTCCTCTGTGCTTCATTTCTGTTGGCAGTTTCTAATTTCTCTTATCCATTTGTTTGTTTCTTTGTTTCCCATATTTCTCTTTTTCTTTCTCACTTATTTCTGCTAACATGATTCCTTCTAGCTCCACCCATGTTGCTGGGAATGACATAAGTTTGTCTTCTTTGATTGATGCATAACATTCCATTGTGTAAATATACCACATCTTTTTCAGCCATTTATCAGTTTGGGGTCATTTGGGCTGTTTCCATGTCTTTTTTAAAATTTTAATTTGTTTACTTATTTATTTTACATAATTGTTATTCCCTTGGGTATGCCTCTCCCCCTCCCATCCCCCTCCCAACTCTGGTCACTCCAGCTCCTCTCTAGCTGCTGCTTATTTGATCATGTTTTAGCCTATAGGTCTCTTCCTTTTCTGAAGCATTTTCTTTTTCCCAGGCAAGGATCTGGCTTCCTGGGTCTCAGTAGATCATGTTGCTTAGATTTTGATTCTTGGCTTTGTGGTATATTTTCTCTCTAACTCCTTTGGAGCCGCTCAGTGTTTCATGTTTCATTCATTCTTGTTGGTTGTCTCCTCCATTCTGGTTTTAGTTCTATATTGCTGCTTCTTTGCTGTTTTGCTGGACTCTGACTTGGAAAGTCAGTCTTCCAGTCCTTGTTAGTAAACAATTTCCTGTGGAGCGAGACATTAGTGCTTAGTTAGTCTGATTGTGTCCTCTCCATTTGCCATTTGCCGCTCCCCCTTGGGGCTCTGCCACGACTCTGTGGCCTTCCTCCCACCGTGGTAAGGGAGGGTTACATGTTCTTGTTGCAGGTTTCTCTGCTTCCTGATTTTGGCTTCCGAGCACTAGTGACCATATCCATGTAGCTCTTTGATGAGGCTTTGGTATGGTTAGATAGTCAGTCCTTTGTCTGTTGACTTCCTCTGTGCTCCTCATGGGTCCTGCACAGGAGATGGGTGTTTCAGGGCTTTTTATTGTTGTTGTTGTTGATCCTCCCCTGTCTAAAGTTGGTTCATTAGTATTTCTCTTGTTCCTGGTGGGGACTGGCTAGAGTGTAAGACCAGAGAAGGGGTGGGGCCACCCCCCCACAACCTGTGCCCCAGCAGGGCTTGGGATGTGGGGGGGTGGGGGGGCTCCCGGGGGGGTGGGCCCTCCCCCTGGTACTCCCAGTGCTGGGTGTCACTGGGGATCATGCCAGCACCTCTATGCCACCAGAGGTCCAAGGACATGCAGCCCCGGGGAAGGGATATTTCCATATCTTGACAATTGTAAATAACACTGCAATAAACATGCCACACAGGTGTCTTTTTGAATTAGTGCTTTGTATCCTTTGGGTAGATTCCCAGTAGTGAGATTGCTGTGTTGAATAGTAGCTCCACTTTTAGCTATTTGAGGGTCCTCCACTCAGCCTTCCACGGTGGCTAGATCAGTTTGCACTTCTACCAGCAGTGTAAGAGGGTCCCTTTTTCTCCACATCCATGCCAACACTTCTTTTGTCCTTTTTTTTTTGGGGGGGGGGGGCATTCTTACTGGTGTAAGATGGTATCTCAGGAGCCCAGAAATGAAACCAGACATACATGATCAACTAATCTTCAACAAAGGAGCAAAAAACATACATTGGAACAACCTCTTCAATAAATAGTGCTGGGAAAACTGGACCATGAATTGGGGAAAAAAAAAAAAAGACAACTCCCTCACACTTTGTACAAAAAAAAAACAATTCAAAATGGATCAAAGACTTGGATATAAGTCCCGAAACTCTAAAGTACATAGAGGAAAACCTGGGTAAAACCCTCCATGAATTACACTTCAGAAATCCATTTCAGGGCACATATACAGCTTGCAAAAAAAATGAAGGAAAACATAAACATCTGGGACTACATCAAACTAAAAAGCTTCTGTACAGCAAAAGAGACAATAACCAAAACAAACAAACAAACAAAAAAACCCCAACTGATTGGGAGAAAATTTTTGTCCTCTATCCAAGTGATAAGGATCTGATAACAAAGATACACAAAGAACTCACACAACTTAACAAAAGCAAAGCAAAAAGCCCAGTTAAAAAATTGGAAGAACTAAAAAGACACTTCTCCAAAGAGGAAATACAGATGGCCAATAGACATATGAAAAATACTCCACATCACTAATAATAAGAAAAATGCAAATCAAAACCACACTAAGCTACTTCTTTCTCCCCTTGTTTAACACATTGTAAGCCATTCCTTTACACTGTATAAAAAGCTTTCTAAGACTTAATAAAGTCGCTGGATGTTTCATGCTTACATTCAGTCCTGGTCTCTTTGGCTGAGTCCAATCTCTCTCTTCCTTCCTCACTTTCCTATGCCAAGCTCCCTACAAGCAGAACTCAGAAGTTATTGTCTTTGGGGGTTTGGGGGGAATTGCAGCTAGACTTCAGGACTAGTGACCTGAAGATGCCTACCCACTGTAATTTGTGGGCATGTGGACAGGTGAAGGACCAAGCTTATTTTCAGGAATCCTGTCTTGGGCTTTTACAGGACTTTAAGCTTCTCTGCATCTTTTCAAGGAAAATTATGAAACATTTGTACTCAATGGAATTAAAGTAGCTGCAACAATAGGTTGCCCTGGACTCCCTAGTGCCTTATTCATGTGACAGCAAGAGGTAGGATTAGCTACTTCCCAAAGTCCTTTTCAACTTTTCCACTACTTGAAATTGAGTACATGCTGTGCTGCCTTCCTGGGACCCCAAGAGAGGCCACTTCTCCCCCCAGCTCAGCTTTGGGCACTAAAAGAAGAGGGAAAGAAAGAGCATAACAGCAGTTCCAATATCAGCCATTATATTGCTTACACTCATGAAAGTATTTGGCCTGCATTCATGAAAACACCGTTTTGTTTTGTTTTGATTTGATTCTGAAGAAGCAAGAAGGGAAGCTAAATAAATATTCCAATCCATTCAATGCATTAAAAGGTCTTATTAGGTTAAATAACTTAGAAGACTAACTTCTGGAATTTGCAGTCATATGATGCCAACCAGTTAGAGTAGCCATAGCAACAAAGTGCAGTACTCAAGTGTGTCTAATCAACATCTCAGGCATTCCTGACAGGTGGAAGTACCTAGAGGGGTCTTCTGTTGGGAGGTTGGACTGTGGGTGGCAACCAGAAGACAAAGTGGAGCCTGTGGGGTCAGATGTGATCAGGAGTCAAAAGTGGTTAGACCTGGGTCTTTTCCAGACAAGTGGGAGATCTGAACCTGCCTTGCCCAGGGTGGTTGAAAAACTTTGGCTAAGGAGTTCAAAGACCTGAGTTAAAATCCCAGCAATGCCACCAAATCACTGTTCTACCTTAAACATTGCCCCTGCCCCCACCACTACTTCTTAGGCTTTATAACCATTTTTAAAATATGAATTGTACGACATGACACAGTTCCATGTGGAGCTAACAGAAAAACATATAAAACTTCAGGCACTGTAGGATAAATTGGTTGGTCAGGCTCTTCTGCTGTCAACTTCTATGACCTTTCCCTGATTGTACATGCCTCGCCCAGTGTGTGCATGTATGAGTGGGCTCATCTGGGCCTAGGAGGAGGAGATAAAGGGTTAGTACCCCTCTGGGTGAGGAGCATGGAATGAGAAAAAGAGCCCAGAGGAAGAGTTTGACGATTCCTGGGAGGAATGGTTTGCCTCTCAATAACCCCCCAAAACACCCCTCCTCATGCCTTAGCACCAGCCTTGCCTGCTTGCCATAGAATTGGCCCAGTCTCCCTGACTGGTGGGCCTATGTACCTGGTTCCAGGAGAGAGCATTAAAACCTGTAAACTTCACCAAGGCTCTGACATTCTTCTTTGACTGGTAGAATGATAAAGAACCTACCCAGATTTGGGATGCTTGCACTACAGTTGGCATGAACTGTACAAACAGGTTGATTGCACTACAGGCATATTATCAATATAAACTCCAGAATGGTGAGTTCAGTGACTGGAATGGGACAACAGTGGGTGAAGAGGTAGGGCTCAGGAAAGATGTTCTCTCTATCTCAGGGATTCTATTTCCATTATCATTAACAAGAAATTAGTTTCACTTACCCTTGGAACAAATTATCACCAATATAGTGCCTTAAAACAGCACACATTTTTATATTACAGTTTCTGAAGTCCAAAATCCAAAATGAGCTTCATTAGGCTAACAATAAGCTATTGGTAGAGTTGTGCTCCTTCTGGGGCTCAGTGGAGAAACAGCCTTTTCTAGTTAGAAGAAGCTACCTGCATTTATTAGCCCATGAGCTTCCTCCATCTTAAAGGCAACAAAATATTACCTTCCAAACTCTAACTCAGAGCCTTTTGCATTCCTGCTATAAGGACCTTTGAGCTCACATTAGTCCCACCTGGACAACCCAGGAAACTCCCATCACAATATCTTTAAAGAATTCCTTTTGTCATTTAAGGCTGTGTATTCACAGGTGTCAGGGATTAGTCCCCAAGACCACTCACCAGTCATAATGACAATTCAGTCTTCCTCATCTTCCACCCCATAACCAACTCATCTAGTCCTGATAATCTCAATCTAAATTACTTTCTGATATGTTCTCAACTCTTCCCACAGTCACCAGTGGAGAATTCCCAAGAATTCTCTCCTGGACTTTCTGTTTTATCAGCATCCACTTTGTTTCTTCCCAAATCATCCACTACAAACTCAGTAAGAAATTTTAAAACTATGTTGCATCTTTGCAAAAAACTCCTTAATGACATCCAGTAAAACTCTAAAAGACCTGCAAGACCCTGTAGGAGTGGGCCTCTGATAATACCTTTGGTTTTACTCTCTTATCTTCTAAGTTCTACCTGGTGCACAGCCACCTGTCAAGTCTCTAAAAAGGCCATGTTTTCTGATACTCCAAGGTCTTTGCACATGCTAGTCCCACACCCTAAAATTCCCTGCTTATCCCTTTGCTTTGAATCTTTGGACTTTTAATTAAAGAATAATTTTTTCAGGGAAGCATTCCCTAGTCCTAATCCTTTCTCTGCCTGAAAATTAGTCTAGATCTCTGTCAAATGCTCTTCAGAGGACCCTCAACTTTTCTTTGATAGTAGTAGCAAAAGTTTAATGAGCACAAGGGATCATGATTGGTATGGTGGTGAGAGAACTTTGGGGTATGCAACAATGGAAGAAAAAATATAGATAATCACTAAATATTTATTTTTAAAATTTATTTATATATACATTTCACATCTTTGTAATCCCAGGGATTCACCCTCCCATCCTCCCCACCATTCCCCCCCTTCCCCTCCTGCCCCAAGTTGTGTGCTTCAGTTTGGTGGTTAGCTTGTTTTGACTTTTCCTCATGGCTTTTGTTTATTTTTTTATTTATATCCCATATATTAGTGAAACCATTTGATTTCCATCTTTTTCTTTTTCACTTGTTTCTGCTAATATGATTTCTTCTAAGTACATCTATGTTATCATAAAATCATCAAATTTGTCATTTTTAATTGATGAGTAATATTCCATTGTGTATATATACCACATTTTTTTTCATCCAGTCATCTGTTTTGGGGCATTTAGGTTGCTTCCAAGTCCTTGCTCAGATGTTTACTACAGCACTATTTATAATTGCAAGCACTTGGAAGATAATCACTAAAATATTTAAATTAAAAAATAATTATTAAAGTTTATAGTTAAATATTTGTATGGTCATTTGTAAAAATCTTTGTTAATGTTTTATAAGTTCTATGAAGGTAGAGTATATATATTAATTTACTCACCATTGTTATGCCAACAATGTAGGTAATCAATATTTATTTATCGATTGAATGAATGCATGAACGAATAAAAGAGATGGCTAAAAGCTCAGTATCTAGAGTCAGACAGATTTAAGCTTAAATTGTCACTGTCTCTCATCAGCTGTCTATTGGACAAAATATTTAAACTCTAAAGCTCTGTTTTCCCATGTAAAATGTGAGAGTATCAATATTGACCTTAAAGATTTGTTATGAGGATTAAGGTAAGCACCTACTGTTGACTGTATTAAATGGGACAGCCCATGGAAACACTTTGCTATTCTAATAAACATCATCACTGCAAATGTATGCGGCTGCATACATACTCCATGACTTCTGTAACTTTCTTGTCCTGATTCCTTATGCATGAAATCAAGCCCAGGAGAGCCTACAGCTAGCGCTGAAATAAAAGTAGCCAATTCCTATCACTTGTCTAAATAGAACTTTTGGTGATAGGTCCAGAATCTCTCAGGAGCACATGCTAGAGAGTTGATTCCCAAGTACCATCTGTTGATTAATTGGGACTGAGATGGTATCTAGAAACTACCCTTCAGTTACAACCCAGCAGATTCTGATGCTGAGACTCACAGGACTATAATTAGAATTTCCCTAATTATATGTGATTCTTAATTCAGATGTCAGGACCTCTCTTACTCCCCCAAATCAGGCCATCTTTTCTGCATCTGCAGCATTTGCCTTTATCTTAGCAGTAGGTCCTACTCTATCTCCAAACTTGTCTATGATCTCCTCGAGGATGGGTTCTGTGTTTTATTTATACATGTGGTTCCGGGACCTAGCACAGAACATAAAGTCAGTAAAATTTCACTCTGGATTTCTGCCAGCCTTTACTTGCTGTCCCTGCTGCACTCCCACACAGTAGCTGATAACATTATTTACCCAGTTACTTGGAACAAAAACCTCAGGGTCATCCTTGATTTCTCTCTCTCTCTCATGTCACGTTCAGCCCATCAGCAAATCCTGTTGGCACTCCCTTCAAACATCCAGAATCCAACCTCTTTTTACCACATCATAGCTATGTTCTCTGGCCTCAAAATACCCCTTTGTCCCATTTCAACATGGCAGTGAGGGTGAAATTTCTTTAGAATGAATTTTTAAAACATGTCAGACTAAGTCCTTGTATTGCACAAAGCTCCAATGATTTCCCACTTCACTAAGAAGAAAATCCAGCATCCTTATTATAGCCCCAAGTTTCCAACATTTTCTGCGCTAGACCCCATCTATTCTCACTCTGCCTTCACTGTTTTCCTCACTATTCCAGAATACAAGCTCAATCTTGCTTCAGAGGCTCTCAGTTTTCTTCATAGACAGGAACAGTGTGATTTACTTCCTCACTTCAATAGTTTCCCACCTCAGAGAGATCTGAAGTAGCCAGTCACCTCTCTCACTTCACCATGTATAACTGAAAATGGACATCTTTCTTCATTTTCACTTTAGAAAATACTGTATTTTCTAAGGAATGATAGTGGGCCATGTCCACAGTGGGGTGGACATGGCCAGAAGCATTTCTTCTACTCGATTGAATAACTTTGGATTTACCCCAGCAGTCTCTACCCACTCCCTCCCCCGCCCCATTCCACTTTTATCTGATTATGCAGAAGGTAGAGTTAATGAGCTGGAAAAGCCTTATAGATTGACAATAAGCAGGTGAATTTTCAGGACCAGAAAAACGAATGGCAATAATCACTTTTGGGGTTTTTCTGTGTCTTTTCTTTCTTTACCTGCTCAGTCTTTGAAGTCCTGAACACAAACCTGTTTTGAATCTTTGTTTTCACAGGACTTCTTGGGCCTACTTTATATGCTGAAGTTGGAGACACTATGAAAGTTCACTTTAAGAATAAAGCAGACAAGCCCCTAAGCATCCACCCTCAAGGAATTAAGTACAGTAAATTCTCAGAAGGTAAGAGCAATTTAACAGCCTTCTCACATGGGAAAATGTACACCACTTTAACACCAGCGTCAAATGTTTAAAACCATGTTTTTAGCCATGTGTTACAGAAATCTTTCCTACTACTGGGTATAATTATTTTTAAATGGTCTTTTTTTTTTAACATTTCATACTGGAAACGAAGGCTGCAGTCATCTAGATCTCAGTTTTGCACTGGGTTCCTGTTCTTTAATAATTGGGTGGAAAAAAATCACCCAATTTCTCTGAATTCCAATTTACCTGTTAGATGAGAATGAAAAAATATACATTGCAAGATGGTTTAAAGCAGAAGTTAGCAAATTTTTCTATATAGAGTCAGATAAATAATTTTGGCCTTCCGGGTTGTACAAATTTCTTTGCAGCTGCTCGACTCTGCCTTTTAGTACAAAAGCAACAGTGGAAAACAGCAAGTGAGCAGAACTCTATCCCAATAAAACTTTATTTATAAAAACATGCAATTGAATTTGGTTCATAAGCCACCGTTTGATATTGTGAGGTTGGACTATTCTGGCACAGAGGACACTAAGTAAGTGGTATTTGGTGGTGTGGAATTAACAGTAGTGTCAGAATTTTCGATATAGTAAAGGCTTTAATAATATAAGCTTTGCTCAAATTCAGCATTATCATTTCTGATTCTATGATCTTAGTATTTCTGAGCTTCAGTTTTTCCATTTATAAAATGGGAAATGTTTTGTCAACTTCCTAATATGGCTTTGAGAACCATGGTAACATGGTAAATATGCTTTCCTGAAACTTGTTAAGCCTTTAATACATGATGACAATGATAATGTTGATAATGGTGACAGTGTTGTGTTGGTAATGAAAATGGTGACAAAAGTGACATATCAGCCCAGGATAGTAAATATCTATTGTTGTTTTTCTGATTATTTCCATTATGCTGATGTTCAGAATAAATTCAGATAAGTGCATAGATTTCTCTTGGAAACTGATATTTAAAAAAGTGAATGCTTATTGTAGTAGGTATTTACATAAGAACATTTAAATATAACTTCAGATTTTTAAGAGTTCACAAATATCCTCCTTTTCCATACCTTTTGAATAGAGGGATTGATTAGGGAAGTAGTTTATAGTGCAGATTCTGGAACTAGACTGCCTGGTAAAAATCCTGATTCAGACACTTTGTAGATGTGTAACTTTTGGAAGGTTACTTAGCCTCTTTATGCCTTTTCTTTCTCATCTGCAAATTGGTGATAATTATTTTACCTAACTCATAGTTTATTGTCATGAAATCTCAAAATGATGGCTAGCAATAGGAAGAACTTGCTGAATATTAGCACTAATGGTACCGGTAATTTTTCGATTAAAACATATTCAAATACTTTAATATTTCTGAAATTTATGAGTTAATAAGGTTTTTTACATTTATTAATTCTAGTGTAAATTGTTGGGAAACTCATTCTTACTAAGGTATAAATGGCAGATAAGGAGTCAATGAACTACCCTCCTCAGGATATTTATATTAGTAATTATTTGTTGACTTAGAAAACCAATGAAGCATTAATTACAAATTCAAGCATCTTCAAAAGTCAATTAAGTAAGATGCTGGATGAGGTAGTATGCACAGTCTATGTTCCTAAAGTTATACAGTGACACAGTGAACAACTCCTTCACCTTTTTATCGAGGCTTCCAGATGAATTAAGCAAGTGGACCCGGATGGGCAATGTCACATGCAAGTTCCATTTCAAATGTGGGAGGAGGCAATGTTGTGAACTTTGTAGCCCAGCAGGGGTATTTACACAGGGAATGAACCTTGTAACATAATCACCCTCCCTTTACTGTTTGCTGTCCCTACACTTCTCCACAACCAACAACCTTTTGTGAGCATTGCTTAAAATGATACCACCACCACTTCCATCGATCATTTCGTCATCGCTCCTAGTCCCATGAATCTAAAAAGGGAAGTACAGATAGGTGGGGAAAAGTAACCTTTATTTTCAAAATCAACTTTTATTTCTATTTATACAAATCTAGTAAATAGATGAATAGTGTCTTTTGTGGTCAAAGACAAGTCTTTTGCTTGTTTTACTGTGTCCTTTGTGTTAAAATGAAACATCTTCATGCCCAAAACATAAAGAGAGCCCCAGTATTCCCTCTGTGGTTTAAGCTATCTTTTCATAAACTATCACCAGCTGAGTCAGCTACTTAAGAATCCAGATTCTTTTATCTCCAGAGGCAGGTATTTGAGAGACAGATGATGGGCAATTGAAACAGTGTAAGATTCTTGAGAGAAGACTCAAACCTTGTTCTACTTGATTTAACCAATGAACAATCTAACCTAAACAGCATTCCTCCTTACCTGAGAGTTGATCCTTGAACCCCATTGAGGATTTGAAGACCTACATTCAACAGTTATAAGGAGAAGAGAACCATGGAAAGAATAATGGCTTAGATCTGGAATGACCTGGGCTTGAATCCTAAGTAAATGACCAATTCCCCTTACCCCTTACTTATTTATCAGAAAATAAGGGTGTCAGTTCCTTCCATCTGAGGCTGTAGCATTGACCATAGTATATATAAAGTGTATGGCACCTAGTTGTCACTCAGTAGTGATAGTAGTGTTCATAATTATCATGTACATATTAAATTTTGTTTTCTTCTGAATGAAAGATTAGGATTATACTCATTTTTTTTGTACTCAAATGAAATAAAACTTTCCTGTGGAATTTAGAAGCCAAATAAACTATTAAAGCATGGAAAAGCTCAGTTATGGTAGCCTGTGGAATCCAAGAGTAAACAGACTCTACAGCAAGACCTAAGCTATCATCTATGGTATTGACTTTTGCTAAGATCGTTAGCTCTCTTTCGTGAATTTTGTAATACCTATTGCAATTGACTAAGAGAAGTGTTGTTTTTAAATTTTTGGCTATGCTTTATTTAGAAGAGGGTTGGAAATCTGGACTATATCCAGGACAGATGTTATTGTACTCAGTGTAGAAATTTCATTTTCATCCATAAATTGGCACCATCTGACATAAATGACAAGTGGTACCTTGGTTTACCAAAATTATTCCCAGTGACTTTGCCTCTTCAGGTGTGCCAGGAGAAATTCTTCATAATCCATAAGGTGAGGATGAGTAACCCTTTTAACAGGATAGATAAATCATGATTTATAAAAATGCTTACAAGAACACTTGCTTTAGAAGTATATTAAATAGTATTGTCTTTTAAATCAGGGAATACATTTGCAACTAATCATTGAAAAACTATCACTAAAGAGTTTTCATTTGAGGCTAACATTTCAAAAACTCTGTAACTGGCTTTGCTGAACTATTTGAGGGTGATGTTGTACCTGAGCAAATTTTGTTGCCTAGCAAGATTTTTGAAGAAGTTTTGATCAATTATCTTTAAGAATTCCTTTCAGAGTGAATCTATTTTACTTGTTTTAAATGTTACTTGTTTTAAATATTTTAAATGTTAGTCGCACTATAAATGCTATACTACAAAATTAGTGTGTAATATTTAGCTGTTTGCTGGCAAGCCAACTCTTCGAATGAGAATGAAAAATAAGAAAATTTCCACCACATATTGTTCTTGGCATGTGTTACCAAATTCTCTTTACAAAAACTAATCCTCTAAGTACTTCCAAAACATTCTAATTCTTGACATAATGAAGATGATTATCTCTTTCATGTTTACACCATATATATGTAGGTTTTATAGAGAGACTTCTTTGAGTATAAAAGGCTGAAATAAATGCGATAGTGTAATAATAATAATGTAATTTTTTCATAGGTCTCAAATATGCAAACTTCTCTCTCAACAAGACTTGCATGCCCTGTGAAATGAATCCAGGCACAATATATAACATAGCAGCATTCAAA
The DNA here is from genome assembly GCA_004024945.1 of Uropsilus gracilis. Lineage (NCBI taxonomy): Eukaryota > Metazoa > Chordata > Mammalia > Eulipotyphla > Talpidae > Uropsilus > Uropsilus gracilis. Next base: position 22,978 of record PVHY01000888.1, on the reverse strand, counting down.
TTTGCCCATTGCCAACTTCACTTTCAGAAACATGCCCCATTTTACATTAAAAAAAAAAAAAAAACCAAAAATCCTGGAACCTTTGGCAAATAGCTAGTACATCTTGACAAGAGTAAAGAAATTAAAAAGCTGACAATGGACAATGAAGCAGGAAGTGAACAGAACTGAGTAAATAAAAAATGAAGGGCTATGCTTGTGTAAAGAATTAATTGTGGCAAGAAGCTGAACAATGGCTTTTTGTGTCCTGGTACGATAGCCTTTCTTGTCCATTTCTTCTCTCTCTTTTCAGTTTAGAGTTTTAACTTTTTATTTTGATTACAATGTCAGATTCACCAAAAAATGCATTTTATAAACATGTTTGCATTGTATAAACATGTTTGCTAAATATAAAGTTGCTCTTTATACTTCATACCTAATTCTATCTATGTGGGTTACAAAACCAAAGATATGAAACACCTACCTCAATCTAGACTAAAGGTCATATTTAAGTGGAGAGAAGTATTGATAAAATTAAATTTGCTGTAATTAGTAATCCTCCCTCAGTATAATTCCAGAATCTATATCCATGTGAAAAATCTTTGTTTCAAGATGCTCATAATTCACCTTTAGTAGTTAATTTAATCAAATTCATTCAATTGTATTTAACTAACATGTGAATGAAATTCTGAGTAACTGATCAACTAGATGAACATTTAAAGACCACCATAAGATGCTCAAATAAGCCTGGGTGTGAAACCTTCATTTAAAAAACAATTAGAAGTTTGATGTCACTAGAAAACTAGTCAAAAGTATTTAACACACATGAATTCATAACAACTTGGGCATCTATATGTACCCTATTTTAATTGAACTATGAGGTCTCAGGCTGTCTTCTTCCTTGACAGCTGGGACAGAGTCTGAAACATTAACAGTGATGATATTGATGTTGATGATGACGATGATGATGATGATGATGATGATGATGATGATGATGATGATGGTGATGGTGGTAGTGGCAGTGGTGGTGATAGTAACTACTGAACTAAATGGAGGAGCTGAAGACCATTAGAAAGTAGAGACTGTAACATTTTCCATTTAGCTCTAAAATTTATTAATATTGTGGGTGATTGTGAGCAGTTACCAAACTCACTACCAGTTTTTGTCACCTTTGGAATTGACATATCATCACCTTCAATCTTTCTCACATGTGTTGAGAACTCAAATACTTAGGACATATATTATCAGAAGTAAAATATGTAGAAAACAGGTTACATCAATTGTAAAATCGCTGGGAAAGGAACAACCTGACCAAAAAACTAAAATGTATTACCACAGGTTACCATGGCATAGGCAGACTTTTACATCTATTTTTTCCAGTCCTTACACTCATCAAAAATTATAACATTATATGAAGGATATTGTATTTAATTGTTACTGAGGCTAAATGGGAAGTTAAGAAACTTGTCAAACTTTGCCCAGTTAACAAATCATATAAACCAATAAATTTCAATTCTGACTCCAAAACTCACATGCTTTCCCCTCAATCTAGCAGGAAAAAGTATCATTAATCACATAATCTCACAAATACTTAATTACAAATGTGATATTCTGTTACAGATGTATATATAAATGTTATTATTCTCATCTGAAAGATGAACATTTTTTTTCAGAGAAAGACGTGAAGAAATTAAAAAAGCTGTCTTTCATCCTACAAAGAATATCACATGCTGTCTTTCGAGAGTTTTTGAAAACAATGGAAAGTGACATTTTCTACCAAAAGTGTCCCTTGTGGATTCTTAACAGTTGGGAAGAGGGGAGTATCATATCCAGAAATACTGTTTTGATTTCATGAGACCATGAAACCTTGAGTAAGAGGTAGTAAGCTTGAGTGATACAAATCTGGCCAGCAATTTGTCAAGCAAGTTCCCCTCAGTAGAACCAGTTTGACCTCAGAAGGCAGAACTCTCCTTATCAGTCCTATTTGTGCTTTGCTACCAAAGCAATTTTGTAACTTTCTAGAGACAGTAGTTCCTATTTACTAGCAGCAACTTTTCCTCAAAAACTTATTCTTTTCGATCAAGAGTGGAATAATATAATTATTCACAGGAAGTTAGTCTTTTAATATATCCCATCTCCTGATAATTTCAATTCTTGAATTATTTTTTTTAACAGAGTGAAAGTTCAACCTATAGTAAATATTGGTTATCAGTGTCAATTATAGAGGAGAAATATCACAGAGTTATGGTAGCTTTTCACTACCATGAAGGTCACAAACCCAGATGTAGATGGTAACCAAGGGTTACTCAACAGCAAAAAATTTATTCTAGTTGAGACTGGTGGTCAGAGTGAGTATGTAATATAACATGGACAACTAGTTCTCAGGTCCAATCAAATTCTGTGTGGTATGGAGCAATACCACCAGATTTCCATATTTTTTTTGTTTATATGTTTGAGAGAAACCAATAATTTAGATTCTTATATAGTATCTCTACATCATTTATGTTGGTACTTATGATACAGGGTTGAGTGACACAGTTAAAAATTGTTGGCACCAAAATGCCCTAGTGGGCTGGGTCTCAGAAAAATGTGAGAGAAAATGGGAAGTGGGAAGAGAGGGTTAGATAAAAGGAAGAAGCAGAGAGAGAGAGAGAGAGAGAGAGAGAGAGAGAGAGAGAGAGAGAAAGGAGATGAGAATGGTGGACTAAAAGAACAGGCCATGTGGTCTGGCTAGGGTAAGCTTCCTGGAAGAGTGAGCTGGAGGTGGCAAGGAGCCATGGTGATAGTTAAAAAGCCTTCTTTACCTGATAACACTTATACCATTGTAACTTTTAAATATACCCATGAGGTAAGACTTGATGACCTTGATTCTAGCTTACATCTTAAGAGTTCAAGAAGCATTCACTGAGCACCTTAACCATGGTTGGTAAAGAAATCAGTTAGTGAGACAATATTCTTCACACCTGCCTTTGAGAAGCTCACATTCTGGTCACAGAAATGAGCAAGATGCTAATAAATTTTCTTGTGGGAAAAAATGAATTTAATATAACATGTAGTTATTAATTGTTATGAGTGCTGTAAAAGAAAAAGATTACATAGCATAGTCACAGACCAAGAAAGAAGTTTATACTTAAACATTTGAAATGACATAGATATTTGAAGTGAATATACATTTACCTAAAGGAAAAAATCAGGAAGAGCACTCTAGATGGTCAAGGGCATAGTATCTACAAAGATCCTGAGGATGGAATTTGGTACTGGGGATCTCAAGGGTACCCTAATGACTGGAAACAATAAACAAGCAGAGGAGTCACATGTGATGGGAATGGTGAAAGAAGTATAGATATGGCATACACGAATTTGTGTAGTGCAAAGAGCAACACTGATATGGGTTGATGGTAGTGGAATTTACTCCTAACTGAGTAAAGCCTCTCATGGGGGAAACTGCCCATCCCACTTGGCTATCTGTGACACCAACTTTCCCCTTCCTGGCCTCACTTGCTCCATCTCTAGCCACATCTTCTTTTACTGTTGAAAGTCCTACACAACCCTCTGCACTTCTTTTCATCTTCAACATTGCAGTTCCCTCTCTTCAATAAGAAAGACTGATTTCTACACCCCACCACTCCCAACAGAAAGGAAATTCAAATACAAGTGAAAATGTTAATGTGAGTCTTTGGATACACAAAGCACAGTTTAAGACATCTAAGCTTCAAAGGATAGGCATATTTCATGCTCATAAGGACTATTAGACTGCATGTAGGAGCTATATTCTAAGAGTGTAGAGATGATTGGGATAATCAGATGGTTGAGATGTATTATCACAATAGTACAATACTGGGGGCAACAGTAATTGGAAAGATGACATAAAACAGAACAAAACAAAACAATATAAAAACAACTCTGAGTGCACTTACAGCCCAGGCCAACTTCTTGTCAAATCTCAGATGGTACCATAAAAGAAATTAGAACTTTCTCATAGTCTGTGTTGTGCTATTGATGAGAGAGATTTAATGCTGATTATGTTTAAACAGCAATTAAGTAAATACCCTGGAAAATTAACTTGCTAAACCTTAACTTATGAGTAACATTTCTTCACTTCAGATCACCATGTAATAAAAGCTTTTATAATTACATAGACATAGAAATGGAAATGTATGAATCCTTCCAAATAATAAAATATATAGATTCCAAGTATTATAGAAAAGCCTATACATCTTATATCCCCCAAATTTACAAATGATAAAAAGAAGTGCTCAGAAACTGTCCAGATATTTTCATGACTTTTCCTTCTCCAGGTGCTTCTTACCTTGACCACACATTTCCTGTGGAGAAGATGGATGATGTTATAGCTCCAGGCCAAGAATACACCTATGAGTGGAATATTAATGAGGACAGTGGGCCTACAGATGATGACCCTCCCTGTCTCACACACATCTACTACTCCTATGAAAACCTAATAGAGGACTTCAACTCTGGGCTGATTGGACCTCTGCTTATTTGTAAGAAAGGTAAAAAAATTTAACAACAATAAAGATGTCATAGTGGTAAGCAGTGTTCTAATGGAATGGGACTTGGGAGACTTGGTATCTTTTGTGAATCAAGCATTGGGAAACCATTTATAAAAACCAGGTACACTGAGAAAGTGTTAATGGTGGGTCTTTGGGTACACAAACCACAGACTTAGGAAATTTTACAGGTTTATAATTCTCTTCTGTTTCTTCCATCCCTCTTTCATGTCAGTCCTGGGACTGTCTGTCAAGTAAATGACTGATGTATTTCTGTGATAACATGGGTGAACCTAGAAAGAATGCTCTGATGCCATCATCAAAAGATCTGTAACAGTCACCTTATGACCAGGTTTTTGAAAGTGTGTCACAGCCTACACTCTGATGAAAGTATTGAGAAAGAACATAGCCGAGGTTTGAGGTAGTAGTTTGGTCAACAAACATACAAAATTCCAACTTCCTTTCTTATAATCAAGTTGAACAGTTTGGTTGATTGGTTTCAAATACACTAAATCAACTTTATGAGAAATTTTATTGTCTGGGCTTCTTAAGAGCAAGCTTGAATTTTAGTTTTATCCCAAAAGAATTTAGCCCATCTTTCATTAAAAAACAAACAAACAAAAACTCAGTTGCATTGTGGGGAATAATATGATGAGCTCAGCTCATCATCTGTCTATGCATATACACATACCATACCTACTTACATTCCTAATTCATTTATTCATGGTACTACCTAGTATATGGAAGATATTATTATGGTGCTGAAAAACATTAAAGTTTAAAATGTTCCTTTCTTCATGTGAGACCAAATTAATCTTGACCATCTTAACCAATTTTCTAGTGCCCCTTTACATCTATAAACTTTACGTCTATATTGAACTTAAGAGTTTTACCAACCAAGCTAAGGTAGTTATATATTGGTCCACTGTCATTGGAGGAAACTGATACTTTCATTAACCCTTGACAGTCACCAAAGGTTTTTTCTCTCTGTCTCATTAAATTTACCAATAAAGCCTATTTCCCAAGGCTATGAGGTTCCAGAGGAAAAAAAACACTTAATGTGACACCTAATTATTTTTATCATTATTTATTTGTTCATTTATTTTTTTCAAATTAATGCACACACACACACACACACACACACACACACACACACATATATATATATATATTTTTTTACATCATTGTCTACCCCAAGGTTTTCCCACCACCTTATCACCTGTGAACCATCATCTTAATTTCTTGTGACCATCCCTCCCCTAATTTTACCCTTCCCTCTCTTTTGCTCTATGCTTTCATTCCACTTACAATTAGTTTTAAATTTTCCTTGTACTTTGTTTTTTTCCCCTATATCTTACATATAGGTGAGATCATCCAGTATTTCTCTTTTTCTTCCTGGCTTATTTCTGCTAACATGATTCCTTCTATCTCCATCCATGTTGCTGCAAAAGACATCTTTGTCCTTTTCGATTGATGAATAATATTCCATTGTGTACATATACCACAACTTTCTGACCCATATGTCTGTTTTGGGGATTTGGGATTTAGGTTATTTCCATATCCTGGCTATTGTATATAGTGCTGCAATAAACATCTGAGTACAGGTATCTTTTTGAATGAGTGTTTTGGTGTCCTTTGGGTAGATTCCCTGAAGTGGGCTTGCTAGATTGAGTGGTAGTTCCATTTTCACCAGTTTAAAGGTCCTCCATACAGCTTTCTATGGAGACTGGATCACTGCATTCTCAACAGCAGTGTAAGAGTGTTCCTTTTTCTTCACATCCATGCCAGCGCTTATTGCCCTTTTTTTTTTTTTAATATGGACCATTCTTACTGGTGTGAGGTGGCATCTCATTGTGGTTTTGATTTGCATTTCCCTGATGATAAGTGATGTTGAACATTTTTCATATGACTATTGGCCATTTGTATTTCCTCTTTAGAGAAATACATGCTTTATGCTCTGCTCCCATTTTTTGACTGAGCTTTTACTTTGCTTTTGTTAAGTTATGTGAGTTCTTTGTGGACTTTTTATATCAGTTCTCTGTCAGTTGAGTGGAGTGTAAACATTTTTTCCCCATTTGGTTCAGAGTCTGTTTTGGTTATTGTCTTGTTTGCTATACAGAAGCTTTTAGCTTCATGTAGTCCCAGAAGTTTATATTTTTCTTCATTTTCTTTGCTTGTATACATACATCTTGGAAGATGTTTCTGCAGTATAGGTTGTGGAGTGTTTTGCTTATGTATTCATTTATATATTTTATGGTTTCAGATGTGACACCTAATTCTAATAAGCCTCCAAACACTATTACTTAATACAGTGTTATCTTTTTTAAAAAAACAAAAACATTTTATAGTTGTTATCATTATGAATTATGATTAATTGTTTGCATACAACTCTCTGCTTTCTAGGAATAGCATTTGTGAATCTTCTGTATGGGATACTACTGGAACATATGTCTTTTTCTTAACCAGGCACCCTCACTGAGGATGGAATTCAGAAGATGTATGACAAGCAACATGTGTTGATGTTTGCAGTATTTGATGAAAGCAAGAGTTGGAGTCAGTCACCATCCCTGATGTACACAGTCAATGGCTATGTGAATGGGACCATGCCAGGTAATGTGTGAGTTGTGCACTATCCAACAATGGACTCGTCTGTGACTTAGTCCTATTGTTTTCTTTGGGAAGTTGTCTATATATTTCGTTTTTCAACTCTTAATCAAAAAAACTAAAAGTTCAGTGGTTCTCAACCAGCAAGTGCAACAAATTGGACGCTACCTGAGAAGAGTGTGTAGAATTATCAAACATAGTTCTCTGAGCAGGTTTCACTTTAACCTACATCTCCAGGAAGACCCCTGGAGTATCAATTCATCTCCTTTAGTGAAGCTGGGGTCCTTCCTTCATAGAGGAAGTCTTACAGGACAGAAGTTTAAGATCAATTTCTGACAGGAAGGGTCAGTCAAAAAATGTGATGAGAATATAGTGAAGATGAATATGAAATAAGAAGAAAGCCAATGTACAATAATGCTGCTAGCATTTCAAATGGTGTTGAATGAGTACTATGCAAAGGCATGTAGAATGTTTATGATTTCATTTGTATACAGATTTTGAGAGAAAGGCAAATTAACAGCAACTATTAGAAAAAACAAAGAAACAACCGTGACTCCTACCTAAACCACTCCAGCTACTCTCTGGTATAAAGTACTTGGAATCAAAGATCCCGAGGGTAAAGGGCATGGTAAAATTACTTTATTTACCATACGTTAGACTATGAAACTTTCCAAAATCATTATCTTAAAAATCACAATTGTCTTCACTTACTAAAAACAAAAATTGTCAAGATTGAGATCTAGATTTTATTCTAAATTGTCATTTGACTCCATCTGCCAGTTGGGTTGTTACAAACACACTCATATATGCTTATTATCCAAGACCAGGGGCTTGAAAGCCAAAACTAGGAGTTTGAAAACTTGGGGTTTCATTAACTGACCTGAATCTTAAAAGACCTAAGTTCAAACCTCATTCAATTCTCTACCTTAGTGTGGTCCTTCAGCAGTAAGTTGTCTCAATGTACTTACTTCTGCAAAATGGCTTAACCATTGTGCAGAGGATATTTCAGATTTTTTCTTTATAGAATAGTATGTTTAGTACTATGAACCATAGAGGATAGAGGTCAAAAGAGAAACTGTCTGAGTTCTGGCAAAGTGTATAATCTGTGTAAATATATATAGAAGATTAAAAAATGCAACAAAAATGCCCTATGTGCAGAAAAATAAAAAATAATTTGATCAGGAGTTATAATTTTATTAATTTATTGTTGAAAAAGTATTTTTGGACTAAAGGGGGCAGATTAGGGAAATATTTGTGGAAACTAAGAAAAGATTGTTTGTAAAACTACATTATGGAGCAAAATAAACTGAATAAATATGATAAATTGTAATAGAAATTATGAAATGCTCCATTCAATATGAACATTTCGTTGGGGTGGATAAGTGAATCTGCCAAATTCTCCTATCTTCTGCTCTTGTTCTCAGATTTTAGCTACTGATTCTCTCCATGATTCTAGGAGTGCTAAGTGCTAGTGCCTTGTTACAGGGTATCCTAAAAAAGACAAGACCCTTAGCCACTTGGAGTAAAGGACTGATGCTCAGTCCCACTGTCTAGTATCTAGAGATTATGCATATGAAATTGAAATTTAAAACCTCAGCCAGGAATGCCTGGGTTGTTATTTCCAACAGAACAAATTCGCTGTTGAATTAAAGAAGGGACAATACTCAGCTTTTGCACCCAGTTCTCATCAGTTCCTGAAATGGTTCCAGTGGCTCAGTATAATGAGGATTTTTCCATTAAATTTTAAAGGGAGATTGTAACCTATGAATCAAGTCATTGCCATGCCATTAAGACAACCAACAAATGGGTGAAGAAGCCATATGAAATTCTTAAAATTTCTTCATGCCTTCCCTTTCAGTAGGAATTTGACCTTAACTAATATCAGGTGCAAATGGGGCAGAAGTCTCCAACCAACAAGCCAAAGGAAGAAAGCAACACTTTTAAAATGTGGCTTCTGATTATTTCAGGTTATTACCACTTGGGTGCAGCAGTAGCCAGTCAAATGCAATTTAAACAACAGGGTTTTGTTTACAAGGAAAATCAACTGGGAAAACAAAAAGTCCTTAAAGTCACAGGTGGCTGTTATTTTACCTCAATTGCCATTTAGTCCAAAAGTCCCAAACACATGTCCCAAGACGGTGCCTCTTTGCCCCTGCAAACCTGAGACAGGCACTCTGTAAAGTTCAGTTTTTCTCCATCGTCTTCTCTTTGCTTCTTCACTCTCCACTGTTCCAAGCCACTCCACTTCTCCAAGGCTTTTCAAACTTCTTCAACAAATACTGATGCAAAATCAACTTTCCAAATCCCTGGCTATCTCTAGGTACCAGTTTTCCATGCCACCTTGCTGCAGCGCCATATTCTCCACACTCGATACTCTTCTGCCATCGCTCCTTGCCACCACCAGCTCACTCTTCCAGGGGGCTTCTCCCCCCTTGGTCTCATTCTTACTGTCTAATCATTCTAGTCTCTCCTCTTCCCAAAAGTTTCTGTGTCCCAGTCTCTGCTCCTTTTTATTTAATTTCTATTTTTCCTCCTCCCCCTCACTCCCCCAAAACCAGAGGCTCCAATATCCTCTCATATACCCTCTTGGTGATTCATTTTCTCTTCCCCACCCAGGATTTGCAACAAAGTAAAAGAAGGAAGTTCACTTATCAGGTTTAGGTCTCTGTGTTTTTCAGGCATGGCTGACAGCAGCAATGCGTAAATTCTATGAATAAATGACACTGCCCACATTGGAGTCATGCTTCATAACCAGCAGAGAAATTCCCTTGAATTCAGCCCTGGAAACTGGCGATCCCTCTAACTAATCCCAGGTAGATTCTAGAGTGATCAGTGATCAAGGCTACACTGTGCTTTTTCAGTTCTAATACTGAAAGTCTTTATCCAAGGAAACCCTTCCATCCTGGGTAAACTAATACATGTATTCACTATCTTGATTCTCTCCTTGGTTTAATACCTTAGCAATCCCTGTGAGTGAACTAACCTATCTCTGGACTCTAGTCTTTAATGCAATTTATTACAAAGTTGTGACTACTTACTTTTCCTATCATCCAGATGTCTGCTTTTCCAGGGCAAGAACTACAGAGGAGTATCTAGCAACTATTCCTCATGCAAAGCAAGTACTCATTCTGTATCAGGTGAATTATTTTCATCACATAATTCTAGACTGACTATTTGGGCTCCACTTTCTCCTTCTCTCTTAGATATAACAGTTTGTGCCTATGACCACGTCAGCTGGCATCTGATTGGAATGAGTTCTGGGCCCGAACTGTTCTCCATTCATTTCAGCGGCCAGGTCTTGGAGCGGAACCATCAAAAGATTTCAGCCATCACCCTCGTCAGTGCTACATCCACCACTGCGAACATGACTATGAGCCCAGAGGGAAAGTGGGTCATATCATCTCTCATCCCAAAACACTTTCAAGGCAAGAAAAAGTCTTGATTATACTGTAGAATACTTCCTCCCCAGGCATCAACATCTCCTCCTTTCTGTTTCTAGCCACCCACACTCCAGACTTGTATGCCTTGGGCAATGAAAACAGAATTGAAGTATTGTGCTTTCAGACTTCTAAAACATTAGTTGGGAATGGAGGAAGTAGAGTAATTAACAAAGTTTGTTGAAAATGAAGCAAAAGCTTAAGAGTTTCTACTTCCTCAAAAGGAAGAAAGAAGAAGGAAACAAGGAGGTCCATCATAGAAATGTTCTTTCTTGTAGTATTTAATATGCAATTAAAGGAAAAGTTCTGAATTTATATGTTTACAAATTAATAAAAATACCAAGTAACAAAAATTATTAAACTTTTAACTTGACAAGACTATCTTTTATGATAAGATGCGCAAAAACTCCAACACAAAGAGGAAGTCAATGGATGCATGTTGAATTACTCACACATATATATACAGTTGAAGAGTTGGCTTCAAAGAATATCAGTGGCTTCCAGTAGGAAAAATATCACCAAATGGTTTTTCTTTTATATCGATAAAGCAGCTACACACGGTTGCTTTAAGACTATTGGGAGAAGTTCATGTGAACAGAGGGAAATGTAAATGAATAGTATCACTAAAGAAGTCATTTTGTTACCAAAATAATATATATAAGCACGTAAGAAAGATATTCCATGGAATCATTTTTTTATAGCAAGTGGAAAGAGGCAGGTTTATTTAGAACAGATATGAGGAAAGGGTTGTAACAGAGAAATGCAGAGGAAAAAACTAAAGTAGGATTCCCAGTCCACAGAACCAGGGAAGAGCAAGGCAGCCTCATGTAATAATTTCATTTTATTTTCACACCAAGAAGTCAAAATTATATTTGAAATAGCAAAATTTCCACAATATGCTGGAAAGATAGAATCCCAGATAATAATCAAACAACAACAAAACTGCCTTTATTGCATATTAAATACATTTTATTTATCATTTGTATACAGAACATACTAGTACATATTATTACATGCGTTTTAAAATAAAGACCTACATTTATTATATGCATTTTAAAATAAAGTATTATATGCATTTTAAAATAAAAACCTACATAAAAAGTGAAATATGAAATCAACAAGACTTGACTCATAAAGTTTTCAGGATTTATCTAGTATAAGATATTTCTCTGCAAGAAAAAAGTAAATCTTTCTAAGTTTCTTGGCTAATCCATTTCTTCTTTACTTTTCATTCTTGCCTCCTTCTTAACTATACTGAAAAAAGTTCCAAACCAAAATATCCAAAGTTGTTTGAGCATTATTTTCATTATTATTAAGATCATTCACACATATATTTATAGATATCTTTTTTATCAGTTTGAATTTCTTCACTCCTTTTTTCACTGTCTTTCTGTCCCTACTTAGCTGGAATGAAGGTTTCCTTAGACATTAAGAACTGCCCAAAGAAAACCAGGAAAAATAAGAAACTCACTCGGGACCAGAGGCGGCACATTAAGAGGTGGGAGTACTTTATTGCTGCAGAAGAAGTCATTTGGGACTATGCACCTGTAATACCAGCAAACATGGACATGTGAGTATTAGGGATTCTTATCACTGTGCAAAGATTCAAAACATCATCAGTGGGGTTCAAGGAATGTTGTATGAAATGCACTGATTGGACATCTCATAATTGTCAAATCAGTCTGGAATTATCCCAAAATCACCAACGGAATTCAGCGTATAATATTTGTAAAAATAGTAGCAGAAATGGTAGTAGTTGTTACCACTTGTTAAATGCTTGATATTTCCAGGTACTGTGTTAAAAGATTTCTAAGAGTTTCATTTTAATTCTACAAGTTAAAAACAAATTTTTTAAATTTATTTTAATTTTATATTAGGAAATCACATGCCCATCTTAATAGATGCTGAAAAGACATTTGGCAAAACTAAATTTTCCTTTAATGATAAAGACTCTCAATAAACTAGGTCTAAAAGGAATGTTCCCTGACATAACAAAGACACATACAATAAACCCAAAACTAATGTCAAATTCAATGGTGAAAAGCTAAAAAATTTTCCTCTAAGACCTGGAGTAATACAAGTGTACCTATTTTTACCAGTTCTTGTCAAAATAGTAACGAAAATCCAAGGCAGAGCAATACAACAAGAAAAAGAAATAAAAGGCATCAAAGTCAAAGAGAAGATAAAATTATCTCTATTTACAGATTACATGATTTCATATGTGTAAAACCCTAAAACTCCACTCAAAAATTGAGCAAAAATTCAATAAATTTACAGGATACAGACAACATACAAAAATTAGTTGTGTTAATGTACACTAGCAATGAACTCTAAAACAAAAGTTAACAAAGGGGCAAAATATATGCAGAGAAAGTTATAAGATGTTGATGAAAGAAATAGAAGAAGCATAGATTCCTGTGTTTGAGTTAGAAGAACTAATTTTATTAAGATTTCATACTACCCAAAGTAATCTATAAATTCAATATAATTACTATCAAAAATTTGAAACATTTTTCACAGAAGCAGAAACATAAATTCTAAAATTCACTTCAAATCACAAAAGACTCCAAGTAGCCAAACTAATCTTGAGAAAGAACAAAACTAGAGGCATCATACACCCTGATTTCAAACTATATTACAAGTTATTGTAAACAAAAAAGCTTGGCAGTGGTAGCAAATATAAAGACTGATGAAACAGAATAGAGAGACCAAAAATAAACCCGGGTATATACAATCAACAAACGTTTCACATTTGTCAAACACACAATAAAATACACAATGGGAAAGAATAATCTCAAAAAAATGACAATGGAATAATTGGATATTTATTTGGAAAAACAATAAAATTAGATCTTTAACTTAAGCCACACAAAATAACTCATTCAAAAGAATTTAAGACTTACATGTAAGACATAAGACCACAAAACTCCTGGGGAAAATACAGGGAGAAAATCTCTTTGACATAGTCTTTGCAATGATTTCTTGGCTATGACACCAGCAACAAAGGCAAAAATTTAGTCACAAGTGTGACTAAACCAAATTAAAAAAAGGTTATTCACAGCTAAAGAACCAATCCAAAAAAACTGAAAAACGATTGTATGGAATGGAAAATGTGTTTACAAATCACATATCTATTAGGTTACTATTAAATATATATATGAAACTAATTTAACTCAATTGGGAAGAAAAATAACAAAAACACCATAATTTTAAATGGCAAAAGATCTGAATATACATGCCAAAGAAAACACACAAACAGCAAATAGTAATATGAAAAGGTGCTCAACATGCTAATCAGCAGAGAAATGCAAATCATATCCATGGTGAAATAGCACCTCACACCTGTAATGATAGTCATTATGAAAAAGACTAGATATAACAGGCACAGGTAAGAGTAGAAAGATAATAACATCTTTGTACCTTGTTGTGGTGATGTAAAGTGAGATAACCATTATGGAAAACAATATAGAATTTCTTCAAAACACTGAGAATAGAGTTACCATATAATTCAGCTATCCCATTTCTTGGAATTCTCCAAAGAGAAATGAAACCACAACCTTGAAGAGATACCTGCATTCCCCTGTTCACTGCAGCATTATTCAAAATTGCCAAGACATAGAAACAACCTAACTATCTGTTGGTGGATTAATGCAAACAAAATAGGTAATATATGCCCACACAATGGAATCTTTGCATACATGTATGTATAAAATGGGACACATTTCAGGCTTTAAAAAGGGAAATCTTGCCACTTGCAACAACATAAATAAAACTGGAGAATATCATACCAAATAAAATATTCCAGACACAGCAAGACACAGCATGATCCCACTTAAAAATGGACTTTAAAAATGTCAAACTCACAAATGTAGAAAGTGGAATAGTGATTGCCAGGGCCTAGCAAATGAGAAAATATTGGTCTATAGACCTTCACTTAGAAAATATCTAATAAATAGCACGATTACTGTCGATAAAACTGTATGTGTGCTTGAAATTTAAGGAGATAATAGATTTTAACTATTCTTACCACATATACATATATACACATGCAGAAACATACCACATTAATTAGGTGAGATGAAAGAAAGGTTAATAAGCTCACAGCAATCCCATTTATACATGTACAAATCATTACATTTGAGAATACATTGCAAATATACACAAGTTTTTATTCATCACTATACTTTAACAAAGCTGGAAAATGCAAAAATAAAAGTCACAGTATAGTACAGAGTAAATGAATTTGATAATTCATTTGTTAAATGAATGAGAATAAGAATATATTTGCAAATCATAGCTACATATATATCCTTAAATATAATCTGAAATCATGCACATGAAATTAATACAAGTGAATTTTTTAAAAATGCTGAGAGCTTGGGGAGGTAAGGTTGAAGAGATATTTAAGAGTTTTCACTGTTGTCAAAATGATGTGAATTGTTTGCTATTCAAAATTTTTAACTTAAATTCTGAGCAAAAGGGGAGCTTGCTCAAGATTTATAATAATAGCTGACAGAAATTGAGATAGAAACCCAGTACTCTCTAGCAATAGTGTTTTCGATTGTTTGAAAAAATATATGAAAGTGGATAAACTATAATGGAGCTTCTGTTTTAGAAAACAAAGGCAACAGAGGGGAAAAGTGGTAGCGGTTGCGGCTCCTGAATCATTTATTCCAGCTGCTACAGGGTTGGATAAACATGTCTGCTTTTCAGTCAGCACCCGGACTGGGTAAATGACAGAAAGGGCAGTCCAATAGAACAGAACTATGTCTGATAAAAGCAGTGACAACTTCCTGGAGTAGGAATGGTTTTTAGAGATTGAGAAATACATGAAAAGTCAATAAGGGTACATAGATTAAGTGACAGCAAAGACTTAAAAAAGTCCTGGTATGTCCTAGCCTTACAGACAGTATAAGCCTTTTCCCAGAAATGTCTAAGGTCTGTTATCATCACCAGAATGGCAGGCAGATGGAAACAGCTGCTTTTAGATGCATCTGACTTTACCATTGGGTGTGGGGCTCAAGGGGGAGAGACAGCTTATGCACTGCCCCTTCTCCAAAGACAACAGAATTTTACAAACTACATTAAGGTTTATTTCTTTTTTTTTTTATTTAAAGAAAGTTAGTATTTTAGCTAATCCAAGGGCAAAACTTCTAAGCATAAGGGTTTCACCATCCTACCGGGGTCTCTATTGAAAAAATGTAATGTTTTTAAAATATCATTTCACTTTAAGGAAATACAGGTCCCTGCACTTGGATAATTTCTCAAACCAAATTGGAAAGCAATACAAGAAGGTTGTCTATAGACAGTACCAAGATGAGTCCTTCACCAAACGGTCAGATATCAAAGAAGATGGAATCTTGGGCCCTATTATCAGAGCCCAGGTCAGAGACACACTCAAAGTAAGTAGCAGATATAGAGAACATGGAAGTACCAGTTATTTTAAATGGGAAAACAAAAATTTCTGTCGCCTTTAAAAAAAAGTGACCATATGATTTTAAGTGTAAATGCAGCTTTTAGTCTTTATTTAGCATTAGCACTTATTTTAGCCTACCTTGTCATGAAAAGAGTCTAAGACCATTTATCAAATTTTAAAGGAATAATACCAAAAGTCCATGTAATTAGGGTAAAGGTTAAGCTGGGGACAAAGAAACTAAAGCCAGTGATAAGTGCATTGAAACACATACCACCTGCTTCTTCAAAGTTGTTTGCAAATTTTGTCTTTAAGTTTCTAGCAGTCAAAGTACAAAGGAAAATATGTCAGGAAAAGATTCAGACAGTAACTTCCCTAATACCCAGAGTGAAGAGAACTTTTTCCCTTGGAATCTGAAAAAGAACGCTATATGATGAAATGCATGGAATCATTGAGAAGATTCCTACAACTGGTGCAATAAATTAAAAGACTGCTTCACCTTTTAAAATGTTGTAGCTCTGATAATATACAGTAAACACATATGGCGAAAACAATCCTTCATTGTGCTCTAGGTCTATAGTTAGTTCTCTATGATTGGTAGCTAATGAAGATAAATTTAATATATTGCAAGAGCAGTAAGCATTCTTCAAATAGTTTCCCTTAAATCTCCTATCATATCATCAAGCTTTTGATAAGAACTGGGCAGCAGAAAAACAAGGTTGCACAAGATTTAGAATACATATTTTCTACATATAAAGGATGAGACAAAGGCTTGCCCAATCAACCAAGTCAAAGATAAGATTTAGGTTCTCTTTTGAAAATTAAGCAGTCTAACAAGGACCTCTGCATAAACACTGCCCCCCTTCCTTTCATCTCTTCATTGGGGTGAGCTAAGAGTGTATCTGCAGACAAGTCCTATTCTGCCCTTTTAAGAATAATAAAAAATATACATATAATTAATTAAAAAATTCAAAGGACAAAACTTAGTCTTTCTCACTCTTTCCCCTCCCCAGTTTCTGATTCCATTTATGTGCCCCAAGCAATTATAAATACCACTCACTGAAAAATTCAGGGCTAGCTATTTGTCATTCCCCCAAGAAGATGGCTTCCTCAGTCAAAGCAAAAAACAAAAATAAGCTCTTAACATTTGGCTGCAAAATTGAGGCAGTGGTGGGGGGAGGGTGGAAGTGCAGGGAATAAAGGGGTTTAGTGGAACATGGTGGAGGATTGTTTAGGCTCAGGTGTTGGACAAATTATGAAAGTATACATCTGTAGAGGTTCGAAAGTATTATCCTTAAAGCAGATAAAAGATTTAAACCTACTTTACCTCAATAAACATAATATTGGGGGGAAAGATGGCTTTAAAGGCGGTGGTTCAAAGAGGCCTAACTAGAGAGCAGAATCAATCTAGAGAGAAGGAGAATATTTGAAAGGAGAAGGGAGAGCATGGAGACCATTTGTAGAAGGTGAGGAAAGCATCACTTATGAAGGTCAAACTTGTTTTCCTATCTTCTGCCTTATTATGTGGTAAACTTTTTCAAATGCCTCTGCCTCGTGATTGGGAAGGTTGCTGTCCAAATAAACAGAATTAGTTTGTGCACACACACACACACACACACACACACACACACACCCCAAGTGAATATGCAAAGCTAGAGTCCTTTATTAATTCTCATGCTTGACCTTAAATTAATTTTATTTAACTTTGTAGATTGTGTTCAAAAATATGGCCAGCCGTGTCTACAACATTTACCCTCATGGAGTCACCTTCTCCCCTTATGAAGATCAAGCCAACACTTCTTCCGACTCAGGTTTGAATCATTTGCTTCTATTGAATGAAACCATTGACCTCTGAGAAGCATCCACATTTTTCTTCTAACCTTTTTCCCTTTGTGCAATCAGGGAGAACATATGTAGGAGTAGCCTGAAAACCACAGCTCCCTTTAGGGATTGTGATGACAAAATATGGTGTCTTTATTAGTACCACAGTGGCCTCTAGTGGAACAGTATCTAATGACTACATGCTACTCAGGATTCTATCAAGTGAAAACAGCATATTCCTTTCCTCATACTGATTTTAGTGGGAGCTCAAGTTATTTATATTTATGTATCTATTATCATGAAAAATTCCAAATGAAAACAACTTTGATTATATTTTCTTTCAGGTGTTGATACCATGATCAGAGCAGTTCAACCAGGGGAAACCTATACTTATAAGTGGAACATCCTAGAGTCTGATGAACCCACAGAAAATGATGCCCAGTGCTTAACAAGACCATACTACAGTAATGTGGACATCATAAGGGACCTAGCCTCTGGACTGATAGGATTACTTCTAATTTGTAAAAGTAGGTCCCTGGACAAGCGAGGCATACAGGTATTTTTGTCCTGAGTATCCTTTCAGAAATTTCACGTTACTCTGGAATAGTAAATAACATAGATTTTCCTTTTTGAGAACAGTAAATATCAAGTAATACTCTTTAGCAAAATGTGGTAATGATTATTCCTTTGGTAACCTTTGTAATAATTGAAATAACATTAATTTATAGTATCATGTGGATGTCAGGTATACAGCATTAGAAATCAATATCTGTATATATGTTCACCACCCAAAGCTAGTTTCCATTCTTCATCATAAAATTGATTCATTTTTCTTGAAATATCCACCCATCTCCTCCCCCCCACCCCCCACCCTTCTGATTCCATTTCTTGGTTCTTGTATTATAAGAGTTTATTTTTGTTTTGTTCGCTCATTTGTTTTGTTCCTTTATCTTTCACATATGAGTGAAATCATATGGTGCTTGTTTTTCTTCATCTGACATTCCACTTATAACAATGTCCTCCAGGATCCATCTGCATTCTTGCAAGTGGCAAGAATTTGTCTTTTCTATAGCTGAGTAATCGTCCCTGGTGTGATGTGGATGAGTAGGTGGGTGGATACATAGATTAACATATCTTTGTTTAATCATCTACTGATGGGCACTTAGGTTATTTCCAGCTCTTGGGTATTGTGAATAATGCTGCAGTGAACATGGAGATGCATGTATCTCTTCAAATTAGTGTCTTTGTATTCATCAGCTAAATATGCAGAAGTACCATAGCTGGATCATGTTATTTCTTTCTGAATTTTTTGAGAAATCTCAATATTACTTCCCATAATGGATACACAAATTTATGTTCCCACTAACAGTGTATGAGTGTTCTCTGAACAGTTTCTGAGTGTTCCCTTTTTTCCACATGTTCACCAATATTAGTTGTTTCTTACTTTTATGACAATAGCCATTCTTACAGATCTGAGTTATAGCTCAATATTGTTTTCACTTACATTTCCTTAATAATAACAAATGATTACCTCTTTCATTTGTATTCTTTCAAATATGCCTTCTTTGTAGAATGTCTATTGAGATCCTTTGTCCCTCTTTTACCTGGATTTGTTTTTATATTGAATTTGCATGTAGTTTTCAGTATATTAATTCCTTATTGGGTGCATGATTTGCAAATATCTTCTCCCAGTTATTAATTTACTTCATTGTTTTTGAGAATCTCTTGGGTTACTGTCAAGGAGTCTTTTTTGGCCTATCTTTGTTTACTATTTGTTTTGTCTCTTTTTATCTGGACTCACTACAGTGGTAATATTGTACTGTATTGTATTTCAAATTTTAGGTCTGTTGCTATTGTCTATGGGATGAGCAAATCACTTAGCCTCTTAGTTTTGTCCATTTTATCATATTGCTGCTATCCTTCTTAAGCAAATACAGCATTGTTTCTAATTGGCTCAATGTGATACTACCTGGTAAATGTATAAAACTCTGTATCAACACTTATTATTTTTAGAGGCCTGCCCTAAAGAGGGATATGAGAGATATACATGGAAGCACAGCTTCTCAGAAGTTGGACTTACATGACTGTCCAGCTCTGCGGAGACTAAATTAGACAGAAGAATATAAACAAGGAATGTGAACTTCTGACTTTATTATCACTAAAAGAATGATAGTCACATTTTATTAACTTAAATTCCAAGATAATTAGACTAAGTAATAATCAAAGAAGTCTCATCCTAGACATATAATATAAAAACATGACCCCAAAAGTCAGAAAATGATTATTAATCTTGATTTAGGCTCAGAAATGAAACAGGGAGAGTTATAAAGCTTGTTTATTATAGCCTGCTATTTTATTCTTGGCAGCCATTAGAGCATATTCAATCATTCAAGTTGAAAGGTATTCAATTACAGAGATAAATAGAATTACAGTTACCATGATGACATGGGATGTTTCTATTAGGAGATTTTCGTCTCTGAATTTTCTGATCTGTTTGTTTTTGTATTTTATCTCTGATGCTAACAAATTTTTTCTATAATGAATTCTCATAAATGCCTGAATAGCTGTGGCCTAAGGGCTGTGCCCCTTTGGTTCCTGAGAATTCAAGTGTTGGCCATAAGTACCACAACTTTAATCACTGAACTCAACGCTTTCACTCTGCAGAGGACCGCAGACATTGAACAACAGGCTGTGTTTGCAGTATTTGATGAGAACAAGAGCTGGTACATTGAGGACAATATCAATAAATTTTGTGAAAATCCTGAAAAGGTGAATCGTGAGGATCCCAAGTTTTATGAATCAAACATCATGAGCAGTAAGTAGTAGTAGTACTATTTTTGTCCACCAATTTTCCAACCCCAGGGTTGAAATGAGTCTGTTCTTAGAGGCAGAGTCCTTCTCACATCTCATCCACAAATTTGGTCCAGGGTTTTGGTGGTAAAATACCTTGGAGATACAGCTTTCAGCAGATCTAAATTTGAATGACCTGCATTTCAAGAACTTAATAGTCTTTTGTTGCTAGTGGCTACTGCTTCAACTAGATAGTTTCATTAGGGATCATTAACAAAAGTTTCCAGAATGAGTTGCAAATTAATGAAATATGTCAGTTTATTAAATGACAAGTATTGTGTAAGGACTGGGAATATGGCCACCCAGACAGATGTGGGGCCTGACATAATGGAAATCTTGTGTGATTTTATCACCATGCTCAGTACCTAAGTAAATATACTGCCTGAAGCCAATACTCTTAAAAGAAAATGAAAATATATGAACCCAATATTTGATTGATCAGTATTTATAGATAATGTAAATGTTGAGAGATCAATAAAAATTATAATATATGTTAAAGATACTTATTTGTGGGGACATTATTTCTTATTTAGTAACTAATATGTCAAGAGGATAAATTACTTCAGTTTTTCTCCCAGGTAGAATTATTGTAGATCATATTGTAAATTGATCTTCAAAAACAGCTTTGAATACAGAATGTGGAACAAACAGTGTTTAATATGTACTTGACAAATAAATGAATAAATCAAGATAAAAAAAAGCTAATGGCCGACAAGATGCGATCACCGTTTTAATGGCAGTCCTGACGTTGCTGTCTCTACAATCTACTCCTGCTGATGCTGCCATCTACTGGGCGTATGTTTCTGATCCTCCTGTTCTGCATCCCACACCATGGACTGAACGAATAATTCCTGTTTACACTAACTGTACGTGGGCCCTAGGAGGTCCCTCTGATACTCATATTTACCCTGTATCTCATTATGATTTCTCCTACGTAGGTCAATCTTCTGCCCTTCCCATCTGCTTTACTACCCACTACATACCGGGGTGTATGTTGATGACGCCCACCACAAAGGCATCTGGGATTGATAACGCTAATCCCAGTCGTTCTACCGGTTGGCTTGTCACTCTATCGGGCTTATGGGGGGCTCGTCAGTCCACTCCAGTTCCCTCACCTGCCCTGCCTTTTCCCTTGTGTAAACCTAACAGCTTTAATCGTTCGAGCCAACTTCGTTGGACTCGCTGCAGAGGCCGTCAAGGATCCCTTTGGGAAATTCCTGGAAGCTTTGGTAATTTTACTGATTGAAGCCCCTATATCACAAGGAAAGCCCAAAAATCACCTATTCTCTCCCCTATGGCCCAAAGTCTTTGGTCTTTAAATTCTGGTCTCGTGCAAACAGACATCTGGCGGCTGATGGCTTCCACAGCCGACATTTTTGTTACAAATGCTCTTTCTCCGCGAGACAGTCAAGATATTCGATCTCGCGCCTGTGTTCCCAAACCATTTGCCCTTTTGATAGGTGATGTCCACATTCGCTTTTCCTTAGGTATTTTTTATGTATCCTGCTCTCAGTGCCAGTTGACCAATTGTGTTTCTAACTTACATCCTTCCTATCAACTCCTTGTAGTACGTCAGCCTTCCTTTATTATGTTGCCTGTTAATGTTACTGGCCCTTGGTATGATGATAGAGCTTTACAAATTCTCCAGGAGATTGCTGGCTACTTGCGCAGACCTCGGCAATTTTGGGGTCTGCTTGTTGCCGGTATTGCTTCCCTGATCACATTGATTGCTGCTTCTACTACGGCAGCTGTTTCCTTGTCTAAGTATGTCCAAACTGCTCATTATGTTAATACTCTGTCTAAAAATGTTTCTCGTACTTTGAGCACTCAAGAAGCTATTGATCAAAAAATGGAAGTTAAACTTAATGCTCTTTTTGACACTGTTAATTCCTTAAGTTCTGAGCTTCAAGGATTTAGACTTAGATTGAACTTAAATTGTCATGCATCTTATCAGTGGATTTGTGTTACGCCTAAGCCGTATAATAGCAGTCCTCATACTTAGGACCGTGTTCAACGGCATCTTGCTGGAATTTGGCATAATGCTAATACTTCTCTAGATATTTTGCAATTACACAAAGAAATTTCCTCCCTTCAACAGGCTGTACTTTTGGACACTGACACTGATGACTTTGCTTCGTCATTTGTCTCTGCTATGTTCTCTCATGTGCCTTCCTTAACTAGTTGGAATCATATTCTCATTACTCTGGCCACAGGAGGCGCGTTCCTTCTGCTCCTGCTTTTCGGCGTTCCCTGCTGTCTCAAGCTTTTAGCTCGAGACATTCAGGCAACCCGCCTTGCGCTGCATGAACTCCGCCTCACTACTCGCAAGCCTGGTGCCCCTCCTGCTGATATTAAAAAAAAAAAAAAAA